>JAQPPZ010017015.1:600000-1134216 GCA_028583015.1 Wollemia nobilis
TTGAGCAAGTCCTAGAGAGGACTTATTGAGCATATTTGGACAAGTTCTGAGTGAGCTTGTTGAGTAGATTTGGACAAGTTCTGAGTGAGCTTGTTGAGCAGATTTGGACAAGTTCTAAGTGAGCTTGTTGAGCAGATTTGGACAAGTTTTGAGTGAGCTTGTTGAGCAGATTTGGACAAGTTCTAAGTGAGCTTGTTGAGAAGATTTGGACAAGTTATGAGTGGACTTGTTGAGAAGATTTGAGTAGGTTCTGAGTGGACTTGTTGAGAATATTTGAGTAGGTTCTGAGTGGACCTATTGAGCAAATTTGAGTAGGTTCTGAGTGGACATGTTGAGAAGATTTGAGCAGGTTCTGAGTGGACCTGTTGAGAAGATTTGAGCAGGTTCTGAGTGGACCTATTGAGCAGATTTGAGAAGGTTATGAGTGAACCTATTGAGAAGAGCTTTGGAGGTGACAGAGCAGAGAGGACAGAGTCTCTAGTGGATAGAGATCCATCAACCAAGACATTGAGGATAGGTCTTCTGAGTGAGGACAAGAGTCTTCAAGTGGAGAGAGATCCATAGTCAGTGTAGTGGAGGTAGTGTCTTCTAGAGGATCACCAACCAGAGCATAGGAGAAGGAGTTCTCCTATGGATAGAGATCCACAAACTAGATTTAGGGGATCAACATCTCCTTTGGACAGAGGTCCATAAACATTGTAATTGGGAAGGATTCCCAAAATATTATTTGAGAAATATTTAGAAGAAATATTTTCTCTATGGAGGTAGCCCACATTGGGTGAACCACGTTAAATCTGTGTCTCTATTGTGTATGGTGTTTTGTGCATTGCTTTGATTACTGCTATTGATACTGCTATCTATACACTGCATAATATTGATTTGAAAAGAAAAGGAAAAAGTGGTCTTATACTGTTCACCCCCCTCTCAGTATAAGCTTGTGTTCTTCAATTGGTATCAGAGTGGGTTCCTTCAAAAGAGTTTGATAGCTTGAAGGAAAAATGGTCTAAGAAAACAATGGATCAAAAGGATCAAAGGGACGGGTCCATCAATAATGTAGTACCAGTATTTGATGGAAGTGACTTCTTGTATTGGTGTGTGCTGATGAGATTTCACCTGATGGCACTTGGCAATGAAGTTTGGGATGTAGTGGAACTTGGATATGATTCAACAGCCAATCCTCCTATAGATAAGGAAGGTAAGCTTCTAATGCATGAAAATTCAAGAGCTATGAATGCAATTATAAAAGGGTTGCGTAGATCAGAATCTATGAAGGTTATGGAGTGTACAACAACAAAAGATATGTGGGAACTATTGCATACCATATATGAAGGAGATAAAAGTGTCAGGAAAGCTAAGATCAGAAATATCAAAGGAGAATTTGAGAACCTAAGAATGCGAGATGATGAAAATATTCATGACTATCTCAACAAGGTTTATGAACTTATACATGAGATGAAAGGTCTTGGAATGAAGGTTGATGAATCTGATGTTTGTGGTAAGATCTTGAGAACTCTTCCAAAAAGGTACAGTGAAAAGGTTTATGCTATAGAAACATCAATTGATAGTGATTATCTGACAAGAAATTATTTTCTTGGCATGCTTACTACTTTTGAGATAAGAACAAAAGATCCTATTCCTCCGAAAGAAGTTGCATTCAAAGTGGACAAAAAGAAAAAAGGTAAGAAGATAGAATCAAGCAGTGAGTCATCTAGTGATGAAGAAGCAAATTATGGCATAAGAGATAAAGGTTCTAGAAGACCCATAGATCTAAGATCTATTAAGTGTTTTAATTGTGGAAAGTATGGACATTATGCAACAGAGTGCAAAGAGCCAAAGAGCAACAATGATGAAGAAAAATAGGACCATAGGTATAGGGAATCAAAAAGATACAAGCACCAAAAGAAAAGCAAGGATGGACAAAGTAGACAAGGAAAGAAGTTCTTCCAAAGGTAAAAAAGAAGCTACTATGCGGATAATGCAAGTAAGTACTCAAATGATAGTGATGCTAGTTTTTCAGACAATGATAGAGATGAAGTCCTATTTATGGTTGAAGAGAAAGAACCAGTTAAGAAAAAGACTCCAATTATTCTCAAGTGTTTTAGATGTGGTAAATTTGGACATCTTGAAGATGATTGTACAAGGGATGGTTATAGTTTCAGTGATGATGATTTTGAAGATGCACTTGAAAGACTAGATGAAAATCTTCTAATGGCATTAGAAGAATAAGTGAGTGATCCTATAGAAGACAAGCCAAAAGAAAGAAATGATATGGAAAAAGGTAAAAAAATAGAGGATTATTCAGAAGAGAATGGTTATGATCTCAAGGGAGAACTTATCTATGCCCTTCACATAGTAAATAAGGTAAGAAAGCAACACTCTAAGCTTGAAAGACAGTTTCAAGAATGTGATGAAGAAATATTATTGCTCATAGAGAAAAAAGGCTAAGGCAAGCAAGTTCAAAGATAAGTTAGAAGCAAAGATCTTGGAATGTGAGAAGTTAACACAAGAAGTGGCCCTACTAAAGGAATATTTAGAGGATTCCAATAATAAGCTATACAAGTATGTAAACAGTGCAAAGAGTGTGGATAAAATAGTCAAGATACAAAGAAGAGAAACAAACAAGACATGTCTTGGTTCTAAACAGGTTCAAAATAAAAGGGAAGAAGAGTCTACTTCAAGTCTTGAAGAAGAAGAAACTTCAGAAGAAGATACATCAGAAGAAGACAGTGTAAGCAGGAGTGAGACATTAGAGGATGAGTTGGACAACAAAGAGTTAAAAAAGATAGGAATAATGCATAGAGAAGATACAGATGGAACAACAATCAGAACATGAGACCAATGAGGTCAAGACAATGAAGCTTCAATGGAATATGTTTTTCATGTCACAGGTTTGGGCATATGGCTTCACAGTGTAGGACACATGAAAGACATGAATATGGAAAAGGACAATTTTTCCAAGGGTATTGCTACTCATGTAATGAGTTTGATCACAAGGCAATGAATTGCAAGATTCATGATAGAAGAGGATATGGCTTCACTAGGATAATTCCTAAAACAATTGCACCTCTAAGGAATAATAACACTAAGTGTTATAAGTGCAATAATGATGGTCACACAACAAGATGGTGTAGAGCAAATATTCCAGAAACATGAATGAACATGAATAGGAACATGAAAAAAAAAATATGAACATGAACATGAATAAGAACAGGAACATGAACATGGATGAGAACAAAAATAGGAACAGGAATAGGAACATGGATGAGAATAATAACAGGAACATAAGTGATGACAGGAATAGGGATGGTGACTTGGGAAAGAGGATTCAGAAAACTCAGAAAAGAAGAGAAAAAGATAAAGGTAAAGAAAAGTGCTTTTGGGGAGTAGAAATAATCCCACCCTAGAATTAACCACCTCATGTGGAGGTGGGGGAGGGGCTAAGATAAGAGGCTCATTCTTAGCCCCGAGCTCCAAAGGCGATCCTTTTCCATTGATGTCAAAGGGGGAGATATTTGTGTATTTGGGAGAGATTTGATATTTTAGAAAGCATTGAGCCAAGGGGAGCAATGTACCATGGGGAGCGAAATTACAGAAAGGTCAAGTTTTTAGTAAAACAGGATTTGGATTACTATCAATGACAAAGGGGGATATTGTTGGATATTTTGAGTCCTCTAAGTCAAAGTTGTCATTGATGTCACCTAATAGATTTATCACTCATATCAAGGAATTAGACAAGAAATAAAGTCGTCAAAGGTTGTCACTATCATCCAAGAAAAAGTTTCAACAGTGTACAAGTTAAAGGCAAAAAGGCTCCATAATATTTTAATATTTTAAGTTCTAAGTGAGCTTGTTGAGCATATTTGGACAAGTTCTGAGTGAGCTTGTTGAGCATATTTGGACAAGTTCTGAATGAGCTTGTTGAGCAGATTTGGACAGGTTATGTGTGAACCTGTTGAGCATATTTGAGCAGGTTCTGAGTGGACCTATTGAGCAGGTTCTGAGTGGACCTATTGAGCAAATTTGAGCAGATCCTGAGTGGACCTATTGAGAATATTTGAGAAGGTTCTGAGTGGACGTATTGAGAAAATTTGACCAGGTTTTGAGTGGACCTGTTAAGAAGATTTGAGAAGGTTATGAGTGAATATATTGAGCAGAGCTTTGGAGGTGACAGAGTAGAGAGGATAGAGTCTCCAGTGGATAGATATCCATCAACTAGGACATTGAGGACAGGTCTTATGAGTGAGGACAAGAGTATTTAAGTGGAGAGAGATCCACAATCAGTGTAGTGGAGGTAGTGTCTTCTAGAGGATCACCAACCAGAGCATAGGAGGAGTTCTCATATGGATAGAGATCCACAAACCATATTTAGGGGATCAAAATATCCTTTGGACAAAGGTCCATAAATATTGTAATTGGGAAGGATTCCAAAAATATTATTTGAGAAATATTTAGAAGAAATATTTTCTCTGTGGAGGTAGCCCACATTGGGTGAACCACGTTAAATCTATGTCTCTATTATGTATGGTGTTTTATGCATTGCTTTGATTACTGCTATTGATACTCCTATCTATACACTGTATAATATTGATTTGAAAATAAAAGGAAAAAGTGGTCTTATACTATTCACCTCCCCTCTCAAGATAAGCTTGTGTTCTTCACAAAATCGTTCTGAAAAAGGATGATGAGTTGGAGGAGTTTAAGCCAAACATCAGAAAGAATTAGGGTATAAAATGGAGTGAATATCAAAACTGGCTTTTCTTATTTCTCCTTGATGATTTATAGAGAACAATAACTCAGATATCATTTTTATAGCTATGTTAGGCATTAGATACAGTAGCCCAAAGCATGATAACATTACCTGTAAGTGTGGCCAAAGGTACCGTATATACCGAACACTACGGTGCAATAAATTACACAAATAGGTGTAAAATTTGGGGTCTTTTCTTTGCTTTGTATATTTTACCTTATGATTGAAATGCAAAAAAATAGAAAATTTAAATGCAAAAACAACCACAAGTACCCACAAATTTAAACACTTAGGTGTCGATTTCCATCAAAAATACACCTATTACAATATCAGTTTTGTAACAATGATTTTTGCAAAATATATGAGGTTTTTGTTTGTAAAAATAATATTCAATACAAATGTTCTTTTCAAATCCACAATTTTCTTCCCCTTTGTCATAGAAATTTGCAAGAGAAAAAATGCTTTTGATCCGCCCTTTTTATTACAAAAGAAACAAGGATGAAAATTTGTGATATACCCTTTCAAGTTTCCATAAAAAAATGGGTTTATCCCTCCAAAGTTTTCTTGAAATGTGCAAAAAAGAAAGGAATTGACAAAGTATCTTAAAAAAATACCTCTTAAGTAGCTCCTTCTCTTTCTTTGGAAAAAAATAGTCAAAAATTGCACTTCTTGAGCAAAAAATTGCACTCCTTTGTAAAAAAAATAGGCAAAAAATTTCTTCTTTTAGTAAAACAAATGTTGCTTTGGTTCTGGAAGCCAGCGGGATTCAAACTCTCAATCACCCGAGGGCAAGGCCGTCCAACTAGCCAGGTGGGCTAGTGAGGCAGACGAGTATGGAAGGTAAGCGCCTTCTATCTAACTGCTTCATGTGAGTGGGCTAAAAAAACATTGAGGGGCTGTGGGGTTTGAGACCCCAACCTCTGGACTCCCCACATCTTAACCGCTACTTGTTGACCAATCGAGCTATTGCACCCAATGAGAACAAAGATGAATCACCTTTGTATTATACTGGACGTGGCCATGTTATTAAAAAAATAGGGATTTTTATCCCACATGTAGTGTGTTGCTGCAGTATCCACTAAATAAAAATAAAACGTCTTGCTTTGTTGTTTGATTACCTTTAAATAATCACTGCCAAAGACCAAGCTTTTACTGCATGCACCAATTAATAAGAAGATGCCACGTTAGCCACCTCCAACTGCCACATCATGCCACATCAGTCACCTCCAACTGCTTCCACGTCACACATGAGCCATGTCACCTTCTTGATAATGCCATGTTAGATTACCATATTAACTGCCACATCAGCCACCCAGTCAACCATTGCCATGTGTCTACCTCAGGTTCATTCGTAGATCAAGGGTTTTGCTCCTCAAGATTTGTACCCTATCAACCTCGTTCCTCATGCACCTCGACCCACGTGTGATGGTTTACATGCAGTCTGCATCGATCAACGTATAGTCTAGGAAATATGTAGGTTTGCTTATTGATCTATATACTCTTGAATATGGCACCTGCCTTGGAGTTATCTTTGCATCGATGGAACTGAAAATGAAAAATCGTATTTTCCACCAACTCTCATCACATTACCCAAAATACTAAGCTCTGATACCATAATATAATTTTGAACATTAGGTTTGTATTCAAATGAAAAAATATATATAGTACATGATAATATTGTTGAACTGCTTCAATGAATTCAATCAACTATGCCCTAAATCCTAGCAGTTTAATAAAACATAGCGCTTAATCACAAATAATGTAATAGCTAACCTATATGACGATCTAGGCTAACAACTCCTTTATCTCATAAAGAAAATAAAAAGGAACTTTGGATCTTTTTTTTAAATAGAATGCAAGTGTGTTTGGTAGGTTGGAAAGACAAGTTTTTAACCATGGTGAGAAGGCTACAACTTATATAAATTACATTGCAATCCTTCCCTATTTATATAATGTCACTTTAAATATTGCTAGTAGGTATAACATCAAAAATTGATAAAATTCAAAGAGACTTTCTTTGGAAAGGATGCAAGGAAAATTTTAGGTTTTCTCTTTGTAAGTGGGATAGGGTTTATAAAGGGAAGAATGTTAGAGGAACATGCTTGTGGAATTGCAGACCTATGAGTTTGGACTTAGAGGTAAAACTTGGATGGAGATTATTCAAAGATCAAGAAAAGAATATGGTAAAAATATTGCTTAAAAATATAAGTTCTTTTGAAGAAATCAAATTATTTAGGAAAATAACCTTGCCCAAAGGATTGCCAACATGGAACTTCTTATCAGATAGTTTACAATTGATCAAGAAATATACTAGATAGTTAGTCAATGAGGGGAATTATGTAAATTTTTGGTCTGATTCTTGGTTAAAATATTATCTTCTTATCTCTAATTCAAAATGGCAACCATTGGCTTGTGCATGACTATCTTTTAAAGTTCCACAGGTCAAATATTATACTAATCTAAAAAACTCCAAATTATGGATTTCTAATAGTAACTTGATTGAAGGAGAGGAACTCAAACAAATTTTAAATTAACTTCAACTAATCCTTTAAGGATTTTATTTTCCAATTGTTACAAAAATTATGAGCTGGTTGGAATCTATCAAAATATGGTCGATACCTAGTCATGTTAGGCTATGAAGATTTAGAAAAATTGAAATTTCCTACTCCTAAATATTTTTCTTGGAAGAATGTTTGGTCACTAGAGGTTCTTCCTTAGGATTTAAAATTCCTTTAGTTGGCAATTCAAAGTAATATTCTAACAAAAAATATTCTACAAAGAATAGGATATCATGAACCTTATAAATGTGTCTTGTGTGAGAAGGATTTATAAACATAAGATCATTTACTTTGTCATAACCCAAAATACCACATCCATTTTTTTTTCCTATTTATTGTGGATAAATGTCTTTAACCTACTTATCAAGGACTCTTTCATAGAGTCGACTTATCACAATGGGCCTTAACTAAAATGCCCATTCTTTCCATTAAGGAATAACTTATCCTTCCAAAATCCTTTTAAAAAAGGTACACCCATATCTACTCCTTGCACAAATTATTCTATACAAGTGTACTAGGTGTCCCATTATGATAGCTATAAATTCATTAATTGGTCTAGTCCAACCCCTTTTATATCCATTCAAAAGGTACACTAATCCCTTCCACTAGATAAGTCCTTTTATGTAGGTGAACTAAGCATAATAATTCCAGACTATCCCTCTCATCACCTCGATGAACTAGTATTTTATGAATAAGTCATTTTCCCATCCTTAGTTCATGAAATCAATATTATAGGTTCCTTCTTATTCTATTGAGATCCCTTAACCAAGATTTTACATAGCTAGAATTACTTAAGAATTTCTTAATTAATTTAATGGTTAAATACCAATAGATTCTACCACATCACAAACCCACTTTTCTTGTAACATAAGGAAATAATTCTTTTCTCATTTACTTAGGACAACCATTAGTTACACCCATCAAGATCCTTCATGATAATTTGGATAATATTCTAGCTTGTCACAAATCAATAGTGACGAGCGAGTGATCATCCATGAGTTAAATCATTTTATGGAGTCATAGTCAAGCAATTGTTGATTACCAAAGTAAAAGTGATTTCATATTGACATATCCATAATTATGAAGAGTATAAGAATTCTTCTAAATTTTCTCATCATAACTTCTTCCTAAATTAAGATACAACTGAACCACATGGAATAGTAAGATTTGACATTCAAGTCTTATAATTGATCAAAATTTAATACATAACTAAATAAACGATGATTTAAATAATATTGTTCATTACCTAAAAATTCATAACAATATCCATTAGCATTTTAAGCATGCAAACCAAAAAAAGAGACTCCACAAAAAATCATGCAACATATATTTTATCTTGGGAAACCTCAAAGGGAAAAACCCAACCTACAAATTGCTTTCTTATTTTATTTCATAAGAGAAGATTTATACATTGATCAAGACCTCCCAATAGGCCTTTAGTCTCTACCTAAGAGTTCCATAGATTTAATTAATACAATATGAACTTGTCTATCATCTCATACTGATTTTAGGGACTCACACATTAAATTGAAAACACAACATAATATCTTCACTATCTTTTCAAGAGTTTCCAACAACTCTTAATAATATAAATAGTAACATACACCAAAATTAGGAGTACAATTCAACTTCCACAATTTGGACCTAAAGTACCCCATATTACCTTTATCCCATCATATGAGACTCATTTTAAAATTCATGCAAAGCTCAAGTCTTTAGTCCTTAATATCTGCATCATAAGTTCTTCTACCAAACAACATGAAGTAATAGTCAGATGTACTTAGAGAAATGTGTCAGCTTAACTTTTGTTATATCTAGAAATAAATAAATAACATCCCTGCCACAAACACTACGTATAACCTACTTTGCATTAACCCCTTAAGCTTTAAATTTTAATCGACTAGGATGGACAAAATCATAATCTAAGCCAACCAACTTCAAACACAAAGAGTTTAATAAAATATCACAGTTGGTTTTACTTCTAGATGAAATAACTGTTAATTCTCCTAGCTCGGTTCACAAGATCCACAACCGTCCAATACAATAGTGGGGTGCGATGACTCTCATCACACAAATGGTGTCACCAAGTCACACCTTCCCACTCTTCATTTTGGAAGACTAGACATACAACCAAATGCTTTCATATATATATCAAGAGAACAAAGGTATAATATCATCTGGGTACTCAATATGACATCTCACCTTGATGAAAACATTATTACACAAGAGCACCACACTAAAAATACCATCGAAAAACAACTCAGAATAAGAGAAGTAGTTAAACAATAGCACCACTTACGGAATTGAGACCTCACCCTGATAGGGTTGAGAGGGGAGGGCTCTGGTCCCTCTCCTGCTCCCCCTCCCATAGCTCCTGGTTTCTGCCCAGTCCCTGGCTCAACCCAGGTCATCCCTCCCGGGGAGTGGTTGTTTGCAGATGATCTCCTGGGGGAGATCCTTCTCCACTATCTGCGCCCCTCCCGGCCGGCTAGGGTTTCCTTGGTTGTTTTTTCGGATCGGTGCTTCCCAGGGATCCCTGTTTGGTTGGGGATCCCTTCCCTTTTTCCCTCAGGCTTCCCCCTGGGGTTTTTTGCAGGTGATTCGCGTGGATCTGGTCCCCTGCGTTTCTCAGTGCGATGGAGGTGACGGTTTAGGGTTTGGATAGCTTCCCCCTTTTTCTTGTGAATCCTCGACAGGCTCTGTGCTTGGACGAGATTCTTGGTCCCTACTGTTGGGATCCTCTTCTGTTTTCCCGAGGCGGGTTCCTTGTGGTGCAACTCTCTGGTCACTTCCTGATGGACTGGATCCTCTCTGTGCTGGCTGTCGGCTTCCTATAGGATGGCTCTCGCTGAACTGAATGTTTTCTCGGTGGGCGGGATGGTTTCTCCATAGGGCGAGATCCGCCAAATTCGTCGGTTTTCCCGCGAGGCGGGACTTCTGCTGGTTTCCCGGATGGCGGGATTTCCTTGTTGCTTCCCGCTAGGTGGGACTGTTTGTGGTGGTTTTCACTGCTTCCCTTGAGGCAGGATTTTATTGTAACGATTTTTCTTTGCTTCTTGCTGGGCGGGATCTTCTCGATGGTGGTTTTTGGCTACTCCCCGCTGAGCGGGATCTCCAAAACTACTTTTTTTCTTATTTGTTTGTTTCCCGCCGAGAGGGATTGTTTCATGCTTACTGTTACCGCTGGGCGGGATTTCTGTTTTGGTGTTCAGTTTCAAGGGATTGATGCCCTAGGCCCATTGCTTATGTAATCAGGTTTTGGGATCCTTGTTAAAACCCGCTATAAATACAAACACATAATTATAAAAAAAAACAATAGCACCACTTACAAAGCATAATATCCTAACATATATTCACCAATCTGAATATATGGTCCTGAATTTGAGTTACACCTTTCTCCCAATGATAACACAACATCAACATTATCCTTCACCAAATGAAGGCACATCGTTGAAATAAACATAAACATTTGGTAACTAAAATAATATCACAACCCAGTAAATCCTTGACACTAAGAATACCTCTCCTATTTCCAACGAAAGACAAAGACATTTCATAATGAACGTAGTAAGGTTTTCTCCATAAGTTGACTTCCACTCACAGAAAATATGGCAATTGTGTTGCTTTCATTCGCAAAGAACCTATCGATAAGTTTACAACAATGATAAAGCTATGAATATTCTCTTTGTTTTAAATAGTATGAACGATAAATTCCTTCAGCGAAATACTTCTTCCACCCGTAAGATCAACTATTGTATTATCTTTCTTCACAGAGAGCATAATATCAAATTTCTCTAGGAAATGCTTCCATTCCAACAAAAAATAAGCTTTAAATCCATCTTCAATCAAAGATAATTCCACAACAATTTTTTTAGAATAAAACTTACCATATTTAGGTAAGCTAACAACATTATATCCCTGGATTAACGTCACCACTCACCTTAGTGCTTACACAATAAGTCACATGCACAAATCTTGGATCAACTACTATTGAGGTGAGCTCATAATATAATGCATGCGTTGTCTCTAATACATATTTCTCTTAACATCGAGAGTACAATTGTTTTAAAGAACACATCGTGCAATCTACTCTTACTCCATTTTGAAAGATGATATATATTTGTTGTAACCCTTTTTTTCTCCCTGTTAAAAGACCTCCTCTTCCTTTGCAAAAACTCCTCTTTCCTTCTTCCTCTGACAACCGAGTCATTCCTTCTCCACTCTCCACCATTTCCAAACTACTTACTACCACTATGTATTTTCTAGTAATGACTGCTGAATTCATTCTAACGTGGTAGAAAAACCAAGAAGCTCAACCAACAAACTATGGCTTAATAATCGCAACAAAAAAACTAAAGTTTGGATTAGTCCCATGTCAGACTAAAATGATCTAACCATAAAATAAACAAAATATAGTTTTCACATAATTGTATTTCGTTAACTTGTGAATGCATACAAGTGGTATTAATATTTCATCAAAGTTTTCTTCACCATGAGTAGCACACGACAAGATATTAGTCCAACTAAATCTAAATTGAAACATGCTTGGAAGACTAGCAAAAATCTTTTATTAGATACTATATCAGTTGTAGATATCTTGCAAAACCCAAGTAGTCACATTATCATTCCCATAAAGCATCACCATAATTGCTTAGCAAAAACTTAACATGAGCTAGTCTATCATTCCTACAACAAGGTGCATCATATTATTCCCATGTCAAATATGTATTTGCATAAATAAGCATGAAATAGTCAATCATTCCACTGATAAGAAATATTACATTTTTCATAAAATATATGTCCTGCATAAACCAATCATAAAATTGTCTATCCACCCATCACATGATAACATAGCAAAACATAAAACCATCTAATCAAAGTTTTGCCAAGGGAGGGTCATGACATATCATTATCCCTTTGCTCACACCATTTAGGGTTACTTAAAAATTATAAAATATATTGGATAGCTCCATCAACATTGAAAGAGTTGATTAAATGTTGGATTTATTATTTTCAAGCTAAAGAATTATATATTCTATGGAGGATTGGTCCTATCATTACTTGTTAGAATTTATAGCTTGAAAGGAATAATAGAATTTAAAAAAAATAAATCTAAAAAATATGCAAGTTTGGAACCTTATTATTGCCTCTCTTGTAGAATATTTACAAATATAGTGCTCATTAGGGGGTCTTAAATGTAGCTCAAAGGTGGTAACAACTTGATTATATGACTTGAACATATATGGAAGAGACATTTGTAATAATGCCATTAAAAAAAGGATCTATTTTGATCTAGGGTAAAATAAAAATGCTCAAAAATTGGGTTTATCAAAATTTTGATGGTGTTTCTAAAGGAAATCCAAAAAAGTCAATGGAGGTGGTGTTTTATGAAAAATAAAGCCAAAATCACTTACTTAGAATCATATGTAAATTCAACTAACAACTATATAAAGGCTAGACATTTCTTATAGATATTAAAATTGCAATTGAAAAAGGATGGAAATATATTTTAATTGAGGTGCACTCATAAATTATCATTAATGCTATCGACAAAAATGGATGTGGGGATTGATAAAAAATATTATTATTATTGATGATCGTTATATATTAGTTGAGGGAATATCTTGAAAATGTGAGCATATATAGAGAAGAAAAATGGGTACCAAATAATTTATCCAATCACGATGTTGATCTTCATTTGGTTAAATTCAAAATTTAGAAGGCAACTAGCCAAGTGAGATTTTATATTTTAATGAAAATGATGTCAAGGAGTTGATTGTGGAAATATATAACTTTGAGGAAGGTGAAGAATATAATTAATAGAAAAATAAATAAAAATATCTTTGATAAAAGGACATGTTGGATATGGTTTAATTGATCTAACAACAAATGTAATATTTTGGTATTTTGATGGAAGTGCCCCCCAATAGAAACCACATATAGCTTATAAAAAAAGGAGTGCTTGTAGGCTTACATAAATTATGCCTATGTTTACATAAATTATTCTTGTAGGCTTTACACATAAAACACTTGTGGTTTACATCAAGGGAACCCATAGAAACTTCACCATTGTCAGACTTAGCCTAAGGTTAGATTAAAAATATTCCAAAAATTTAAAGGAATAACATGGATGACAAATATTTGTGCAAGCTATATATAAAACCAAATAACTACTCTCATTGATATCCTCAATAATATAAAAATGGTATATAAGTACTCATACAGACCACTATTCAATTGTACAAGCAAAATATAAGGTCTTATGCCTTGGCTTACACAAAGCTAAACAATTGGAAAACATGCTCATCAAGATCTCTACTGAGTCAAAATTGAGAGTTCAAAAAATAAGATCACCCTATATAACAAATTATTTGACAAGTGTAGAGCATGCGATCTAATAAAATATTTTGAGGTTGTCAATATTTAAGCAACCCCCTGAGAGCATAATATTCTTGTTAAACCGATATCCTTTAAGGCCACGTATTTGGCCTGACAAATTATCTTTGGCTATAATAAAATATACTTAAGATGATATTAAGACATTTGGTCCCTCAGGTTTATGCATAAGGGGTCGACCCCAAAATCTATTTATAAATTGAAGGTGAATTGTCTTGGAATCCCGACGAAATATGTAGAAGTATACATGGCAAATTCCAATTATTTTTCTCCAAAAATTTTCAAACCCTGGCGAATTGCAATTAATTTTCTCCAGAAAATTTTAAACCGTGGCAAATTTTTCTGTGTTTGGGGCCATGAATATCGGTTTGCAAACTCTAAAAATGTATGGTAAAATTAAAGGATTTAGGTTGACAAGAAAGGCTTTTAGCCTTTATGATATATGACGATCGATCTGAGATATAAAATTCGATTGGCTACAGGCATACCGATCGACTACAAGAGATGTCGATCAGCTGTAGACATGTCGATCAGTTGCAGCCATGCCAATCGGTTGTAAAAATATCGATCGGTTGTAGCCATGATGATATTCTAGGAGGCATAAATTTTTCTCCGGAGCTCCGATTTCAATTTTTTTAAAACCACCTAGCTCGACGAGATCTACTCAAAAATCTGAGTGAAATCCTCAAAAAAACATCTAAAACCGATCGACATGTCTACAACCGACTAACACATCTGCAACCGATCGATTGCAGACATGTCGATCGGTTTTAGATGTTTTTTTTGAGGATTTCACTTAGTTTTTTGAGTAGATCTCATCGAGCTAGGTGGTTTAAAAAAAATTGAAATCGGAGCTCTCGAGTAAAAGTTATGCCTCCTAGAAGTTTCCCTGCAAAAGTGCACCTCTACAACCGATCGACATAGTGAAATCCTAAAAAAAAATCTAAAATCGATCGACATGTCTGCAACCAATCGGTTGTAGATGTGTTAGTCGATTGCAGATGTGTCGATCGGTTGTAAACATGTCGATTGATTTTAGATGTTTTTTTGAGGATTTCACTCATATTTTTGAGTAGATCTCGTCGAGCTAGGTGGTTTTTAAAAAAAAAATTGAAATCGAAGCTCCGAAGCAAAAGTTATGCCTCCTAGAAGTTTCCCTGCAAAAGTGCACCTCTGCAATCGATCGACATATGCCGATCGGTTGCAGAGGTGCACTTTGCAGGAAACTTCTAGGAGGCATAACTTTGCTTTGGAGCTTCGATTTCAATTTTTTTTAAAACCACCTAGCTCAACGAGATCTACTCAAAAATATGAGTGAAATCCTAAAAAAAAACATCTGAAACTAATCGACATGTCTGCAACTAATCTATTGCAGATGTGTCAGTCGTTTGCAGACATTTCGATCGGTTTCAAATGTTTTTTTGAGGATTTCACTCAGAGTTTTGAGTAGATATCGTTGAGCTAGGTGGTTTAAAAAAAAAATTTAATCGAAGATCCGGAGCAAAATTTATGTCTCCTATAAGTTTCCCTGCAAAAGTGCACCTCTACAATCGATCGGTTACAGAGATGCAGTCGATCGACATATGTCGATTGATTGCAGAGGTGCAATCGATCGACATATGTCGATCGATTGTAGAGGTGCACTTTTGCAGGGAAACTTCTAGGAGGCATAACTTTTGCTCGAAGCTTGGATTTCAATTTTTTAAAACCACCTAGATCGATGAGATCTACTCAAAAATTTAAGTGAAATCCTCAAAAAAACATTTGAAACCAATCGACATGTCTACAACCGATCGGTTGTAGATGTGTTAGTTGGTTGCATACATGTTGATCAGTTTCTAATGGTTTTTTGAGTAGATCTCATTGAGCTAGGTGGTTTTTAAAAAAGAAAATTTTAAAAGCTTTGAAGCAAAAGTTATGCCTCCTCGAAGTTTCCCTGCAAAAGTGTACCTCTGTAATCGATCGACATATGTCGATCGGTTGCAGAGACTGATCGGTTGTAGATATGCAACCGATATTCATATGTCGATTGGTTGCAGAGACTGATCAGTTACAAAGGTGCAACCGATCATCATATGACGATCAGTTGCATCTTTACAACTGATCAACATAGGATGATCGGTTGCATCTCTGCAACCAAGTGACATATGCCGATTGGTTGTAGAGGTACACTTTTGCAGGGAAACTTTGAGGAGACAACTTTTACTCTACAACCGATTGACGAATCCTTATTGACACCTCTGCAACCGATCGGCTAATGCCGATAGACACATCCCTGTAATAGATTAATGAATGTCGATTGACACCTCTGCAACCGATCGACACCTATGCAATCGATTGATATGGCCCTACAACTGATCGATTTATGCCAATAGACATGAATTTGCAACCGATCGGCTTATGCTGATCATCTTGCACCAATCGACACTCCTCTGCAACCAATCGGCTTATGTCGACAGACACTTCTCTTCAACCTTGTCAAGTTTTTCGTTGTTTCAGAGTGATGTATGTTTATCGGTACCCACTATAGTATATATACGGGTAGTATATGAGGCGATTTGGGCGGGAAAATAAAATCATTTATAATTTGAAGGCGAATTGGGCGGGAAAATCAAAATAATTTATAATTTGAGGTCGACGAATTAAAATAAAAATATTTTAATTATTTTCAACGACAGGCGAATTTACCCCAAAAAAACTTCCACCCCGTAATTTTTGGGCGAATGGACCCCAGTGAAAGGATCCAAAATTAGCCTTTTCAAAATTTTAAAAATCCTAAATAGAGCCAATTTATGATATTTCGCGCTTATGCATAACCCTGTGGTCCCCTAAAGTGTTAAGCATTAGCAATTTTTCTATAATGACAAATGTATCCTCAACTTCCTCATTAAGAAATATCAACATGTAGATGGAAAATAAGATTTTAAGAAATATATCAAGGAATATGTAATCTAGTTGAAGAAAATCAACTTTTGAATGGGATTATTACACTAGAAAATTTATTCCATTAAAATGACCAATTGAAGAAAATAAATATATAGGCAAGTCTTTGAACTATAACTTCATTTAGAAATTTTAACTCAAACTTTGTTGTTGGAAAAAATTATACTTTGTTAGAGATACAAAAATTCAAAGTGATATCTTAATAGTTTAATGACATCATAGCATGGAATTATGATGATCTCAAAGTCTATGATAAGGTAATTATTGAACACCACTAGGTTTTCCTTAATGGACATTATACTACTCCTCCTATCACTCATGAGGTCTTAAGAGTGGGATACTACTTGCTTAGCATATTTACAAATACCCATAAATGGAAAAAGAACAAAAAATACCTTGCATTTAAGACTAATCATAGTAAGTGAACCCTTTCAATTATAGGGCCTTGATTTGGTTAGGAAGATCAACCTACTATCGATTACAAGACATAAGTGGATCTTGAAATAATAAACTACTTCACAATATGGATGGAAGTTGTTCCATATAAATTTACCAATTAAAAAATAATGATACAACTCCTCGAGAATATATTCATTAGATTTTTTGCCCCTTCAGTGATAATCATAGATAATGCATTGGTATTTATAGGAGTTGAAGTCATCCATTTCATTTTAGAATATGAAATTATGGTGAAATCATCTTCAAATTATTATCCCAAAGATAATGAAATTGAAGAATCCATAATTAAGAACATCATAAAGATTTTGAAAAGGGAAAATATTTGATTTCCAAAGGAATTGGTATATTCAGTTGAACAAAGCATATGGGTGGACAAAATTACTTCAAAAGTGTAACAGGAAAGTTTCTTTATAAATTGTTCTATGCAAGGAGGTTGTCTCTCCAATTCATAAGGATATTCTCTCCAAGACCATGGTCATACAAGCAAAAATAAGTGTTTAGATACAACCAATGCAGGATAAAATTAATGAACCTTTTTTTGTGGAAGAAATACACAATAAAGCTTATCAAAAATTCCCTCAACGTCAAGCTATGGTAAAATATGGTTTGATCATGGTATTATTAATATTAAATGATTAATTATGTCTTTCTCATATTCATATGCAATGTTATATATTATAAACCATCATTTATGTGAAGCTCTTCTTAGATCCCACCATTTGTTCCACATATATACCATGTGCAAAGATAGTCTAAGTAGACCTTCATGTCCATAGTGTAAGCACTATTTATTTTTGCACTCATGCAAGATATAATTGTTGAATTTTAATCTATTAGAAAATCCAATTGAGACTAAGGTGTGTTAATGCATTCACACTCATAAATAACATATCAAAAAAAGGGATGAAAACATATCCTAACATCCATTATAACATCACCTTTCCAAATGTAACACATGGATTAAACACCATTTATGTGTGTAAACAAGACATCAAAGTTTAAATTTTGGCCATTTTCATGATAAGTGGAATACTTGTCTTAAATTTTCAACCATATTCTAACAAATTAAATGTGTGACTTTGAGACATGCACCTAAATAAGAATATTATCCCTAATTCATTGATAAGAAATATAAACTTAGACATCACTCACATATCTGATCAAATTTATTTAATAAGAAGTACAAGCAACATGAAACTAAACATGGTTTGGTTTTCACTTGCTAAAGTCACCTTTTGACTTGTTAGTGTACACTATTCTATCTTGTCGCTATGGATGCACATGCTTTTTTAACATATTATGATGTGAGTTTATTTTGAAACTAAACATTAGTTATTACAAAAATAACCATTATTTAGTTTTCTCAATAGGCATACATTTGAGCATCCCAGTGAAATGTTGACTGATCAGTCATGTGTGGTCTTCTCATCAACCCTATACAAACATGAGTGATTTGGTTAAGCCTTGACATAATATATAATTAATTTGGTTGACACACTTTAAATGCAATAAAAAGGAGAAAGAAATAATATCATGCATGTGATTGAAAACTCATAGTCAAATAATTGTTAGATGTCAAATATATAAGGAGTTTTTCATACTTAAATCAAAATATGATCATGCTTTATTTCTTTGATGCCTAACACCTCATTGCCTAGAAATAAACCTCTCATAAAAAATGCCACTTGGTCTCGTTTGACTTGTACAAAACCATTTTATAGTTTACTAAGCAATGTGATGTACGATTTTATATATCTTTTTATATAATCCCAAGGTCTCATGTCTTTCATGTTATGATAAGTAACATAGAAACTAGTCAAATAAGTCAAATAAGTTGAATGAAAAGCACAAGCTATATGTAATTGAATGCATAAGTCTTTTACAAGATGAGGTATCTATATCATAAACACGACATTTTATACTTAAAAAAGGATTTTATTACATCACTCCTAATTATGCAACTAGTAGTGAGATCACATACACAATATCACAAACAATGAAGAATGAATATTGTCTCTTTATCAATTATTATTGTGAAAACTAGAGAGAACATCTTGAGTAAGCCTAAACAAAATTCCTTCAATGTTAGCAAAGATAAAATTATGTATTACATTTACTATATAAATTTGTAAATATTAAGCTAACTTACATGTATGATATACAAAATCAAACTATACTAGATCAAAACCTACTTGATACTAAAAATAATAAATACATATAATAAACTTATACATCTAATAAAATATGTGTATAAACATAGCATGATTACTCATGAAAATAATCATATATTTATACAATAATAATTCTAAGAAGTACATAACTATATGCATCATAACTATAAAAATATTAAATAACTTAAGAGAACACTTATATACATTAAACAACAATGAAAAAAAACTATAAAATGCATATTTTAAGTGCACATTTAAAAATAATATAATACAACATTTAAGTCTAATTAATAAGAAATTTGCACTATTCATATTTAAGATAGATAACCCTTCTTTGGGAAGTTCATGATACATTTCCAAGCCCAAATAAACAACAAAGTGAAATACACCTAATAAAAAATAACACTCATGATAAAGGCTCATCATAAGTTTTTAGTTTACTAACATCGAGTGAGTATAGGATGTAATTGGTTTTCTTACTAACCAATTCATTATGATGTTATTTTTCTCTTTCAAATAACAAATTCTTATGAAATAATTTTGTTCCACATTCTCCTAATAAGAGTGTCCATATGGGCTGCACATTTAATGCAAAAATACCTTCAACTCCATTTGATTTGTAGATTTAATTGGCTAAAGTCACTTTGCTTCTCTTAGTATTAATTACATACACATTATTAACATTGTTTGTCCTCATTATACTAATTAAAGTCTTCACATATACATAATCAAAGCCTACTTTCAACCCATAAACTCCTATTCATGGTAATACAAAAAAATTATTTACATTTATAAAGTATTATTATTATTTTTATTTTTTTAATAATAAAATATTTGGTTAGGGGTTTAGGGTTTGGATAAAGTAAATTAATTTTATTATTGATTCATTTATTATTTAAATCAATTTGTTTTCCTTGAAAAAAATCATATTATTATATTAAATAAATATGAAATTAATTTTTCAAATGACTTTTTTTTTTCTTTTTGCATTTTTCAGAATTTTAATAGTGACCTAAAAGTCAGGTTGTATTAAATATGAAATTAATTTTTCAAATGACTTTTTTTTTGGCATTTTTCAAAATTTCAATAGTGACCTAAAAGTCAAGTCGTTTATACAATCTTTATCATGTTAAGTTCTATCCTTAAACACCTTTTCAATTCATCAAACAATATCTTTTAAATCACTAAGTCTTGAGTTTTTTTAAAAAGTTGCTTTATTTGTGCTTGCTTGAACTATAGATTTGATAGATTTGGATCAATTGTAGTGCATTGCCCTCATTGAATTCATGTGCTAAGCATGTACTTGAATCAATCTAAAGTGCCTTCTTTGAGAGTTTATTTGCTTTTCTATTAAGTTCTTTATAAATATGCCAAAAAATAAAAGCTTCACTTTGATCCATAACTTAATTTATTCGAGAGAAAATTAGTTGTAGAATCATGTTTTTTATCCTAAAAACATAAAGCATCTAGTTTATTAAACTAGTTTATTACCACCTGTAAGTCTTCTTAAATTTAAATTTTGTGTATTTCTTTTAATTCTACCAACTGAACCAACAATTTGAAGGTTATAATTTAAACATAATTATTAAAACCTTCTCCTAATACAACCTTAAATTACATAAATAAATAATTTTTATTATTTAAATATTTAAAATAATAATTATTTAAATTTAAAATGTTTAAAAATCTTAAACTGTTACGTAAGAATTGACGTATAGGCCTTTAAAAAACCACAAATTGCAATATTTTTAGTAAGATATAAGTGTAATGTGCAGCAATGAAAACACAAATCTTTGTTTGGGATAAAAATATAAAAAAAGTAAATGCCCTTGACAACTTTTCAAGGGTGGATCCCACCACATTGACTAATAGAGTCCCCTTCAAATATCACAACTATTAAATAAAAGCAGATAAATGAAAAGGACAAGCCTGGCTATTTTTTTCTTGGGAAGAGCATGTGAGCATGTCACATGCATTAGCCACCTAAACAAGTTCCCACCTCGTTGAAAAAACTTCTTTTGTCCATGTGTGAGTCTTGCATTCTTGAAGGTTGGGTGGATTGGTAGTTGTTTGTCTTGTCAGGTATTTATCAAAAGTTTTCACTTTGTTGAAATTTTTTTTTTGGTCCATGTGTGAGTCTAATAACATTTGCATTTTTGTACTTTTAAAGGTTAGGTGGATTGGTAGTTGTTTGTCTGGTCAAACATTTACTAAGAAGAGACTTGGGTTTATACCTTGGGGTGTTAATTTGTAAAGGTAGTAGTTTGCTTTAAATCTTTTACATGCACGTCAGACCGATAACAATAATACGAATCTTGAGCGATCGGTGGTCCTCCTCACATCAGGTTAACAACAACGAGGTAGAATAGACTTGTTGGAAGCAACCCCTATGGTTTGAACCCTGTGCTTGACAATTACTAAAAATAGTGTGGTTGTAACCAACTTCCTTATATATCTAAAAAAATATTTGTTTTTTTGTGTCTCCAAAGGCTGGGTGGATTGGTAATTGTCTCTCTAGTCATGTCAGACTAGGCACTTACTAAGAAGAGACCTAGATTCAAACCTTGGGGGCATATTTGTTGCAAAGGTAGTAGTTTGATTTGAATCTTATGAGTGCATATCAAACCGATAATGATGGTACGAATCTTGAGCAACCGATGGTCCCCTCATACTGGATCATCAACAACAGTACGAATTTCGAACAACCGATGGTCCCCTTATGTTGGATCATCAACAACGAGGTGGTATAGGCTTGTTGAGAGCAGTCCATATTATTTAAATCATGCACCTGACGATACTAAAAAATAGTGTGGATGTAACCAACTTCCCTATGTAAAAAAAAAAATTGTATTCTTGTGCTTGTTGGGACAAATTTGAATTCTTATCCTTGTTGAGTTAGTACTAATTGTTTTAATTTTTATTTTTAAAATTCAGGTGCAAACCCAAACCATTGTGAAATATAATGTATGTGTGAGTTTGTGTAAAAAAAATAGAGGTAAAATTTTGTGCCTAAATTTGTATAACATAATAAAGTCGTTGGTAGTGGTTTGACTACTTATGAATTTGTTGGGTTTCAGTTCAATTTCTAGCAGGGTGACTACACTGTTTGACCGAAAATCTACCTATGTCGAGCAAAAGAGTTACTATTCCCTATATTAAAAAAACAACATTTGCATTCTTAAATGCCTAGCAAATAACAAAAATCAAGAATTATATATTTGTCACAAGGCCATGAGAGGCGAATATAAATGTGTTTATTTTCCCACAAACAACCTAGGCTCGACTTACATTGTCTTTTGTGATATATAGATATATTATTTGAATTTTTATAATTTAATTTGTTATTAATATTTATTATATAGTTATTAAGAAGAGATTTAGTCCAAATTTTGGGGCATGTTTGTGTGTAAAGGTAGTAGTTTGATTCGAATATTTTCAGTGCATGTTAGACTGACGATGACGATATGAATCTTAAGCGACTGATGGTCTTTTTCATGTCGGATTATAAAATAATAAGGTGGTATAGACTTGTTGGCGGTAGTCCTTGTGGTTTGAACCCTACACTTGGTAATTACTAAAAATAATGCGATGTAACCAACTCTTGTATGTATAAAAAAAAATTACTATATAATTGTTTTTTAAAATATATAATTTAAATTAAGTGAGGTTATCTTAATCTATTATTTGTTTTTTAAGAAAGAGATTAAAGTTAGAATATTGTCAAATAATATATGTATAATTATCAAAATACCACAATATAACCATGATGTAATATCGGTGGAATAATTTCAATTCCATATGACTTATGTAAAATTATATAATTAAAAAAAAATAAAATTAATCCAAGGACAAACAAGTCTCAATAGTGTATAAGGCCAACTCTAATTCTTTAAATTTAAGTTTCAATATATTTTGAGGTAAGTTTTTTTATGGTTATAAACAAACCTTTCCAACCTTCCAAACAAGACTACATTTTATTCCAAATTGAGTTATATAGCTTCTTCTTCTTTTATTTGTTAGATAAAAGAATACTCAAAATTTTGATATATATTTTTTTAATTTTTAACCTTAAAATATCCACAATAATCCATTGTAAATCTTGGGCAATGTTAATGAAAAGATCTTGGATTTTGTAGTATTAAGCAACTATCTAGTAATGTTCTGGCACCATGATAATATTGATTTAAATGCCATGGACTTGTTGACTAAGGGATAACCCAAATGAAAAGTTTTATCAATAAATTGGATATGTGATTGGAAGGGACCACTTGTTGCAACATGAATATCTTTGGTTTTTCTTTGAGTTTTACCTTTAAGAAAGCTCTCCCTAATGCCTTACCAAAAATACTAAATAGATAAGGAGATAGTGGGTCACTAAGTGGACTCCATGGGATGATTCAAAGTATCTAACTAGAAATCTATTGATCAACATGGAATATTTCGGAGTATTATAAAAATATATAATTCATTCGTCCTTGGGATTTAGGTCAATTGGTTGGGTATGAAGAATGTCATACCATAAGCCAAGGTTGAAATATTATGGGTGAATATTAACATTTATCAACTGGCATTAGCTTAATTAGTTAGTTTCCTTAACTTTCAAAGAGGAGACCTGGGTTCAAATATTTCCAATCAATAAATACATAATAGCCAAGTTGTTGTAACACCACTCTATGGTCATAATGGAATATGGGTGGGGCCCATTTCAATTCCATATAATTAGTTTTAAAAAAAGAAACAATATATGATTCATTCACATCAACCTTGATCAAAACCAATTTTTTTGAGAATATAATGTAGAAAATTCTAGCAAACCTGATATATGCTTTGTTCATATCTAAGTTTTTTTCATGAAATAGAGAGAATGCATAGCCTCTTGTGTAGCTATTACACCATCATGAATTTGTTTACCATGAACAAAACCATATTGTTTCTTCTAGATAACACAATCTAGAGTGTGTTTCAATTAATTTGTGATAACTTTTGAAATTATTTTATAAATCAAATTGGAAGGGCTTATTGGACCATAATTATCAAAATATTTTGTTTCATATTTCTTGGAAATGAAGAAATAAAGGTGTCAATGATCTTACTTGTTGTAGCCTTCTTTATCCTAACCTCTTCAACTATAGGTAACATGTCATTCTTCAATAAATCCCAAAACATTTGAGAGAAAAATGTAGGAAATCCATTAAGTCCAGGTACCTTGTTAAGATGGAATTAAAACACTATTTCTTGTAGCTCCTCTAGAGAGATCTTCCCCATCAAGATTTAATTATATCTTGTGATGATTGATGGGATATTTTACAAAATATGACCTTAAACCTCCTTATCTTGCCCAAATTTTGGGAGAATACCCTTAAAACAATTTATTGCTTCCTTTGTAATATCTCATGCTTCCTTAATACTTCTTCCATCTAGTGTTAAAATATTTTTAATTATAGAAAAAGATAATTTTGTTTTAGTTATAATATAATTTTTTTTTTTATTTGTATCTCCTTCCTTAATCCATCTCTCCTTAGATTTTTGGGATCGATATGACTCTTTCAATACATTGTGATAATTAGAAAGTAATTATTTTTCTTACACAAGTATATTGGTCCATTCCATTGATTTTTACTATCTCTTGTAAATTGTTGAGCCTAAATTTAATTTCCTTTTTTTATTTTATTTTAAAGATGTTACCAAAATATTACCACTTTAGATATTTTATTTTTTAAACAAATCTATACATACATAATCCTTCAAACCTTACTTCATATCATCGTGATATCATCATAACATAATGATATGGAAGAAATCAAGGTCCTATAGCCACATAGAATGAAATTCAAATGGCTTTGGATGACTAGTATTGAGTAGATCATATCTCAAGAGAATGAATTTATGATTTAATCCTACTAAAGAGATTGTATACTCTATTTGTAACCACAAAATAGATAATACAAATATTTCTAATCCTTCTGTTATACGAGTTTGCCTAATGCATCTATTATCCCATGTATATTGAAAACTTGAAGGAATAGCATCCCAAAGGTAATTTTAATCAATAAATGAAGCAAATTCCTCTATTTATTTAGACCATCTAGGAGTACCACCCTTATTTTTCAAAGGAGATCAAATTATATTAAAGTTCACCCCATATAAAAAGAAATCATATATAAATAGATGTTTTTTATGGTATTTTAGTTCTTGTCCTACATTTATAATAGATAATAGATGGAAGTGATAAAGAATCTATTGCAAGTTCGGAGTGAGTGCTAGCTAGGAGCAGTATGAACTAGGAGTAGTGCAAGCTAAGAGCAAACCCCACTAGGTAGTATGGAAGGAAATTTATATTTGAAAGCTCTAATGGGAAGTCAATATGCCCTAGCTAGAAATTAGGTTTGCCAAGTTGGAGATAAGCAGAAGATCAAGTATATGGCAAGTTTGATCCATTTAGCAGATGTTACACCATAAGTGATTATTAAGGATGAGATGATTGAGCATGATATTATAGACTTTAAAATTAGAGGGTAAATATATATGTTCCATGGATGCTTGCCAAGTGTTTCAAAGATTCAAAATTGGATCAAATGAAATTGGAGATTGAATTCAAATTACTCTGACTTTCGGTGGCCCATGGTTTAAGGGCAGATATGCCTTTTAATTAAGACCATTGAGTGATTTTTTTCAATTGAGACATAAACTATTAAGAAAATTCTAGTGTGGTTAGGCTTTTTGGAATTCCATGTCAAATTATCAATAAGATTGTTTTGAAGAATACTGGAAATACACTATTCATTAAGGAGGAACTAACTATTAAGGAGTGAAAGCATACTATATATACTTTAATATTTGTTGTTATGGATATTTTAAAACCTTTACCATAATATATTAATATTAAATTTAAATCAAGAGAATGAGACCAACAAGTGGATTATGATAATATTGCATTTCAATAATATGGTTGTTATGAGTCTGGACACATTGCAAGATATTGCAAAGTGAAAACTATGAAGAAAGAGATAATTTTTTTTGGTCATGAGATAAAATTTAAGACAAAATAAGAAAATCATATATTAACAAAAGCTACATTAGATCAATGATATTCCACTCTAAAAAAAGAGGTAAAGAAAGCTTATCTATAACATCATATGGAAAATACCACTATAGCTCACTTGGATCAACCTTTACAAGAAACAAACAAGGATATAAGGAATTAAAGTTGCAAAGGAAGATGTTGGAACAAAAATTTAAAACAAAGAAGACCTAAGAGGTCAAGTTTATTCTAGGTAAATCATTTTAATTTTTCTCAAATAATATAGAATCTTCTCATGGTAATAAAAATGAAAGTAGTGTAAAGGTTATCCCTTGCATTTTTTTTAATAAGCTATGTGTGGCTTCTATTAGGGGCCTCTCCCATTACAAAAAAAAATAATACATTGCTCTTATTACATTTCTAACAAGTTAATTAAAGCATACCTATCTTTGCTTTTCTATCAAAGATATTCTCCATATTCCTCAAACTGCTAAGTTTCCATAATCAACTCTTTTTTTAAGGAATTAACAACAAGAACAACCCTTACATGACAAATTACTCCAATAGATAGAATGAAAACAAACATAATAGTCATCCATCAAAAAGAAAATCAGTTTGATTATTTTTCTTCTATAGTAGAGGTTCTTCCTCCTATAGAGTGGCAAGATCTGAGAATGCATTTTTGTACTTCAAGCTCTTGAGGTAATATCTAGTTGTACCATATTTTGTAGGATCTTCATTTTCAAAAAACTGGTCGTCATCGATTGTTTCATAATTAACTTCAAGAATATCATCTAAGGTGCTAATATTTTCCATGGAACCATATAGATGGTATTTAGTAACCATTTGGATTTTATCAATGATCTGATTCAAATTTTCCTTTTGGGGTTGAGTATTCTGTTGCTCACATGATTCCTACTAGACAATTGGTGCATCTAGAGGATGAGCTTCTTTCTTTTGAATTGAAAAATTTTAAGGTTTCAAATCATTCGAATCCAAGACCTTCTCCACCAAGGAGGAATCACAACATGATCGGATGTTCAGGCATCTCTTCTTTAGGTGGCCATATTGCTAACAACCATAACATCTTAGGGAGAAGTTTTTATATTCAATATTTTAGAGTCATTCCCCTTTGCTTGAGGAGATAGTAATGGATTGAGGCCCAGGAACTAAAATATCCATCCAAACAACCAATCTTGCTTTACTCATATTAATTTTATTGGATAAATTTTCCTTAGTTTGGGTATCCATATACTGGAATGCATCAATGGCATTACCGATTTTGGTGAATATCTTCTCTCCCCAAACTCCATAGGGAGAGCATAAAGATTCACCCATACTAGAAAGCAATTAACTTCTTCTGTAAAGGGGTTGAAAATAGGAGTGCAAGGTCTTATATAGACACCCCTTGTCCAAAAAACCAATTATATCTATAATCCATTACTATATCTCTATCTGCTAAATAAAAAAAGGAAATATAAAAAAAATTTATGGGTATGAGATTTACTTGAAATTATGTATTAGTCCACCAGTATTTAATGTATTCTTTGAGCTCCTTCATGGTATTTTACCCTTGAGTTTGCAGATAGTTATTCAGGCTTCATGATCAATCAAATCCAAGCCAAATTCATCCTTCAAAATCCTGATAGAGGGCATGGGTTCATCCACTTTTGAACCCAAAGATCCTTGAGAAATATTTATTCAAACCAAAGAGGCTTTCTCATAGACTAAAGAGACGATCTACAAACAAACCTCTTCCTTCAATGCTTGACAACACCTAGGGTTTACATCTCTTTCGTAAATACTGTAACGATTTTTTTTGCTTTGTTTCATTGCTTGATTGCACCTAGGTTTACACCCCTTTTACGAAGAGTAGTACCATCTATGTTGCTGGAACTTCTTATAATCCTTTGTTTCCCCTTGGGCTTCACCCTCACTTGCCTTTGCATCACCGCGAGAGCCCTACTTCCCATGTCCATCATCATCATCTTCATGTTCACTATAGCCTCCGCATGGTTATCCCTTGCACTTTAGGGTTTCAAGAGCAACATAATAAAGAAATGAGCATGAAGAAAATCCATAACATTTTAGGGTTTTTAGGGTACCATAAGAAGGCGATTTCTATGAAAGAGTGCTCTTTCACTTTAGGGTTTCTAGGGTAACATAAACAAGAATATGCTTTTGGGGTTATTCTTTATCCTTTGGATCCCTTGGAGCAAGACAAACCTATAGATGATGAGTATCACTATGAGCAATGTGAGAAGATGGAAGAGAATGATAAAGATAAAAGTGTTGGTGGGAATGAAAAAAAGAGAGGAAGATCTAAGAAGCAAAAACAAAGAGAAAAAGAAACTTAGGAGATCCATTGGTATGGGAAAACAAAAGTAAATACCACAAGTGTTAACAAGAAGTGAGGCTAAACCCACAAATAAATAAAAAAAATGATAATGAAAATAATATCTTGGAATACTAGAGGCATGAATAAAACCTCTAAAAAATAAGTATTAGGAAATTATCAGGTTATTATAGACATGGTAAGTGGGTAACAAATATTTTAACCATTTGCGGTGTTGAATTTCATCTTGATAAAATTTAAATTTCATAAAGAAACTATATGACTAAGATTGTATCTCTTCATAAAAATGATATCAAGTTCTTGTGGGACATCGTAGTGGTATGGTTTTGGCCTCTCATCCAATAGACTCAAGTTTAAACCACAACGAAGGGTGTGTATACAAAAAAAATGATATCAAGGAGTTGATTTGATTGTGGAAACTTAACAATGTGAGAAAGATGGCAAATATATTTGATAGAAAGACACAAGAAATATATCTTTAACAAAAAGATAAGTTAAATATGGGTTAATTAACTTTATACAATGTAATGTTTTATTATTTTAATGTGAGTAACCCTAATAGAAGCCACACATAGCTTATTAAAAATAATAATTTTTATTTATTTATGAAATGACATCATCTCAACTAATTCTCACCTAATTATAGGTAACTTATTAAAAAATAATAGTTTTCATTTATTTAATAAATGACTTCACCTCAACTAGTTCTCACCTAATTATACTCTTCAATTTCAAGGAAACACAACTTCAAATCTTATTAAATTTATACAATGTATAATTATTAAACTATTATAATACCACTATATAATCACAATAAAATAAAAACAAAATATATTATAATTCTATAAAATCCATTTAAAAAAATCATCTTATTTTTTAAATAAAATTAATTTAAAGATAAATTTTATCTTTAGCCATGCATTTAATATTTTTAAATATACTATAAGTCAAGAAACATTCTTGAACAACCATTCAAAATGCTTTTATAATCTTCTCTCTCGATTTTTCACACAAGTAGTTATACGATTTTTCACACAAGTATCTTTATCTCTCGGTTTTGCACACAAGTAGTTATCCATAAGTTTTTGTGGAACATGCAATGGTATATTTTAAACTTTTATCAAAAGATTTAATATACATAAAATGTTTTGGTTGCAGATAAAAATATTAAATTAAAGCAACTATATTTTTATAGGTTACAAAGTCGTAGTTGAAAAAACTTTAAAAATACAAAGTCTTGGCCTCAACTCTTATTGAAAACTTAAATTTAGAGAACCTCACTTTTGGCCTCACCTATCTTACACATCACTTAAATGTAAACTCGTGAATTATTATTATTATTTTTTAACAAATGCCACTTTTACCTGCTACCGAAACTTAGAGCCCCGAGGCTAATTTTATTTTTAAATTTATATTTATTTCATTTATAGTTTATATTATAATAAATTAAATTATAAAAATTCATTATCTAATACCTACGTGTTGTAGGTAAGTTGGAGAGGGAAGGACAATTTTCTAAGAGAGGTCCTTGGTTCGAATCTCCAGCCTAACAAACACACATTGGATACCCAAAATCTAGTTGATAATGCGAGTGCGGTCAAGGCCGGGTATGACTCCTAGGTGGTCGTGGTTTCTTAAACTAAAGCGACAGTGCTAAGGGTTTTTCACTAAATTCCAAAAAAAAAAAATATTATTTGATATATCTCCCCTCATCGGTTAATACACCTGACATGCTCACTTGCTCTTTTCAAAAAAAACAAAAAAAACAAATTGAAAGTTGTCCTATTGATTTTTATTATTTAATTTAATATTCGTGGCATTTCAAACTTTAATATCTCCCCTCATCGGTTAATACACCTGACATGCTCACTTGCTCTTTTCAAAAAAAACAAAAAAAACAAATTGAAAGTTGTCCTATTGATTTTTATTATTTAATTTAATATTCGTGGCATTTCAAACTTTAATTTAATATTTGATCATTTTTCGATTGGAAGTTGGGCCACAATCCTTCCTCAAAGCTTTTTTGTTTTGAGAATTGTTGGTTGGAAAAGGAGGATCAGAAGGAAAAAATCTTTTTTTTTTGGTGGAGGGTCGTCCTTTCCATGGAAGAGTTATGTATGTTTTTTCTAAAAAAATCCAACATGTCAAATATTATCTCAAATTCTGGAAAAGAAGTAGCAAATATGAATTTTAGTCCCAAAAGGCTCCTTTGTTGGTAAATATGGAGGAACTAACCACTCGCTTCAGGACTGGAGCAATCACAAAGGACTTGAAATATGAAGATGAACTGGTCAAAAAAGAATTAGAGTCCATAGTTAATCAGGAGGAAATTTATTAGAACAACGAGCAAGAATTGTTTGGCTGATTAAGAATTGTTTTGTTGTTGGAGGAGGACCGAAACATGAGTTTATTTCATTGCTCTGCATCGACAAGTAGACAAAGGAATTATTTGACTTGCTTTCAAGACTTTAATGTATAGGTGATGGACACCATACCAAGTATGCAACATGCAATAAATATTTTCTTTCAAAATATTTTTACTGCCCCTACTATTTCTAATCTTGTAGTGCAACAAGAGATACTTAATTGTATCCCCGAGATTATTTTCGTCGAGCAAAACCAAGCCCTTTTCAGTTCAATAGATAAATATGAGGTGAGGAGCATATTTTTAACATGAAATCAAGGAAATATCCAGGGCTCGATGGTTTCCCAATTGAGTTCTTTAAGGCTTTCTAGGATGTCATAGGAGAGGATTTAACCAAGGCTATTGAAGAATATCATTCAAACAAAACTATGCTTCAAGCTCTAAATCATACTTTTCTTGCTTTGATTCCTAAAGTGGGACAAGCCGCTAGCCTTGGAGATTTTTGCCTTATTGCTCTTTGCAATGTGACCTACAAGATAATCACTAAATTGATCGTTGAAAGGCTTAAGAAGTTTATGGAAAACATAATATCCTAGGCACAATGAGGATTTGTGGAGGGGCATCAAATTATGGATGGATTTATTCTAGCTTAGGAGGCTATCCACTCAATGCAATATTCTAGTCGAATAGGCATGTTTATTAACTAGATATGTCTAAGGCTTATGATAGAGTCCCTTGGCAGTTTTCGGATCAAATGCTTGAGAAATTTAGCTTCTCTCAGGAGTGGAGATAGTGGATCATGAGTTGTATCTCAATGATTTCCTTCTCTGTTCTCATCAATGACTCCCCCTTGAACCATTTCCTTGCTTCCAGGGGTATTTGTCAAGGAGATCCTATTTCCCCATTTTTTTATTATTCTAGCAGAAGGATTGGGTAGATTCCTTCGAAGAAATAAGCAACACAATAGTTTGGAAGGCGTGAAACTAGGTGAGGAGACATTAACTCATCTTCAATTTATGGATGATACAAGTCTCTTTGGGGAGGCCAATATTAGAGAGGCTATAACGCTCAAAACCATATTAAAAATTTACATGGATGCTACTGGTCAGTAGGTGAATGCGGCCAAATCCAAGGTTGTTTTTTAATAAGGGTAAAATAATCCAGGATCAGATTCTATTCATTTTGAGCTTTGCCCAAGGTACCCTTCTACTTGATTACCTAGGGATTCCCCTTCATTTTTTAAGCCTAAATACGACTCATTGGAAAGCTTAAATAAATAGAATTGTTGCTAAAGTTAATCATTGGACTCACTGTTGGCTTACCTTTGGAGGAAGAATGACTCTCATCCAATCAATGATCCAAGCCATGTCTATTTATAAACTCTCCATTCTAGTTATCCCTATGAGAGTCCATAGAGATTTGGATTCACTTATAAGAAATTTTTTGTGGGATGATCCAAGGATGGGTAGGAAGTGGGCTCTTTTTAGTTGGGATAAAATATGTCAGCCTAAAGCTTGAGAGGGTCTTGGTTTTCGTAAAGGAGCGTTAACCAATCAAGCTCTTGTTGGGAAGCTTTATTAGAGATGGATCTCCAACAAGGATGCTTACTTCAATAGAGTCATCGCTAGTAAGTATTTGGGATTTATCCCTCATCAAGAAGCTGACTGCATTCCTATAAAGGGCTTCGGATTTGTTATTTGAAAGGTCTTTAAAGTTGGTAAACAATTGGTTAAATCTAGACTTTTTTGAAAAGTAGGTATAGGATAAAAAGCTAACTTTTGGAGTGATTCTTGGGACCAACATCCCCCTATGAGTTTCTAGAGTTACAACCCTTGCAACAAAGCCTCGAAGCTAGAGGATGGATAAATATGGCTTCATACATTACTTCTAGGCAAATTGGAGATTTCTCTTTCTTTCATTGGAAGAGGTTAGAAGAATGGCCTATTCCTATCCCTATTCATCAAAACTTCTTATAGATAAGATCCTCAAGAAAAGGTGCCTCACAAGGAAAGAGGAATAGGATAGGATCACTTGGGGTTGTGGCACTCTAGGTGTCTTCACTATTCATGATGGTTATAATGCTTTGCTCCCTCCTCCGTTGATCTTGCAATATACCCTGTGGGATAGAGTTTGGGTGGCTAAGGGTTGACCTAAAATTATTATTTTTTCTTGGTAAGTGATGCATAGGAGTTGTCTCACCTATGATAACCTTATGAAGAGAGGTTTATATGGCCCTTCCAATTGTATTATGTGTAACTCCGAGGAGGAGACACTTGATCATCTAATTTTCCAGTGTGCATTTACAAGAGAGTCATGGAAAAGGTGGTTGGATCTCTTTAAGGCTTACCTAAAATTTCAAGTGACTCTTTATAATATATGGGAGATTTGGAAATGAAGAAAATTCAAGAATACCTCCATTCAACTAGGCTGGTCCCTAGGCCCGAGTTTCATTTGGTGGCACATTTGGATGGAAAGAAATTCCAAAATTTTTAGAGAGGAGTTCAATCCAATGGAGCTGGTTTGGCATAAAATTATGACCAAGGTTTTTGAAACTATCAGTTTTCACCTTAGGGATAAGAAAACTTAGTATAATGAGGGGACTCCCAAGCCATAAAAGTTAGGACTATGGCAAGCCCTCCCCTACGTTGGGAAAATATTAATTTTGATGGTGCAGATAAGGATAACCCAAGGTCTACAGGCATTGATTTTCTTAGAAGAGATTTCAAGGGAAAGATCCTCCATTGGGAGCTAGAGGGTCTTGGAAGGGCTACTAACAATGAAGCTGAAGGATTAGCTATCAGATAAGGTTCTCTCTATGCTGGGGAGAATGGGGTTAGACAAATCATAGTTGAGTTTGACTCACAAATTATGGTGGGGCTTCTGGATGTTATTAAAAATTTTAAACCAAAGACTTGGAGGATAAGAAACATTGTGAGCCAAATTAAGTCCATTTGGAAGCAGTTTGAGGATGCCATCTTGGTTTATGTTGATAGACAAAATAATGCAGCGACTGACTTTTTGACTAAATATGGTAATGAAAGTTCGGTTGGATACATATTGAATTCTAATCAAGATAGGAACACTTATGAATGACTAGAGGTGAACCAAATGGTTCTTAGTTTGGCCAACAAAAACTTTGGTAAGAATGAGGACAGGTGTAGAGTTCACTAAACCCTATGGATCAATGGAGGATGAACAATTATTTGTTGGATTTTTTGCTGCCTCTTGTAGCACTCTTTGGCCCTTTTTTGGGATAGCATTGGTAGTGTTTGCAGGATTGTCAAGCCTGCTAGGTTACTTAGGATTAGTGTAAAGTAGAAATGAGATCAGGTTAAAAGTTTTTGCTCTTTAGATGGTATTCAATTTTTTGTTATTTTTGGAGATGTTATCTGAGTTTTATTCGAATTTTAGGACTTGCCAAAAGTGGCAGATCTATGACTGTAATTTGATTCTTGTTATATCAATATTTGTTTTACCTTTTCAAAATAAAATAAAATATTTATGTTTAATTTTTTAAAATTTGAAGTGATTTTTTAATGCAAAGTAGTTTGTGTGATTTTTATTGGATATTATTGTAATTAAAAAATATTATATTGTTTTTAGTGTATTACTATCAAGTTAAATAAATTATAGTTAATGGATCTTTGGTCCAACGATTGGGATAAATAGTTGATGTAGCCCACACCAAGGTTCCAATCTTGACAACACCAAATAGCTCAATGTGAGTAAATCGATGTAAAAGGGTAAGAGCGACCCTTTCAAAACCCTAAATAAATAAAAAGTTAATTAAAATATCTTCAAATTATTTTTCTATTAAAGATATTCTTCATTTACCTTTCTATCAAACATATTTATTGTCTTTTTCAAACTGTTAAGTTTTCCCAATCAACCCTTGATATCACTTTTATTAAGAGAAAATCTCACTCATACAATCACCTTATAAAAAATAAATATTCTTAAGATGAACTTCAACACCACAAATAGCTAAAATATTTGTTGTTTGGTTTTCATAATTATAAATATATTGTCTATAACAACTTGATTATTTGTCCAAGGAGACAACGCAATGGTTTGGACTTTGGCTCTTCTTTGGGAGGTCCAAGGTTCAAACTATGACATGTGTGTGTGTTAATCCCCTATTGATAAGCTTAGCTCTCGGTCTTATGAGGGGTCATGGCTGGGATGGGAATGCTCAGCCCTAAGCATTGGTCGTAGGGGTTTCTCACACTATCCAAATAAAAAAAACAACTTCATTTTTTAATACTTTTTTAAGGTTCTTATTCATGCCCCTAATATTCCAAGATATTATTTTCATCCTAATTTTTTGTTTTTATTTTTGGATTTAGCTCCACTTCTTTTTAATACTTGGAATATTCAATTTTATTTTTCCATATCAATATCCGAGTCATGAACAATATTTTCCATCCATAAGCTCCTTTGGTTGCAATTAGGACAACTTTTTTCTTTGAAAAAATGTCTCATCTTTAAGGAGCCATATCTTTGCATAGAGTTGTCCAATTTAGATGATTATTGCACAATTTATGTAAAATTTGAAGAGCTTTGAAATGAGCAATAATAAAAAAGAATCCAAATAATATTGAGGGAGATACATCCATGTGAAGACAATCGTCTGAAATAAGGGCAACATTAGGGCAATTTAAAAAAAATCTCATCTTTTAAGAGCCATACCTTTTCAAGGGGTTGTCTTATTTGGATGATTCTTGGACCAATTTGTGCAAAATTTGAAGAGCTTTAAAATGAGTGGCTATATGAAGGAATCCTAGAAGTATTAAGGGAGATACGACCTTGTGAAGTTAGCCATACAAAACAAGGGCAATGGTGATTTTTCAAGTTATAATAAAACAAAATTGTAGATATATGTCAACCAGAGTTTAGATTATGGGAGGAGCAATGAAGGGCTAGGGCATAAATGAGGTAGGATATTTCATCTAGGTATAGAATTTTTTTATCTAAGTTTAATTTATCCCTTCATTTTCTTTAAACTTTTGCATGCAAATTATTGTAGATTTATTTTCAAATAATATAGTTGTTATAGGATATATATGTAAATTTTAGAAGATATTAAGTTATAGTGTCCTTCATATAAACCAATTTATAGCTAAATCCTTAGAACCATCGCTAGTATTAGAGGTTAGAGATGACCTCATAGATGTTGGAGAATATTACATTATCTGGTACATCCTAATGTACCACCTTGGTAAATCCTTGTAAATATTAGATTAGAGTTATGTCCTAGATTAGAGTGTAAGTAAATATTTCATGTAATGTAATAATATGCAGGTTATGCACATGTCATGTAAATATATCTATAAGTATTATGAGTGTAAATACACAAGTGTCTCATATGTAAGTGTGCACATGTGTAGATTATGAAGAGTTATGTCAAGAGTCATTTCCAAGTGTGCATACAAGATAGTGTCATGTGTATGCAAGTGTCTAGTAGAGAAGCCAAGAGTCATGAGACTTGGCATATGAAACAGGGTTATGCATAAGGGGTAGTACCAAAAAAGTAATTATAAAATCGGGGTGAATCTAGGTGAATGGTGTATAAAATTTGGGGTGAATTTTTTAAAATTTTGTAGAAAATTTATCAAAATATGGTGAATTTTTTATTTTTTTGCACAAGAAATATCAAACATTTTTAATGGCGACTGGCAGAAGGTGAGTGGTAGAAGACGAGTGGTAGAAGGTCAGTGGCAGAATGTGAGTGGCAAAATGTGAATGGCGAAAGGCGAGTGGTAGAAGGCGAGTGGCATAAGGCGAGTGGCAGAAGGTGAGTGGCATAAGGTGACTGACATTAGGCGACTGACATAAGGTGACTAGAAAATGGCAACTGGCATAAGGTGATTAGAAAATGGTGACTAGAAGATGATGACTAGTACAAGATGAGTGGCAAATGGTGATTGGAAGATAGTGACTGGCAGATGGTGACTAGAAGATGGTGACTGGCAAATGGTGACTAGCAGATGGTGACTGGCAGACGACGACTAGAAGATTACGACTGGTAGAAAATAACTTGAAGATGGTAGTTAACAGATGATGATTGGTAGATGGCGACTAGTAGATGGCAACTGGTAGACGATGACTGATATATGGTGACTAGTATTAGGTGACTACCGGATGGTGACTGGAAGATGGCAACTGGTAGAGGGTGACTGGTAGATGGTGACTATCAAATGATGATCATCAAAGATCATCAATAAGAAGCTGCCACATGCCATCTCCTCTACCAAATGTCACGCATCTATTAAATTCAACGATGCAAACTTCTATAAATAGATATGCAGGGTCATTTCTCACCTTTCCCACAACATTTTCTAGAGCAATTTTAGAGCTTTTTCTAATATTTTGAGTGTTTTCCATAGCAGTTTTAGAGCCTTTTTAGACGGCTTTTAGAGCATTTTTAGAGGGTTTTCACAGTAATTTTAGACAATTTTCAAAGTATTTTATTGGGTATTTTAGAGCATTTTCCTGGGTGTTTTAGATAATTTTCCTATGTGTTTATAGAAATGGCTAGCTCTTCCTCTCCTCTACCTTCCAAAGTGGCTTTCAAGAGCTTCTACTGCCCCAACATCAAGAATATTTTCATGACTCCTAGAAGATATTCAGAATGGATTTACACCTCTAGCCTTGCTAGTGTAATGAAGATGCCATAGTTGAACATCAATGTCCTGTTGATGCAGCGAACCGTTAGTTGTTACAACCATGACGTATCCACTATTATGATCATAGTGGATAACAAGGATATTGTTTTTTGTGAAACCCTCGGATGTGCAACGACTAATAGGGTTGTCATTTACAAATGGTGTATTGGTGAACAACCAATATGTGTTGATCGAAGATGACAAATCAATGCTAGCATCCAATTATGTTGTTCATTCAAACAATTTGAAAGGTATATTTTTAAAATTTAGTTTTTATTTATCTTAAATTTTGATGTATTGTAGTTTCCATTCTCTAATAATTTTCTCCCTATTGTAATTTTTGTTTTCTAATAATGTTCTTGCTTTTTTTAGTTAATTCTTATAAGTCGAAAAGGGGATTAAACATTTCCAACATTGTAGACAAATTTCTTCCAAGTCTTGAGAAACAACAAAAGAGAAATCATCCTAGCTTTTGTGGAAGGGCTGGGTGACTAGACTAATCATGTATCTGAAGCCAAAAGCATGTGGAGAGGTTTATGATTCACCAAGAACTATTGCACCAGACTTATAGTTGAAGGCAATTTCCTTAACATCATCAACTACCTCAAGAACAAAAATTGCAAAATTTCTTGGAGAATTAGAGAGTATATTGAGGAAGCTAGGATCTTAGACCTCAACCTGCAAGAAGTTATCTTCTAGAATGCTTTCAAAGAATATAATAAGGTCACAGTTAAGCTAGCTAACATTAGGATCAACATGGCCAATCCTCAAACTTGGTATGATAACATCCCAGAGGAAGTTCAAGTTCTTGCAAATCAAGAGAGACAACAAATCAACCTTCCTTAGTAGGAGGTCCTTCTTTAGGATGATCAACCTTATCCTCATGCATAATCTCACAGGGTTAGCTGCTAGTGTCAAGGTCCATGTGGTCATTTCATTTATTTTTGTTTGTTAACACTCTGCCCCTGTCATTCGTAAGAGTGATCGCCACCTCATCATCCACATGACCCACCACTTTCCCCATAGCCTTCTGCTTATCCCCACAACCCCCACCCACTGCCACTCTATTTTCCAATGGCTAGTCCTTGTCATATTCCACTACCCCCACCACTATATCCCCCACTCCACTGGCTTCCACCTTGCAATCCCCATTTGGGCCTCTTTATTTGGAATGCACGCTAATTTAATTATTAAATTTTTGCACTATCATTTCAAACTTTGTAGGTCCTAAGTTGCGGTTTCCAACATGGATAGAGGGAAGAAGACCAAATATGCATTTTACTCCAATAATTTGCATAAAATTTGGAGCCAGAACCACACCTCCTATGGTGCAAACATCTCCATATACCAATCCATTATAGTTACCCATGATGATGGCACTTCCCACACTCTTAGTGGCATGACATGGTAGAAAAATATGATCTGTACCTTGGCTAACGATTAAGACAAGCTAGAATCGAACTCCTCAAAGTACCCCACTTCTACTATATTGGGATGTGTGCCTCTCCTCACTAGACCTCCTTCAACTTTCTTGACAGTTTTTCTTGTTAGTAGCATGTTTCCTAAGCCCACATTTTGCCTTGATTCGTGTCTTTGCGTGAGGTGGTTGCCTTGTCATTCATGTGATTTCCCTACTTATCTTGAGCCACCTCTCACCAGTCTCCACGTCTGGTCTTCCCCTTCCAAGCTACGTCTGGCTAAGTTTCACCTTGCTGGACCCCCACCATCTCCTTTTAAACCCTATCACTTTGCCCTTCTCCCTCTCATGGACCCCTAGTCTTTCTGTCACTGTCAATGTCTTACTAGACACTTGCCCATCCCCACCATGCCTAGCAAATTCATCGAGCCCAATTTCCTCGTCTGTGATGATATTGCAAAAAAGGTCCTCCAAGACAAATAATTTTTGCCTTTCTTCCTTATGTTCTTTGGAAATGACCCTGACATCACCATTGCCTTCCTTGAGACCTGGGATAACGGGGCTATCTCTGTCTGTGGCAAAAAATTCATTGTAGATGTCCACCTTTTAGCAACTATAACTGGCCAGAACCCCGGAGGTCGTTCCATTCACCGCAACAAACATAATTGGGAGGTTGAATTAGCAAAATTTCAAGGGAATGACAAAATCCTCAAAAAAGCCAAGAGCCTCGATCTTTTCAGAAGCAACTTCAATTCTCCATGGGATTTTGTAATGAAAATGATCATGTAGTTCATTACAGTAGACAACCCTAACAAAGCCTTCAAAACATATCACCTAGATTTCATTAATCATTTCATAGAAATCAACCCCCTCAGCATTCCTCTATTCCTCCTTAACTCCATGAACCATGCCATTCCCAACTGTAGGGACAAGAAAAACCATGACCTCCCCCAACGTCAGGTTTTGTTCAAAGTCATATATACCCATATCCTAGCCAACATCCCTAAGCCTAATCCTGTCACGACCAACTCTGCTAAATTCCCCGTGGCCAAAATTTCCCTTGCTAAGAGGAAGAAAATGGCTATGCAAAATGTTTCCAAATTAAGGGCAAGGAAAAGTATCAGTTTTGACAATGCCAAAGAACCAGTGAGCAAGTCTGCTAGGATCCAAAACATGGCCACCAGGGGAGTGTCATAGATATTTCAAATGACGAGGAAGAACTGCAAGATGAAAACAAACAACTGAAGGACTTCATCATCTCCTCCACCATGACAATGATGAATTCAATGGTGAATTACATAATGGACATCAAATAAGGACTTCATATGCTATTCTACAGTGGCCAACCTAATTAGGAAGTGGAGGAAGGCTTTGAAGTGGAAAATATCACAATGAAGACTGAACCCAAGGATGACAGTCATGAGGACATTGAGAAGGACGATACCAAGGAAGAGGAGAAGATCTCAGCTGAGGAATAATTCCCCCATTCCTTATTTTTGCTGTTCCCATGATTACCTGGTTTGTTTCGATGTTTATTAGGTTTTTTTTTCATGTCTTTTCCTGCGTGGTATTATGCTTGAAACTTGACATAGGTTTTTGTCTAAAGTTTTTATCTATTCAGATAATACACTCAAGTCCGAGGTAGGGTCCTCATTTTTAGTTATTCCTATAATGTGTGGAAATCCAAGTCTGAGGCCGCGTCCTCACATTTTGTTTATGTTAGTACGTACTCTGCTACAGTTTGAGGCTACGTCCTCATATTCTGCTTATGTTAGTACATACTCTGCCACGGTATCAAAGTGTATCTATTACCATGATATTTCCAATTTGGATATTTTTGTAAATAGGTTAATGGATCCTTTAAAACCCTACCAGTAATATAATGTATCTTATTTATCAAAAAAAAAATCTTTATGCTTGCATTGAATTTTTCCAAGAAAGGCTTATTTTGCAGGGGTGACCTACAAAAATGCCTTTTTGGGCACTGTAATTATTTATTTGATGTATAGATGGTGAAATATTTGATTAGTCCATGCACATTTCCAACCGCCTAAAACAGGACCTTTTGAGTTCCCATAAAATTTAATATTCATATACAGTAACAACCAACAACTTTATTCTATCTTTTTCATGAAGCTTACTTCAATCTTCAAAAAAGTAATCCTCCAGCTACATTGCACCCAAGTTTGTTGGCTATTGGCATGACTGAGAATGAAATATAGGTAAAATTATTATTTTTGAATATCTTTGTTTTCTTTTTTTCAATCAATCTTGTTATTTTCTATTTTTTTTTGAAAATAGAGAAGAGCATCCCAATATTATAGTAAAAGGGATACCACATTTAGGATTCAAGAAGCGTTTGCTAATTCTGACATGCAATCGTAGTCATCACCAATAATTCCCTCCAAACGTGTGAGTAGATTTAGCATACACTTGCAGCTCCTATTAATTTTGGATATGTTGCATTCGATGTCGAGGAAGTTACCTCTAGATCGTAAGGTAACCTTATTATTAAAAAGTATTATTTTAAATGATGTATTTTACTGATTTAAAATTATGTTTAGTTTGATGTATTTTAAATATTTTTTAGAGAAAGGGAAAATGGTTGCATCATTAATGGCTGCAGATTTTGAGTTTGGTATATTAATCTTTTTTTATGATATTGTTATTTGCACAAGATGCATCGATTACATTCCAAAGACTAAAAAAAAGATGTCTCCATTATTTGCCCAGCCACAAATATAGCAAGTTCCTATCCATCCGTAGTAGCTACCACCAGTGAGGAACCAATCATGCATGCATAGAAAAATATTCCTCACATCACCGCCTCATGATACCAAAAGTGTTTTCCAGACACACACTGTGTCTCAATCTAATGTTTTTATTTTCCCAATTTTAAACCTAGAGAATTTCTCAAATGTAGAGAGCATGTCTCAAATGCCCTTGGGGAATCTAGATGATGATTTTATTTATCAAGATATGAATCTTGAAAACTTCCCATTAAATGCAAGTGATATGCTTCAGAATGAATAGGGTAATGATGAAGAAGAAGAGAATATTAAAGCAGATGCCACCGAAGTTTCATCGTCCCCCCAGCAAGTCATCGCCCACCATATGATAGATGATGATAAAGTAAATTTTCTAGAAAATATTTTATTATCCAATAGATGTGAAGCTACAGTTCATAATAGTATTATTGTAGATATTGATAGATTAAAATAATGGGAATATCAGTCCAAGGTTTTGATAAAAGCAATAAATGACCAATATAACAATTTTTTAAAGAGAAAGGTGTTGTTTTCAAAGGTTGATAATGATCCCAAAAACTCGATTCTTTTCTACATAAATATGAATCTGGCACCGTGGAGGCTAGGTCTACACACACTGATAATGTTATGGCCATTGTTTTGAATCATTTGGAAAACCTCAATGTCGAGGCCCAAAAATATTTCAATGAATGGGCACTAGATCAGAAGAAAGTAGCAGTTGTTGAAACTGCAAGACTTACAGCTGATGTAAGTTTTACATCTAACTAAAAATCAAATTTTTATTAAATATATTTTATTTATAATATTAACCATTTTTACTTGTATTTTGGAGTCTAATTTTTAGCACTTATAACAATAAGTCGGTGCCATGAAAACATTGATTAGTGTTAATAATGCTATTGAAGTGAATAAAAGATTACAATACACTGCTAGAGAAAATAATTAGCTAAAGAAGTTTATCAAAGATAAGGGCCTGGATGTGGAGGTTGTATTGAAAGAAAATGAGAAAGAGCTGAATGCAACTTTTAGATAAGATCCAGTGAAGGAAGAAGGTTATTGTTATCGGGGATCAACACTATAGCTGAAAGTTTGGTTAGGGATGGTGCATTGGAAGAAAAGAATATTGAGATAGATGCAGCTGGAACTTCAACCACCATGTAAAAATAATGGAAGATTGTTGTTTTTTATTTGAGGAGAAACAAAAAATGTTGCATATCTTTTTTGTAAATTGTAAAATAATGGTATCTTTTTGAAATCAATGAAAGAGACAATTTCCAAAAAAATTGTATTATCTTTTTGAAATTTTGTTTTCAATATTGTTATGTTTTGATTATTTGTGTGGATGCATTAAGTAATTTTGAATTATGTGGATGCAATAAAATGTTCTTTTATGTTTTAAAAAATAATTTGAAATGATTGGAAATGCAACACAAATATTTACTTTGCCTTAAATGGTTTATCAAATACAAATCTACTAAAAAATTTGAAAATTTAGACTAATAATTCAATAACAAGGCTTATGTAAAATGGTATACAAAAATATCCAATAACACATTTATGATATAAAAGATAATTCAGTGTTCTAATCAACATGTGTAATCAAATAATCCAATTTCATTCAAATATACATAATCAAATCAGAGGGCTATGATATACAGAGTATCCAATGGCATTTCTAATATCATATTATATGATTAATGATATCAAAATTACATGTAGCAAATTATAATTTAATCTCAATATTCCTTTCATTATAATGCTAAAATCAAATCAAATCAAATGAAAGCATCCTTTCATTCTAATATGTGAAATCAAATCAAATGATAATATGTAAAATCAAATCAAATGAAAAAATCCTTGCATAATAATGCTGGAAGCTAGAACAAACTCTTTTTAGAGTGTACAAAATCATCTGCACTCATACCCAAAATTTTTGTCATCACAATCTGATCAGTGTTACCATCATCCTCATCATCCTCAATATTTGTTACACCTCTTCTATCTGCCATAAATTTCCAATATGACAAAGCTCTTTCATAAGGAAAATTCTCCACCTCATAGGTCGACACATATACTCTCAAACAATTTTCTAAATTTTTGTCTAGCCTATTTTGAACTTTAGATTTTACATATGATAATGCACTGAATATCCTTTCATCTTCCACAGATCCTAAAATAATCCTTTGACATAATTTATATAAATAAAAATATTCACTCATAGTATGTTGTAAGATACTATTGGGATGTAATCTTCTCCATAAATGTGAAATAGAACTTGTTTCATGACGGTTAGTGAGTTATGAAACTTGAGCAAACATTATTGTTCCACAATAGTTTGATTGTTTTGTCAAAAGATCTTTGTTGAGAATGCCATTTATTTAAATACCATTGACTACCACACGTTTACTAAAATGGCTAGCAAGAATACCCATGTATTTGAGAAACAAACCATTTATAATCTGGTATTCATTACAAGGATTCCAAAACATCGGATTAATCAAACCCATAGCCTCAAGCAATTCATCTTTGAAAATGGTCTCTTATTTATTTTGTCAAAGATTCTGCTATTTGTTTCAATTTAATTTTTGTATCGTGTACAACTATATGAAATCTGTTATACATTATTGGCATTTTATCAACTTCATTTATAGCTATATTCATTCGATGACCAAAAAAACATAAAGGTATTACTTTTCATGGATATTAATACATAGATGATCGTTTATATTGAACTCCAAAAAGTTCTGAGGATCATTCACATTTGTTAATGCTCTCCAACTCTCAAATATGAGATCCATAAAAATTTGACCAGATGCATACATCATATCAATATGAATGCAAATTTGTTCTCGCCTTGATGAAATCCACAATATAAATTATTATTTTTTGTGCAATTTTGATCAAAGTATTTATTTCTTCCAACATTGGAAGAATACCACACAATGTGAGAAGTGTTTCAAAGTCACTCATTCAAAATAGTAAATATTTAGACTTATAAAATGCCCTATGATTTGAATACATAAACCCTATCAAGGATTGATAGTCTTTGAAAAATCTAAATGTTGGTTGATACATCGAAATAAACCTAGTATCTACATATTTTAACAGTTTTTTACCTTTAGTAACTTCTAGTGCAAACTGTTGAAACTCTAAAAATATTTTTTGGACTACGTGAAAAATAATCATGAATTTCATGAACAAGATCTTCCACTCTCATAAAATTTGTAAATATATCCACAATTTTGCATGCAAGATTCATTCTATGAGCCATGCAATGAATACGGATCAAATATGGGGCAAAAAATATTTGTAGTCTAACACAAAGACCATTCCTGTGTCCTTGCATTATAGCAGCACCATCAACTCCAAAATATATTAACTTAGTGGCTATTTCCATTTCATTCATTCCTTCTACTTCCTTTAAACTAGTTACAACAGCATTGTAAATGTTTTTTGCATTGAAATTTTCCACCATATTGCGTACTCCAAGTAAATGATGTTACCTTAAATGATTTTCCAATGTGTAAACATGCATGCAAATCCAATATGTGTTGTCAACAACAATCACCTCATCAATTGAAAGTGAAATGAATTTGACCTTTTTTACTTTCTCTTTAAGGTCATCCTGCTCAACCAATGAGAGACATTTTACCATTTTCCAACCACTTTGATCTGACCAATAGGCATTGGGTAAGTTTTGCACATTAGCTAGTTGAAATAGAGATTTATAATCAATAAAATCAGACATAGGTCCACCCTTTTTAAGAATAGTAAATACAACAACAAACTGCAAACTTTTTGAAGCTAAAGTAAACTTATTCATTTTCAAAATTGGACTTGAATCGTTGCACCTTTCTCAACCAAAGTTTACTTTTTTTTCATTTATTTATCACATTCTTATACATATCTTATATGTACGCACTCTAATGCGTCCTTCCACCTATAATTTTTTGGTATTGGTCTATCACCTTATTTTTTTTTGATATAAACCTTTCCAAAATGTTTTTCTACTATATTTTTCTTAACTTGCAATATATGATCCTTTCCGTGTTTCCAACTGCAAATTATGCATCTCAATTATGTTATTTCCTCACTAATATTCTCTGGTAGTACTATCTCAATAAATAGAAATTATAATATCCAATTAGGCCTAAATGATATGTTAATTGTCCACCTAGATAACCTTTCATGTTTATGTTTTTTATAAGAATATTATCCAAAATTAGGGACTGCATAAAAACTATTATTTTCTTTTCCACTTGGCATGTTAGATTCATGAATCTCTTCATGTTGTTGTTCCATTTCATTAAGAATATTTTCATCTATGGACTTTTCATTATCGTGGATATGTGGAAGTGGAGTCATACCAAGGTTAACAATGTTTTCTGTAGAGATAATACTAGTGTCAATGGTGGGGTCATTATCATTATGGCATTTAAAAGCATACCTTCTACTAAAAATATAGATCAACAATGGACAAAGCCATTAACAAAAAAGCACACTTCTTTATGAATGAAGACATTATATAAAATTAATAATGTACAAAAATTAACTGGTTAGTATGTAAAGGCATTCATACCTTCAATCTATGTAGATGTTGATGGATGACAGGATTTCAAAATATTATAAAATATTTTAGGATACTCCTTTTATCGAAATATTAGCCTCCATTCTTTCCACTACTAGCAGGTGACATTTTACTTGTATGAATAGAAGAGTAACATGAACAATGAACATCATTTTTAAAAATGAAAATAAATGGTAAAAAAGAGAACTACTACTCAAGAAAACATAAAATCTATCCTAAGCAGGCTTGAGATTGGTGCCCAAATAATAGGAAAACCTCCTTATTGAGTATACATGAAAAAAATGTTAAAAAAGGAAAATTAATGGTAAAAAAACTTACTATTAAATGGTGATCATTGTATTTTAGTTAGCTACTATCAGTTGCCTTAAGCCAATCACCTTAATCTAGTTGTCTTCTACCAGTCATCTTTAGCTAGTTGTATTATGCCAGTCACCTTCTGCTAGTCGCCTTCTGCCAGCCGCTTTATGTCAGTCACCTTCTACCAGTTTCCTTATGATAACTGCCTTATTCCAATTGACTTCTATCAATCACCTTTTTCCAGTCACCTTTTGTCAGTCATCTTATGTCAGTCGCCTTCTGCCAGTCGCTTTCTGCTAGTCACCTTCTGCCAGTCGCTTTCTACTAGTCACCTTCTGCCTGTTGCCTTTTGCCTATTGCTTTATGTCAATCATCTTTTGTCAGTCACGATTTTTTAGTTGTCTACTTTGTATCACTCGCTATCAAAGAAAATTAACCTTTCAACTTTATGAGAGTCATTTCCAGGGTTAGCTATATATAATGGGGTACAAGGGGTGAATTGAGTGAGATATATATATATATATATATATATATATTTTAAATAAATTTAAGGCAAAAATTAGGTAGGAAACCTTATGATAATGAGATGAATTTACCCTAAAAAAATTTGATCCCAAAATTTTTAGGCGAATGGGCCGACCTCTATGGTCCCAAAATTTGTAAAATTAAAATTGTGAAAATTTGAATATTTATGCTAAATTGCAAAATTCACCCTTGTGCATAACCCTGATATGGAAAAGAAGAGTCAAGTAACCAAAGAGTCATCCTACAATGAATTTATATTACTCCAAAGAGAGACAAAGAGAATTAATATAAATTGCATACATTTGAGCGACTAATATTATAAGTCTTGTATATTGTATGATTTAGGCTATTACATTCATAACTACTGCTTGATACATTATTAGCCTTGATATTTACATATTAGTTATCTCATATTATCTCTATTACATTATTATTTGATATTTTTATATTACATATATCATATATTTTATCCTATAAATAATTATCCTATGAGTTTCATATTAATATTAAGACTTCAAACTCCAACAACAGTATTAGAGCTACAACAAGAAGTTGCTTACATGGAAATTATTTAGCTACAAAATAAATTTGTGTCAAAGTGTAAAAAAATTGGTTAGAGTCTATCTACTTTAAAGGGAGTTAGACCCAGACTCTGTTGGAATTAAGATTGAAGTAAAAAATAAAGCAACAGGCTAGATTCTTTCCACAGTGTCAGGAACGACTAGTGAATACTAGGACTCAACAATAGAATTTGAAATTTGAAGTAAGAGAAAACTAGGGTCTTTACACTAGGTTTAAGAATAACTAGTGAAGACTAGGACTCAACTATAGAGTCTTTCCACTAGGTTGAAGGATAACCAATGAATACTAGGACTCACATATTTGGGTGAATCAACTTTAATACAATTGATTATTCAGGGAATAGCCAATCCTGATATTTGAAGATTTGCAAATTGAATATTATAGGTAGAACCAACTTAGGAGAAAGTTGGTCATTCAGGAAAGAGCCACTTTGACGTTAATAAAGGATTTTAGGGACATAGACAAATTTTTGGTGACTAATTTATATCAAGAAAGTTGAAGAAGCTTGTACAATCAAGCTATCTTGTTTGGAGTATTAGGGAGGTTTATTGTCACATTTAAAAAGAAGAAGATTCAGGTTGCATTGACCTAAGATATTGTTGCAAAAAATATTGATCTTCCAAAGTGAGAAGCTTCCTACAATAGATAGAAAAAACTTTCATATTTAAGTGTAAGAAGACAAAAAGCTTTTCTCAAGCAGGGATTGATTCGAGTTATAGTCTATTGTAAGTTTTAAGGTCTTGAAGAATAGACCTTGATAAAGAAAATATCAAGTTTACCTATTCTAAGATTCCACTTAGAATAGAAGACGGTCTATAAGAAATTTAGGTCTCGAAGATAGAGCTTGATATTAATATTTTGGATTTAGTTCTTAAGGAAAATATATTGATAAAAGTATTAGTGATTCAGGTTCTATTGACCTTGACGATTGGTCTAAGAAAAGAGATCAATATTGAAAGATATAAGAGACCCATTGAAGAAAGATAAAGGTTATTTAATAGAAATATAAGGAATGAGATCTATAGAAATAGATCCATCATAAAGAATAGATAGTGACTCTTATTAGTAAAGAGAAGGGGTCATATACAAGCTCTTTGTTAAGAAATATAGGCTTGAATATAAGATATAGAGAAAAAGTGGTAAAAGTACCAATAGCAAAGATTTAGATTCTTCAAGGAAGAAAGCAAGAAGATATAGAGGACAACATACTATACTCTTGGTATAGAGAAAGAGATTTGACCAAAGATACAAGCTCATTACAAGCAAATAAAAGAGGCTACAAATTAAAGGAATAGATCCTTTAAAGTAAATTCAAGGACATCATAGAGCAAAAAATGTAAAGGCAACAAAAGTGTACTAGGTAGCCAAAGAAATAAATGTCTAAAGATTGATAACATGCAAGTGCAAGAGCAAGTTCGAGAACATTGAAGGTAGTTGTTTGAGGGCAGTAAAGTAGTATTGTGAATCACCTGAGCCAAAGTATTTCTAATAGAAACCATTAATGGAGAAAGCCATTATAAGCTATTAGAGAGAAATTTAAGCAAACCATATGCATATGTTTGGGAAAGCTATCAATGAAACAGTAGAAAGAGGAAAATTTAGCCATTAAAGGAGACAACATGTAAGGAAAGAGTCTCTTAGTATTAAGTTTTTTAGGCAATTAAAAGTTTAAGTGTGCATCCATGAGTGCTACTTGAACCTGCATCGTGCAATAGAGAACATGACAAGTTAGATAAGCAATAGAAGGTTGTTGGAACAACCAAGTGTAGGTAGAAATTCATCTACACTTAGGCAAAGAAAATAGATATTAGTAGAATAAGCTACCTATCAAGGTAGTAGCTAACCATGCAAATGCTAACCAAGCCACATAGGTAACATACTAGAATGAGGTAAACATAGTGAGGAGACAAGCCAAAGGGAAACAAAGCATGGAGACGAGATGAGCCAAAAAAAACTAAGTGCCAAGAGGAGATGAGCTAAAGATAAATAAAGCACCAAATATCAAAGAGATATTTGAAACAAAGTAATATTTGAAACAAAGTAAGCAAAGGGTATTCAAAGAAAAGGAACAAAAAAACAAGCCAATTGAAACACCAATGCCACACAAAGAAAATGAATCTTCAAGCAACAAAAAGAACGTAACATTTGCACCAACTTGTTTGGTAGGAGTTTCACATGATATTCTAAGGTAGATGAAATATTAGTGCAACTTGAACCGGAACATCTTTCAAAGATGTGCTCAAGTAGGACGTTTGCATGAGTGAGATCACACATTCCAAGGCAAAATGAACAATAAAATGCCTAAGATTATTCAATATGATGCCAAGTGCAAATTCACTCACTAAGATATCATAAAGCAGAGAGCAAGGTATAGGGTTTATTAAATTTAAATTTAAATTAAGGATTGGAGGCATAAGGTTAATATTTAATTTTTTATATAGTTAGAATATTTTATTTGGAGTGATAAGTTTTTTAATAAGAGAATTATTTTTTTGATTGATATTAGATAATGGAGTGATAAGTAGATTAAAAATAGAGATTAATAAAGTAAATTAGTGTAATTATAAGTATTTGAAGGTTTTATCTTTAATTTTTTTTTGAAATTCAAAGTTTATAGAATATTTGCAAATTAATTAATTTTGGAGAGAAAAGGAAGTCTACTTCAAATCTAGAAAAATTAAATTTGCAAAGTTCTTATTTTCTTAGTTTCTAAAAAATTGGGAGACATAAGGAATTCTACTTTATAGGTTTGTGAAACTTAGAAACTCAAACATTATTCAAAACCTAGGGAGACATAAGGTAGACTACTTCAAAGGTTATATGAGTGCCACTATGTCAAACAACAAATTCTTTCTTTTAGAATCACAACTCATGAAAGGAATAAATTATGCTTCATAGAAAAATAAAGTGAAATAAATTTTGACAGTAGAAAAACTTTGGAACATAGTGGAGAAACAATATATTGAAGATGGTAGAGAAATTAGAAAATATGAATATGGAGAAGCCAAAGCACTTATGATAATAAAATTTTCAATAATTGATGAAGTACAACAAAAACCCCTATAAAATCTTGGAATACTTTAGCTAAGATATTTGAAGGTAAACAAAGTTATTATTTTGAATCTTCAAACTCAGTTACATTCTTTAAAATTTAATAGTGGTGAAAGTATTGAACTATTTTTGAGAAGAGTGGAAAATATAAAATCAAAACTATTTAATTTAGGAGAAAAAGTAGAGGACAAATTTCTTGTTCAAGTGATCTTGAGAGCTCTTCCAAAAAACTACAAGCATCTAGTTACATATTTGCAAATTCTAAGCAAAGATACTTCATTTGATGAGTTAGTCAATATTCTACAAGAGTATGAAGTGGAAAATTCAATCAAGGATGAAATGACTAACAATGCTTTAGTATCAAAATATAATTCACAAGGCTTGCTTTAGTTTTTGGAGATCGATCAAAATAGAATAATAGTTATTGTTAAGCATGCAAAATAAGGGAACATAGTACAAACTTCTTTATATATAATCCAAGGAATCAATTTTAAGGAAATCAAATTAATCAAAATGATCAAACATATAGGTTAGCACAACCGAGACAATATCAAAGACAATACAATCCACAATGATAATAATATCATCATTAGTGTCCTTCTCAGTATCAATATAATCAACATTAGTTGCAATATAGAAGGGAAATCAAAAGGGTCATCTAGCTCAAGAAATTTAGGATATTCAATAACTAGAAGACATTACTGAAGAAAATGAAGTCAAAGCTCTTTTAGAAAAATTAGTAATCTATGAAGATAAATTTTTGAAAGATACTAATCATTCATTTGATTAGAATACAAAAAGGTAACAAACTGAAGAAAGCAAAAGGAGAGCAGAGAAATCATAGGTACCATGATCATATGAGGATAAAGACCATATTGAAGACTAAAATATTCAATAACCAAATAATATAATACAAGGGGTGTTGGAGAATATTACATTATTTGGTACATGCCAATGTACCACCTTGGTACATCCTTGTAAATATTAGATTAGGGTTGTGTCCTAGATTAGAGCATGAGTAAATATTTTATGTAATGTAATAATGTGTAGGAAATGCACAAGTGTCATGTAAATCTGTGTGCAAGTGTTATGAGTGTAAATGTGCACAAGTGTCTCATATGTAAGTATGCACATGTATCCTTAGATTATGAAGAGTTATGTCAAGAATCATGTCCAAATGTGCATACAAGATAGTGTCATGTGTATGCAAGTTTCAAGTAGAGAAGCCAAGAGTCATGATACTTGGTATATGGAAAGGAAGAGTCAAGTAATCAAAGAGTCATCCTACAATGGCTATATATTACTTCATAAAGAGGTATAGAGAGATATCACCTACATCATCTGCATCACCTACATTTCCCACATAGTCTACATTTTCTACATAGTGAGTATTATCAATATCATTGTATAAGAGTTTCATGATACATTTATAATAGAAAGAGGAGTATTACAAAATGTATATATCTGAGCAATTAATATTGTAAGTCTTGTTATATTGTATGATTTAGGCTATTACATTCATAATTTTTGCTTATTAATGAATGTTATTTGATACATTATTAGCCTTGATATTTACATATTAGTTGTCTCATATTATCTTTATTACATTATTATTTGATCTCTTTATATTGTGGTTATCATATATTTGATCCTATGAGTTTCATATTAATATTAAGGCTTTAAAAGCCAAAAATAGAGCATTGATCCTTGTTCAAATATAAGGTAATCATTGGTAAATTTAATAGGTCTTGGCCAGGGGATTTGGTTTTAAGAAAAAGGATTGATAGGATATGGAAGTATCTAGGAGTGAGTATCCTTTATTTCTAAAAGTTTCTTCCTAGCCATTTTCTATTCTAAGGAGGAAAAATATAGAATCCTGAAAGGGGGTCTTTGTTTTATGAGAAGAGAACAAATCTTCCTTATCCGTTGGTTTGAAGGCTTTGCACATGAAAATGTAAATCTATCCCTAGTACCAGTTTTGATCAGGATGAATGGGTTTTCCTTTGAATTTAGTAAATGGATACCTTCAAGACAATAGGAAACACTCCAAGAGAATTTCTTGAGATTTCAAAAACTATAAAAGATAGAGTCTTGACTATTTATGCTCGAATATTGGTCATGATTAACTTTACCAGAATCAATCATTCTTAAGTATGGGGTAAGTTATGGATCCAAACCACGGATTATGAAAATATATCTTTCAGATATAGAAGATATCATGAGGTGGGACATATTGAGAGATCATGCCCTAAGAAGAGTCCAACAAAAACATATGTAGAAAACCACAAGAAAAATTATGAATGGATATAGATGAGGATGACTTTTAATTTTTAAAAAATAGGTCTAGATAGATGAAAATAAATAAATAGTGGAGACTAGTAAGTAAGGATATTGGAAGAAACACCAATTCTTTTGGGACTTTAGCCTATAAAGAAAAAATAGATAAGATCTTAGAGGACATAGTACAACAGGATGTGAAAATTAACAAGGAATTGTCTACTTAATTTGAATCCAATTTAGGGATGGAAATTATTGCTAAACCTAAGGAATGTGCCTCATAAGATTTTGAAAAATCTCTTGAAGTACCAGGAACTATTCATGAGAAGGAAAGTGGTAGAGAAAACATAGTGTTAGGTGTTAATACCTCTATCATTTACAAGGAAATACTAGCAAATGACTAGGGTAAGCCAAAACATTCCTAAGAAAATCCAAGAGAAGATTTATCTAATGAAAAGGAAAGTTGTGAAAGAATATTTAGTAATAGAATAAAAAGACCTATCCCCAATACTAGCAAGGAAAAAAGAGGAAAAACTTCAAATTATCAAGTGAGATCCAGGGAAATAAGAGCAAACATAGATAAAGGAACACAACTAAGTTGGTTGAAATTATCTTTACCAAACAACAAAATAACATTAGTAATTCATAGGAGGGGTTAGCGTCCCCTAATAAGACATGATTACAATATTATGGAATATAAGGAGTTCTAATTCCCCTCAAAGCATAGGTGTATTAGGGACCTCTATTTAAGTTATAAGTGTGATGTTCTTTGTATCCAAGAAACTAAAATGACAAAATAAGTTTCCAAAATTATGAAAGCAGTATGGGCAAGATGTGAATGGGATGTTGTGGATTCAAAAAGAGTGACAAGGGAAATTGTAACATGTTGGAATCCAATTAGAACCTCTTGTGAAACCATTTGAAAATAGTCATTGGATAGCCTCATTAGTCACATACTACTTTGTAAATATTTGTTTCATCCTTATCAATGTATATGGACCTACAACTTAGTTAGGAAGATAAAAAATATAGAGTAGGATTGGAGCCTTTATGAGAAGTAAATACCAAGAAACCCGATTCATGATCATAGGAGATTTTAATGCAATCACAAAGTTACATAAACATTTTGAGGGAATTAGGAAAATAACCCAAAGTATGAGAGATTATTCATCTTTCATTCAAAACAATAATTTGTGGGAGACTGAGTTTAAAGAGGATAACTATACATAGACCAACAACAAGATGGCTAGAACATGATAGTAGATAACTTAGACAGATGCATACTCTCATATCATTGGCTAGATGAAGGAACTTATGCTAAAATTAATACCTTGAAAAGGATTGATTTGGATCATTGGTTAATGAGAGTTAAAATTGTGGTAAGTAGATTAAAAAAAATATCATATTTTAAATATGAACAGATGTGGAGAGACCAACCTCAATTTGTTGATATGATAACACAAACATGGAATTCTTCAAGAAATGGTGAGTTGTATACAATTTCATAAAAATTAAATCAATAACATCTAGATTAAAATAATGGGATAAGAACACTTTCGAAAACATTTTTGAGAAGAAAGAAATAAAAGAGAAACTTTCAAAATTCCAAAAAGATGAGCACAATAACCCAATATTAGAGGAAAGAGAGTTGCTTAGTGAATATCATAATATTTTGAGTAATGAAGAGAAATTTTGGAGATTAAAAATAAAACATATTTGGTTAAAAGGAGATAAAAACACAAAGTTTTTTCATAGGATGACAATAGTATAGAGATCAACATCTAGAATTAGTAGAATTCAATTAGTGGAAGTTTGGATTGAAGACCACAATGAAATAAGGAGGTAAGGCTTTTTTATCATAATATTCTAGGGTTGAAGAATATTGAAGTTTTTAATGATAAACTACTATAATAAGTACCTTCAATTATGACAAATGAAGATAATAGCAAACTGATGGAGCCTACTACTCTAGAAAAAGTACAATCAACTCATTTATCTTTTGATAAGGGTAAATTCATAGGTCTGGATGGACTCTCTAGAAAATTCTATCAAGATAACTAGGAAATGGTAAAGGATTCTTTATTGGTGGTAGTGGAATAGTCTACGGTAAAAGTTTAGTTACTATATAAAATAAATGCAACATATCTTACCCTAATTCCAAAAAAGGATGAAAAATTATTTGATTCATTCAAGATAATAAGCCTATGCAATATGGCATATAATAAAATAATCAAAGTAATGAAAAATCGATTAAGACCACTATAAGACAATTTATTTCAAAAGAGCAAGGAGGATTTGTAAAAGGGAGATATATTTTGAACAAGATCATTGTAGGTCATGAATCAATGCATTCAACAACTTCGAGAAAAAAGAGCAATGATCTTAAATATTGATATGAATATAGCCTATGATAGGGTTAAATAGGATTTTATTTTGTAGCATTAGAAAAGTTTAGATTTGAGAAGAAATTGATTAGATGGATTAAAGCTTGTGTCTCTACAATATCATAATCAATGTTAGTAAATGGGCTATAGTAACAAAATAATTTAAAGCTAAGAGGGGTATTAGATAGGGAGATCCTCTAACACCATATTTTTTCATTATTATGGTAGAGGTATTGGGAAAGAACCTAAAGAAGGTTTACAAATATGGGAAAATAAGCATATTTAAGGTTAGTAATAACATTGACAACATCACCTATCAAAAATTTGTAAATGATACAACCCTTTTTGGGACGGTAGGGAAAAACAAGGCTAGAGCTTTGAATATATTTTTAAAGGAATATGAAAGAGTGTGGGTAAAAATTTAATAAGACCAAATCTAAAATTTACTTTCTAAACATGCCAGGAAAAGTCAGAGTAGGGATATGCAGGTTCAAATGGAGGAGGTAAATTTTCTAGCAATATTTTTAGGGATGCCCTTATTTGAGGAAGAATGAGGATAAAATTGTGGATTTCAGTTATAAATTAAGTTTAAAATAAACTACCAACATTGAAAGATAGATGGTTATTATTAGAAAGAAGAGTGTAGCTAGTTAAATTAGTCTTACAAGTTATTCCAACATATTATATGTCCTTGTGTATTATGCCAAAATTGGTAGAAAAAAGTTTAATCTATCTTATGTGGTCATTTTATGGTTAGGATTACATGATAAAAAGAAATTTCCTTTGGTGAAATGGAGCAAGGTGTGTGTTAATAAAACTATGGGATATCTCAGTTTAAGAGTTCTTACAAATGCAAAATTTGCTCTAAGGAGAAAAGTATTTTGGAGATTATACAAAAAGGGTCAAAGACAATGGGCAAGAATTCTTCTAAGTACGTTGATCCAAATGACCCAAATTTAATCTTTACTTCATTCTCACTACCAAATGGTTTTGCACTATGGAATAATTTTTAAAAATTAATTGATCTAGTGATTAAAGGTCTAATATGGGTGGTGGAAACTGGAGCAAAAATTTCTATTTGGATGGATACTTAGTGTGATAAAATGCCACTCAATATAGACCCAGTTTTGAAACCATGAATGATATTACTTCAAGATAAATATGGTTATAGGGTTTTAAACATTATGTAAAAGGATCAAGAAGGAAGATACGAATGGAAGTAATTTTTTTAACAAGTATACCATACATTATTGCTAAGAAGTAGTGGAGCAAAAAGATAACAATAATGATTATTCCAAGGGAACCAATGATAAGTTGATTTGGGAGTTGAATAGATTAGGAGAATACACAACAAGAAGTGGATATCATGTAAAGCACAAATAAAATAGGAATATAACAAGAATATGAAGAGATATTTGGGATACTTTGATCATTCCAAAAGTTAAAATGTTTGTATGGCTAGTAGGTCACATAATTTTTTTATCTTGGAACAACCTAATGAAAAGGGGTTTTCATGGCCCCTTAGAATGTGTTCTATGTAAAAAAAAGGAGAGTATAGACCATCTCTTGAGACACTACTCAATAATTTGGGAACTATGGCAATGGATTCTTCACATGTTTGGTAAATGTATGGTGATGAATGATAAAATTGAAGAATGGTCAAAGCAATGTTAGAGCACTTCTAAAAGTGGGGCATTACAAAAAATTTGGGATACATCAAAAGATACAATACTTTGGACTGTATGGATAGAGAGGAATAAATTAATATTTAAAGGAAAGGAAAGTAGTTTAGAGGTAATACAAAGGAAGATTTATTTAGCCATAGAGGAGTCTAAACTAGCCCTATCGACTCACCCAATCCCTAATCTTGAAGTAGACAACCTTAATAGATGGAGTAAAGTCATCAATTGGAATTATGATGGTGGGTACATAAGAAACAAAAGGAAGAAACAAATATAAAGTGAAAACCATTGAAAGTAGAGTTGGTCAAATTGAATTTTTATGGAGATTTTAAAGGAAATATAATACCAACAAGATATGGAATACTAAAAAATAATACGGGTGACATTTTGTCACATTATGCTTTTAGTAGTGGATTTAAGACAAAAAATAAAGTTGAAGCTTGGGCAGCTTTGTAAGGATTAAAAATATGTAAACAAATGAAATGGAATAGAGTCTGGATGGAAGGCGATTCACTAATAGTAAAAAATGCAATAAACAAAGGCTTCATGGAACATACAAGAGATTATTATGGAAATACAAGACCTTGCTATAAATTTTGAAAAAAATAGGTTCACACATATTAAGGGAAGGGAACAACTGTGCGATAGGCTAGCCAATAGAGGGATTTTAATAGAGGATAGTGAAGTTAAGTTCTCTTTTTCATGGTTAGAAGAAGTAGTAAGTTTAACTAAAGCTGAAAAGAAAAATTTGAAAGGAGCAAATTCAAAATAATGTTTCAAAGGAGTACAAAATATTTTAGAGGATACATTTATAGATCAATGCATTGGAGAAAACTAACAATCCATATGTGGAAAAGCAAACTATTATTTCATGAAGTTAGTATAGATTTTGTATGCTAGTCCCTTGAGAGATACCATAGTGGTATGTATTTAGGTTTTCACCTAGGATATCCAAGTTCAAACCTTGGTACAAGGGGACTACGATCCCTCTCAAATACCCATGCTTTAATCTAAAATTTTGATCTAAGAGACCTAAGTTCAAACTCAGGTATATGGGGGTTGGGACCCTTTCAAAACTTGTGTTTTAACTTAATTTTTTTTATAAGTCTAGTGAAGGATACTGTAGTGGTATGTCTTTGGGTTTTTATCCATGAGACCCAAGTTTTGTTGAATATTGATGCTGACTAAAAAAGACAAAACCAAAATTTCTCCCATGAATTTGAAGAAGACAAAAAGTTTATATAGGCCTTGAAGAGTCACTATGACTGCTGGACTTCCAAAATGTGAAATTAAGGGTTGTAACACCATTTTCTCTCCTACAAATGTACCATAGTGTAAAATAGCTATACACAATTATGGAAAAATATTTGTAATACTTTTGAGTTCATTTGGAATGCAAAACACCATTCTATTCCATTCATTTTGTGAAATACATGCTTATTGTCCTTGTTTTTTGAAACATGTAGTCAAATTGCAAAGCTCATAAATTTTGTTTTACAACTCCATTTTATGCATGTGATACACCGTTGGAAAGGGTATTTTTTTGTTCAATTCACTCAAAAAATTTCATTGAATTTTGAGAGGCTTTTTTCCCTCAAATTTAGACTATCGTACATTACTACAATTGTTTTTGTTGCATTTCTTATTGTGATTTTTTGCTACATTTTTTTTCCTCTTCGTTTTTTGGTCAAATACTTCATTTGGTATTAGAGCTTAGTTGTTTTTTGGGTTTGAGTGAGCTTGGATTTGTGGTCAGTCTAAAATTTGATCAAGTTCTTGGACAAATTCATTGAAGAAAAAGTTCATTTGTTATTGTTTGAGTCTAATGGCCAACTTCAAAAACTCATTACCCATTCTAGAATTTAATGGAAAAGATTATGATTATTGGAGCATAAATATGAGAGCATTGTTAACTAGAAAAGATATTTAGGAGGTAGTGGAGAGTGGTTATGAAGAACTACCTGATTAGAACACATTACAAGGAAATTATAGGACAACAAAAAGGGAAACAAAGAATAATAATTCATTAACCCTCTACCATATTTAGTCTGCTCTTGACAAGAGTTTATTTCCATGTATTACTATTTCTACATAAACTAAGGAGGCTTGGAAGTCTCTTAAAGAGGCTTACCAAGGAAGTGATCAAGTGATAGTGGTAAAGTTGTAGACCATGAAAAAAGATTTTGAGAATTTGTAAATGAAAGAGGTTGAAAGTGTGGGTGATTATTGTGTTAGAGTGAAGTATGTGGTGAAAAATATGGCCATCCTTGGAGAGAACTTGAAGAAAGAGGTAGTTGTGAAGAAGGCATTGAGATCTATTACCCCTAAATAGAATCATGTTGCAATAATTTTTGAGGAGAGTAAATATTTGTCTATGCATGAATTTGATTGTCTAGCTGGTTCTCATATGTCACATGAGGAAAGATGAAGAGAAACTAGTAAATAAAATTAGGAGAGTGCTTTAATTTCTAAATTGATTTTTTTTTGAGATTGATGAAGTTGTTTCAAGAATAAGTAAATAAGCACATAAAGAGGAAGAAATAATAATTACTAAAGAGGTAGATGATTAAGATCAAGAGGAGATGTTGTTGCTGGAAGAGGACATGGAAGGGATGATAAAAAAGACCTGAATGCTACAATTGTCATAAAATGGGTCACATTGCACAATATTCTAGAGTGAAGACCAAAAATGGATGTCGAAGAGGTCACTATGTATGTGATAAAGTTGTATAAGGTAATTTGTTTTTGACTAGTGATATGGCTAAAAAAACTAGTAAAGAAGTTTGGCATCTAGATTCTGGTTGTTCTAATCACATGATTGGAAAGAAAGAGTTGTTTGCTGATGTGAACGAGAATTTCAAGACCAAGATCATTCTTGGGAATAATAATACTTTGGATATGGCTGCAAAATGTACCATGGAGGTTGGCAATAAAGAAGGTACAAATAAAATTCATGATTTATACTATGCTCCCAATTTGAAGAATAATGTGTTGAGTGTTGGACAATGTGAAGAAATAAACTATAAATTTATGTTTGATAGAAATGAATGTATCATTTATGATAACAATAATAGGAATCGTATGGTTACCATTGTTCATATGAAAAAGAACATGATGTTTCCTTTGAATTTTAGAGGAAAAAGGACTATGAACATGAAACACATGGTACTTGAAGATAAGAATTGGCTTTGGCATCTTAGATTTGGACACTTGAATTTTAAAAGTCTAGAATTTTTGTCTTCAAAAGATATGGTAAATGGACTACCTAAATTTGGAGAGCACAAGGGTGTGTGTGAAGCATGTGTGATTGGAAAGCATTCAAGAAAAGAGTTTTCAAAAGGAAAAGCATGGAGGGCCTCATATCCACTCTAATTTGTACATTCTGATATTTGTGGACCTATGCAAACACAAATTTTGGATAAGTGTTCATATTTTATCATATTCATTGATGAATTTTCAAGGAAATGTTGGGTGTATTTTTTGAAACATAAGGATGAAGATTTTGGCATGTTCAATATTTTCAAAGCATTGGTTGAGAATAAAAGTGGATATAAAATAAAATGTTTGAGAACTAATCATGGAGGAGATTTTTTTAATGAGTTTACAAAGGTTTTTATGAGGGGTATTGGTCCCTTCATATTGAGTGGGGTTTGAAACTTAGAAATCATAAAGAGAGGCCAAATCCTTTACACTACAATAAGCTTGCAACTTAACCACGAAAGATAATTTTGTTCAAATGAGTTCAATGATTTTTGCAAATAATATGACATCAAGAGGTAGCTCACTACCACCTATACACCACAACAAAATGGGGTAGTTGAGAGAAAAAAGAACCATTGTAGAAATGACAAGAAGCATGTTGAAGACAAAAGATTTAAGTAATTCTTATAGGTCTTATGCAGTTGATACAATAATTTACATTCTCAATAGATGCTCCACAAGAAGACTCCACATGAAGCATGGTATGTCACAAATCCAACTATAAGTCATTTGAAAGTTTTTGGTTGTCTTGCATATGTACACATGAATGATAAAGTGAGAAAGAAGTTGGACCCCAAGAGTGAGCCATGAATTATTATGGGATATTCTAAAACAAGTAAGGTATATAGACTGTATAATACAAAAACTCACAAGTTTGTAGTCTCTAGAGATGTAATTTTTGATGAAGGGGGAGTGTACAATCATAAAATATTTATAGGAAAAATATATGATGTTGAAGAAGATAATACAATTGGGGAGTAGCCTTAAAATGTTCCATTTAATCCTCCAATCCCACCTAGTAGCTCATCAACAAGTTCAAAGAAGACTACACCAAGTTCAAGAAAAAGCAGCTTATCTACAAGTCCCACCAAAAATACAAATAAAGGAAACAGAATACTCAAAGCACATCCAACCAACCAAATGATGGATGAGAAATTTCAAAAGACGTTAACAAGAAGCCAATTATAAGAGTTAGACCAATTTGTTTCAAGATTGAAAAGATCCAAATGTATGGTGATGATGAAGAAGAACCAAAAGGTGAGTTGGTGAATTATGCTCTATTTTATGAAGCTGATTTGGAACCTTCATGTTATGAAGATGCTTGTACTAATGATATTTGGGTGCAATCAATGAAAGAAGAAATTGAGTCCATTGAAAAATGACACTTGAGAACTTGTGGAATTGACCAAGGATAAGAATATTTTTGGATCCAAGTGGGTCTACAAAATAAAGTTTAACAATGATGGAAGCATAGAAAGATACAAAGCAAGGCTGGTTGCAAAAGAATTTACTCAAAGATATGGTGTGGATTATGAAGAAATATTTAGCCCTGATGCAAGATAAGAGACAATTCAGATGGCTCTTTCATTGGAATCTAATAGACAATGGAAAGTTTATCACATGGACATGAAAAGTTAATTCTTGAATGGTTATCTAGATGAGAATGTTTATGTTTAGAAACCTCAAGGATTTGAAGTGCAAGGAAAGGAAAACCATGTTTACAAATTGAAGAAATAACAATTTGTATTGAAGCACTTAGAGCATGGTACTCAAGAATTGATGGGTACTTCCAAGATTACGATTTCAATAAAAGTAAGAATGACCCCACACTCTATTTCAATAATGAAGGTGATGATATTCATCTTGTGTTCCTAAATGTTGATGATTTGATATACATGAGAAGTAGTTCAAATATGATGAAATATTTTAAGCATGCTATGATGAAGGAATTTGATATGAAAGATTTAGGACTGATGCAATACTTTCTTGGTGTGGAAGTACAGGAAGGTGAGGGTAAGATTTTCATTTTTCAATAAAAATATGCAAAATATATATTGAATAAATATGACATGGAAAATTGCAAACCAATTTGGACACCTGTGGCACATGGAGAAGTGTTGTGTAGAGATGATGGAGAAGAGAAAGTTGATGAAAATTATTTAGAGCAATTTTGGGAGCTTAATGTTCCTTACTACAACAAGGCCTGCTATTGCTTTGTAGTTTCACTTGTATCAAGGTACATTTATGAACCTTCACAAAACCACATGCAAGAAACCAAGAGATATTTAGGTATGTCAAAGGAACCTTGAGTTATGACATACATTATGATGCTAACAACAAAGTAGAGCTTGTTGGATATAGTGACTCATATTGGAGAAGTTGCTTGGATGATAGGAAAATTTTTGAAAATTATTTTTAACTTGGTTCAGAAGTGATAACATGGATCTCAAAGAATAAAAGTACTATTGCTTTGTCTTCTACAGAGGCAGAATATGTTGCAGCTACTGTAGCAAGTACACAAGCACTTTGGTTGATAAAGGTGCTTAAAGAGATTGGTAAAGTTCAAAACAGTCCAACAACAATTTTTTGTGACAACACAAGTACAATCAAGATTACAAAAAAATTAGTCCATCATAGTAAAACTAAATTTTTTTATTTGAAGTTTAATTTCATAAGAGAAATGGTGGAAAACAAGGTTGTAGATTTGAAATATTGCAACACCAAACAACTTGTAGACTTGTTTACCAAAGGTGTCAATAAAGAATAATTTTTGATATTGAGAGATAAATTTGTCTCACCACTCAACATAAAGGGAGAGTATGTTGGATATTTATGCTAACAAAGAAAAATACAAAACCAAAAGTTCTCCCATGAATTTTAGGAAACCCAAAAGTTTTTATATGCCTTGAAGAGTCACTATGACTGTTGGACATCCAAAATGTGAAATGAAGGGTTGTAACATCATTTTATCTCTTGAAAAAATACAGTAGTGTAAAATAGCTATAAAAAATTATGAAAAAATATTTGTAATACTTATGATATTTTTTGGAATGCAAAAAAACAATCTATTCCATTCATTTTATAAAATACATGCTTGTTGTCCCTGTTTTTATGAAAATTGTAGTCAATTTTTAGAGCTCATAACTTTTGCTTTACAACTCTATTTTATTCATGTAATACACTGTTGGAAAGGTTATTTTTTGTATAATTCACTCACAAAATTTCATCATATTATAATAAGTTTTGATCCCTCAAATTTAGACTATCGTGCACTATTGTAATTTTTGCCGTATTTTTTTGTTGCATTTTTTGTAGTGGTTTTTTGCTGCACTTTTTTTGCTCTTAGTTTTTTGGGTCAAATAGTTCAAGTTCAAGATCCAGTACAAGGGGATTAGGGACCCTTTTAAAAACCCTTGATTTTCCTTTATAAAGTCCCACGAGGGATATCATAGTGGTATGTCTTTGGGTTTTCATCTAGGAGACTTAAGTTCAAATTTTAGTACAAGGGAATCGAGAACCTTTTCAAAAACCATTGCTTCACCCTATATTTTTATTATCTAGGAGATCCAAGTTCAAACCTTAGTACAAGGAGATTGGGACCCCTTTAAAAAACCCATGCTTTACCCTAATTTTTTTACTTGAAAGGGATATACTAGTTGGTAGCAGTCGAGTGCTTATTGGTGGGTTACCCCAGTTTGATTCCTTGGATGGTCACGGGTCCCATTGACTTCGTATTTACCAATTGGGATATGGTTTATAAAGGTTTACCTATGCAATTTTTTTTTGTATGTTAGAGCAAAAGAAGATGATATCAAATGGACTTCATGGATGAATGAATTATTTGAGTTGTTGGTTGAACTATGGGATAGAGTATGGATTGAAAAATTCAATATTTTGAGACTACTAAACTATTTATTAAAATAATTCCATTATGATGTGTGAAAATGCTATTAATATATGAATGATATTCATTTTATAACTCATCAAAATGATAACATACTTTTTTTTAATTGGTTATTTAGGATAAAAATGAATTCCACTTGTATTATATAATAACCCATAGTTTAGTTATTATGCATATATTATTTGATAAGATTTAATCATGAAATTTCAACTTTTTGAGAGTGCTAAACTATTTATTACAGTTCTTGTGGTTGCACTTATGCTTCGGAAGGAAACTAACAATCCTGAGCTGGTAAAGTAGACTATGATAACACAAAGTTTTAGAAATATTACTCTACTAAGATGCAATGCATAGACAATAGAGGTGGAGTTTTGGTATTGTGAATGTTGCTACATGAAAATTTCAAGAAGAAGGATGATAAATTATGGAATATTTGTATTTACAAAGAAAATTAAAGGAGATCAAAGAATGAAAATCAAGAATTCAAACTTTTTATGAAAAAGATGTAGGTATCTAGCCATAGCAACTTAATTGAGATGAAAATTGAATATTTTTGTAAAATATCAAGCTCCAAAAAAGAGAGTTATGATTTTTCAAGGGTGGGGGACCCAAGCACAACCCCTTTTTCTCAAGCAAAAAAACATTGTCTTTCCAAATATACCACATGGATTAAGCACCATATGTGTGTAAATAAGATACTGATATTTGAACTTTGACCATTTTCATGATAAGTGGAATATTATAACAACTTAAATGTGTGACTTTGAGACATGCAAACTAACTAAGCATATTATCCTTATTTCATTTCTAAGACATAAAATTAGACATCACTCATGATGAGGCTGGGAATTGCCTCATCTATAGACTATTTTTGATAACTGATAAACTATTTGACCCACCTTATGTTATGTTTTGATGCTGATTATGGTGATAGAATGCATTATGTATTAGTATTTACATGTTTTAAATGTTGAAGAGCATATATTCTATTTTGACTATTTTTCTGTATTTTTGACCTATTTTAGCTGAATTATCTAGCAAATTAGGATTTATTTGAAGTTGTAATAATAGGTGTTGATATGTATTCAGTTCTGAAATAATTCCATTTGCTTTCATTACCTTTTTAACAAATTCAAATGCTAAAAAGGGTGCCAAAACCTGTTCAAATTAAGCTGACTGTGCAGAAATAGAATATTGACCATATAAATTCTAGCCAGTTGTGCATACACAACATGGCTTGGAATTGGTCAGCTCCAGCATGAGCCAATGGTGGAATAGGTCTTCTGAGGATGGTAGGAGAATGTTCACATAGTCAAAACCACTTTCCTATGCATCGGATGCACGGATTAGCACAGGAACTGTTATACTGCCTGATATTCTGGAGCAGCTCTGGAATGAGCGGAGCAGGAATAGTTTTGGTCAAAATCAGCCATAGAATGGTCAAGACAATGGAAAATGGTGAGATAAGGATGGTTTCAGCTATCTAAGGGGTTGTTTTACTCCTTCCACCTCCTTTCTCCCAATGGTTGTAGGCCAACAAAGCAAATGGATAAACTATAGCAGAACTGATTCCTGCATATTAGGAAAACAGTTCTAAAACAGTTAATGGCATCCCTGAAAAACAACAACTCATATCAACATTGTAATAGAATAATATAAATAACCTAGCTCCCATTCGGTTGAGCATATAGGATATAGGTGTAGAAGAATTCCAGAATAGATAAGTTGTTTTTATTGTAGCAGAATAGTATTTTGCAGGCATTTTCCTGCACTACTGTAATGCTACTATAGAATCAATAAAGGTGCAATTTTTCCATTCTGTTGGCATTCTGAGTGAATGTGTGTGAGATTTAGATAGTTTAGAATAGTTATTTCCACATTCTTCTAGTTCAGGGAGCAAGGGCCACTTCTAGGCCTAGGAGAAGGAACAACTTTGACAGGTTTTCTGCTCATTTCTTGCTGCAACAAATTAGCAGGAACCTGATAGTTTCTATTTCACATTTTTAGTTATGCTATTTTAGATTGCATGTGATAATTTGTAATGATTATAGAAGTGTGTGCATGTCAGCTGACCACTTAGCATAGATTCTTGCATCCTACAACATTTTCTGATATTCCCTATTTTCAACAGTTGTTTTCAGATTTTGGCATTTCCAGTTTGTATCAGTGAACTCCCTGCTGTTTCAGTTTTGCAACATTTTAATTCCTGTCCTTTGAATTATGTTACTGTAACTAGGTTTACTTTATGCAAAGTGTGCATTTCAATTCTGCAAAGTTTATTTTCTATTATTTCTAGTTCTGCAATACTTCATTTTTGTCATTCTGCAAATTTAGATAGTTTTCTTTTTCTACAAAGTTTCAATTCCTGCAATTTCATTTTTGTAAGGGTAAATAGGAGTCAATTTCAGTTTATAGGATTTAGAGGTGACATCAAACCCCCAAACGCTAACTGTTTCACCAATAAAGCCATCTCCTGAATGAACTGATCCTTAAACTGCTTACCTTTCCTATCATATACAACCATTGGACACCACCCTGGATTGACAAGTATAATGACTAAATGATGAATAATTGATGACACTCATCATTTTTGGCACCATTTCTAGGGATACCTTAGGTGTTGTTAGGAGAAGTATAATAGTCCAGGAACTGTCCTATTACAAGTAACAGTTCTTGAAAACTGAATTCTAGTTCATTTAGTGGATGAGCATGAATGCATAGGCCAAGAGACGAAAGAGGAAGGTTTATCAGAACTGGCTCTTTTCCACCAAGGTGTTCTTCATGATCAGGTGAAGATCTGCCTATGTATGAACTTCCTGAAAGACTTAAATGAGAATCATCTTCTTCATCAACTAAAATTTTAGGATCTTTGCAAGAAGAACTCTTAGAGGCACTTGCTTCTAGACATACCCATAGGGCTGATCCATCTGAACCAGTTGAACAAGTCAAAACTAAGGAAGCACCTATGGCAGAACAAGGAGAACATGATAGGGATATTATTGGTCATGATGCTGACAATCCTCCTATTAGAACTTTTGAATACCCTATTCATCTGAATCCTACTCAGAATGCTCCTATGAAAACAATTTCACCCTCAGTATTGCCAATATTTAGGGGAATTATTTCTGAAGATCCTGATCAGTTCCTATTTGAATTCAAAGTTCTATGTCAGACTTATGACTATGTCAATGACAACCAAAAACTGAAGTTATTTCCCTCTACACTCAAAGATGCAACCTTACGATGGTTTATGAGCCTTGAACCGGATTCAATACACACTTGGGATCAAATGGAAACTGCATTTTTGGATAAGTATCAGGAGTATTGTAGAGTGAGAAATAGGAAGGATGAGTTATTTTAGATTAGACAAGAAGAGGATGAAAACTTAGAGGATTATCTTGATAGATTTACCTTTATCCAAAAGAGATGTGGTCCTGTGGAAACTGACTTATTAAAAACTATATTTCTAAGAGGTTTGCAGGATGATTCCAGAGAAGTATTGGATTTAATGGGAAAAGGAGATATAAACCAGCTTGAGATTAATGATATTGTAGAGTTATGCAAAAATTATTCCTGCACTAGGCAAAGAAGAAGGAAGCGGAATCCTGGTAATACTGATATAAAATATTTGATGGAAGAAATGGCTAACATGAAAACTGATATTCTTGTACAATTAAATTTTGCATTAGGGGAAAGGAATTCAAAATCTAATTCTTCACCACCCTTGGCTATCTATTGTCCTAGATGCATAAATAAGCATGCCCTACATGATTGTCCTTTGGATAGAACCTCTATCTCAACTATTTGTGGCATATGTTCAAAAGGGCATAAAACTGATAGGTGTCATCTGTTGCCTCACCTAAAAACTATTTTGGAAACTCAAATTGAAGAACTTAATGTTATTGGGCAGAGGCCAGGTGGCAACTTTTCACAATACCAGAATGCCCCTCATTTTCCTATAGGTTGGGGATAAATCCTTGGAATACGCCTTGGGGATATTCAGAACCACCTTCACAACCATGGAATCAATCTTGGGCATCTTCCCAAGATTGGTCACATCCTCCCTGGAATCCTGTTAATCCACCTTGGACACAGAATCAACAATATGGGCAAATATGGGGGCCACAATACCCATCATATCAAGGGCAACAAAGGTATCAAGGGCAAACTCAAAACTTGTTACCAGCTCCTAATCAAAACTTTCAAGGAAGAATACAACCTCAACAAGCACAGCCAGTTAAGCAACCCCCACTTCCAACTCAGCCTATGGCTAACCCAAATAATACCAGACAAGCAACCCCTATTTATGGAGCTGAGTCTGAAGACACTACTGTAGTTCATGTACTTGACTATAGTAATATCCAGTTACATTCAGGGAAAGTTTTACCTGACCCTACCCCACCCACCATTGAAGAAATTTATGGAAAGCAAGAGTCTCCACATTCAGAACCAATGCAAACAAAAGAAAAAGAAGAGAAACAAAAAAAATGCAAGGGCAAAAGGAACCTTCTTCAAAAGTAGTGCCATACCCTGAAAGGTTTGATCATACTATCACTACTCCTAAATCAGAATTGGTTACAGAACTTAAAAATATGTCTATCTCCCTCCCTTTGTTGCAAGAAATAAAGGATGTGCCCTTAATCAAGAAAACCATTCAAGAATTATGTATCAAGAAACCTGGTAGAAAGAAGAAAGCCTTTCCTAAAACTATGCAAGTAGAAGGGAAGTTGGCTGACCTACTATCTGGAAAACTAGTGCCTCCCAAATATAGTGATCCAGGAAGTCCAGTAGTCACAATCACTATTGGGTTAATACAAATTCCAAATGTACTAATTGATCTTGGAGTTGCAATCAATGTAATGACTAAAGAAACAATGCAACAACTGCAGCTCAATAATCTTAGTCCTACCACCATAGTTTTGGAAATGGCAGATAGGTCAGTTGCCAAGCCAGAAGGGATCCTAGAAGATATTGCCATTGAAGTTTCTTCCTGGGAGTATCCTATAGATTTCTTGGTATTGCAGCCTAGAAATTCAGTTAATGGTTATCCCATCATTCTAGGATGACCTTGGCTTGCTACTGCAACTGCTTTTATAGACTGTAGGTCAGGAGAAATGACTATTTCAAATGGCATTGACCTTAAGAAGATTTCCCTGTATCCACCAGCCCAACCTTCAACCAAATTTTTTGGACAGATATGGTATCCTGAGTCTGATGAAGAACAAGAAACTATTGCCACTTTGGCCACAGTAATAGTGAAGGAACACATTGAGGAAGTCAATTCACCAGAAAGGGAAATTTTTGAAGATGAAACTATCCTAGTGAAAACATTACAGGAAGAAGGACTTAAAGATGATCAAATTCTTGTCCATCGCCTGCTATGGAAGGATGAAGAACAAACCTCAGAACATCTGTCACCTATTCCCATACAAGAAAGCTCTTTCACACTACCACATGGATGGCATCATCATCTTCTTACCTCTTTCACATGTCCTATGCAGGGAATGATTCCATCCGACATCACTTATGAAATAGAATCCAGAGTATTTCATACTCTGTAGCCACATCACTATCCATTAAATTCTTTAATCAGAAGATATGAAGTAGTCAATTCTATTTATCCAGGGATTAAACAAATTGAAATACAACCAGGGAAATTTCTAAATATTAATAGTTGGTTGACTAATGAACAAGAAGCCAAACTATTTGTTGTTCTACAGAAACATGTTCAGGATTTTGCCTGGAGTTACAAGGATATGACTGGCATTCATCCTGATGTATGTACACATAGGATATACATTGAAGATGTCAAACCAGTGAGACAACCTCAAAGATGCCTGAATCCTGCTCTAAAAGATATTGTTAAAGAAGAAATTGAAAAACTTTTAGATGTAGGATTCATTTACCCAATTTTAGATAGTAAGTGGGTTTCTCCATTGGTCATTGTTCCAAAGAAAAATGGGAAAATGAGAGTGTGTGTGGATTACAGAGAGTTAAACAAAGTGACACATAAAGACCATTTTCCATTACCATTTATAGACCAAGTGTTAGATACCCTTGTTGGTAAGAAATTCTTCTATTTTCTTGATGGTTTTAGTGGTTATAATCAAATACAGGTTGCACCAGAAGACCAGGAAAAGACTACTTTCACCTGCCCTTGGGGAACATTTGCTTACAAAGTTTTACCCTTCGGTTTGTGTAATGCTCCAACAACATTTCAAAGAGTTGTTTTGGCCATATTCTCTGATTTGACAAATGAGAGTGTAGAAATTTACATGGATGATTTCACAGTGTTTGGAGATAGTTTTGAGTATACCTTAGAACAACTTGAAAAAGTTTTAATACGTTGTGAAACATACCATCTATCTCTTAATCCTGAGAAATGCTTCTTAATGATGGAGGAAGGGATTGTCCTTGGTCATCATATTTCCTCTTATGGGATCAAGGTTGATCCTAAAAAGGTGGAAGTCATTAAAAACCTTCCTCCTCCAAAAACTCAAACTGATGTAAGGAGTTTCTTGGGACACATTGGTTTCTACCATAGATTTATTGCCAATTTTAGTACCATAGCCAATCCAATGTTTGCATTACTAACTAAGGATTCTGAATTTACTTGGTCTATTGAGTGTCAAACATCTTTTGAAGTATTGAAAGAAAAGTTAACAACTCCCCCTGTATTGAGAGGACCTAATTGGGAACTGCCATTCCATATTCAGACTGATGCTTCCAATACTGCTATTGGAGCTGCATTAGGACAAATTGAAAATGGGGAGCATTATGCCATTTATTACATCAGTAAAAACTTGACAGGAGCTGAAAAGAACTACACCACCACTGAAAAGGAATTCTTAGCTGTGATATATGCTATTAATAAATTCTGACACTATATCACAGGATATCAAGTGTTCATCCATACGGATCATGCTGCCATAAAATACTTGATGAATAAACCTTTGGTTAGTGCAAGAATTATTCGTTGGTTAATATTATTGCAGGAATTTGATATCACCATAATTAATAAACCAGGGAAAACTAATGTAGTAGCAGATTTTCTGTCAAGGTTGCCAAATGCAGATACAGGAGAATTGGTAGAAGATACGTTCTCGGATGAAAAATTATTTGCTATTTTTGTACAATCTCCATGGTTTGCAGATATAGCTAATTACTTGGCTACAGGAAAGATTCCTCTTCACTTTACTCCTAAGAAAAAGAAACAGTTAATCAAGCAAAGTTCTTCTTTCAAATGGATAGGAGGCTTATTGTTTAAATGCAGTCCTGACCATGTTTTACGTAGGTGTATCCGCAAGGACGAGGTATATGATATCTTACGGGCATGTCATGATGAACCGTCAGGAGGACATTATTCAGTAAAAAGCACCATTCGAAATATTTTGGGTATTGGTTACTACTGGCCATATTTACATAAAGATGTGAAAAGATATGTCAGACATTGTGATGCATGCCAAAGGATGGGAAAACCTACCTTCACTAGTGAAATGCCATTACAACCTCAAATAGGAACATAACCATTTGAGAGATGGGGGCTAGATTTTGTAGGACCCATTGACCCTCCTTCCCAAGGGAAAGTGCATATCTTGGTATGTACTGACTATGTAACCAAATGGGTAGAAGCCCATGCTTTTAAGCATGCTCGAGAAGAAAAAGTTGTTGATTTCCTGTATTCACAAATTTTCTTGCATTTTGGGGCCCCACAATCCATCACCACAGATCAAGGACCTCAGTTTACCTCAAGAGTTGTTGAAGCTTTTATTCAACTATATCAAATCAAGCACAAGAAATCCTCACCTTATCATCCACAAGCCAATGGACAGGTTGAAGTGACTAATAGGGAACTAGAGAGAATCTTAACTAAAACCATAGCAGCCCATAGGAGGAATTGGTTGGACAAACTACCTGAAGCAATTTGGGCTTACAACACTACTTGGAAATCCACCACTGGATTTACACCATATGAATTGGTTTATGGTAAAAAGCCTCTTTTGCCTATTGAATTTGAGTTACTGACTCTTCGAACTGCTTTGGATGTAGGTATTGATTTGTCACAGGCACAAATGGACCGAATTCTATAGCTCAATGCATTGGATGAGCTACGAATGGATGCATTGCACCAGACTGAGATGATCCAAGCACAACAAAAATTGTGGCATGACAGTCACATTCAACAACAAAAATTTTAGCAAGGCGATTGGGCTTTGTTGTTTGACTCTCATTATGAAGACTATCCTAGAAAGTTGCAGACTAGGTGGCTTGGACCATATCAGATTGAGGAAGTGTTTGAAAATGGAGTTGTTCACCTTTCACCTATTGATGATTCACGATGAAAGTTGGTGGTTAATGGACATCGTCTTCAGATATACCATAAACCACTAACTAAAGAGGAGTTTCTCAAGCAAGTGGAAAACTTGGATGTACACATGTTGGAAGAAAACACTTCTTCCACACCGGACTCAACAGAGTAACATGAAAAATGAAAAAAACAATAAAAAAAAAAAAAAATGATAAAAAATGAATAATTCAGAAAGTGAAAACCTCTTTGAGGCGCTTCTGAATTAGGCTTGCATGAAAACCGGTCTTCCGACATGTTTGCCTTGTTGAAATCACAATTTGGACCCACCATCACTATTCTGTCTTTTCTCACAATCACTATTTCACCTATTTTTAGATTGCACCTATCTTAGTCAGTAGAGCAACCAATTGGGAATCAGTAGGAACAACCATCTATACAAATGTAGATAAATGGTTATATCAGGTATGTGCCTTTTTCATTTTAGAACATTGTTGATATCTAGTATGTAGTGTATAATATCCCTAGTTAGTATATAAGGCATACATAAGGTTGATTCAAAAGTTATCCATCTGGTCAATGGGAGATGTGGCTATGATATGATCATGAAAAGTTTTAGTCGATGTCTTCAAATGCTTCTGCATGATAATGCTCCAGAATGAGAATGTTGTTCATAAATAGAAGCTCCAGAACTAGAAAGTAGAAAGCAGCTTCAAAATAAAAAAACCTGTGCTCTGGAATTTGAAATAACATTACGCTTCAGAATGATTCAATAAACTTTGGAATGAGTTTAAGAGCGAATTAGTTGGAAATAGAAGGTAACACGTGTCCTCCCAAGTTTTGTTACCATTGGGGTTGGAAATATGAAATGGAGCATGAGTTTCAACTACAGAGTTCAAGGCAACATATGGTTTCGAGGCATGCAAAAGTTTATGGCACACGTATCAAGGTAAAGTTTGAAAAGGAAACCATCATAAGATTGGTGATTCTATGTCACCTCAACAAAGTCATAATCATTCAATGACACGTAGTAAAATAGATCATTAAGGACTCCTCTATGCAATAAAACTCTGCCATGTGTCCAATTCACGTTCTTAGACACGTTTCGAAGTCGTTCCTGCACTGCCAAAATTTACTCCTCAAAGCCAAACATAAGCTTCGAACGAAATTGATCATTCCAAATTGGAGATAACTTTTGCTGCCAAAATTTTGTAGGGCTAAAATACACAGAGCACAAGCAATTTACAATGGGGGGTAAGAAAAATAGGGTTGAACCAGAAAATATTGAGTATTTGCAAAAGGATTCTGAATCCCTATGGGTCTTCATGGAGGGTGGGTTCATGTCATTTATGAGCAAGTTCGATGGATATTCTGAAGGGTTGGTAGCTGAGTTCACTCGAACATTCAAGAACAACCAAGTCCATATTAGTGGCATGACCATCCAGGTAACTCCAGAAATTCTTAGCCATATTACTGAAATGCCTTTGCAAGGAGTTCAGATTGTGAAAACTGGTAAAAATGCTTTAGTAGAAATTGTTAACCAGTTTAGGGAAGAAGGAGACAGACCAATTGAATTTTTAATGAGTAAGAATGTCTGCAAAGGGGTTAAACGGTCTAGTCTACCACCTCCCTGGGATGATGTAGCTATGTGGGTTATTAGGTTTTTAACCTGTGATGGACAATTTCCTGTTCTGTCTGGGCATCATGTCAGAATTTTGAATCATTTACGACATGGTCATTCAAACCCGGAGGTCAAGATAAATCTTCCCTTATACCTTCACCAGGAATTGAAAAATATGGCTAGAAAATACCAAGAAGGAAAGGGCACTCCCAAACACCATGGGCTCATCAAGCTCATCTGCAAACACCACTTTAGGGGAAACCCTAGGAGTTTTGAATGATTTTTCTCTGCATGGAATGAATTAGAAGTTGAAAGCCCTAGATCTAAAGAAGAGGTAGAGGTTGAAGGACCGAAATATGAAGCTGAAGTAGAAATTGAAAGTTCAAACATGAATTGAAATGAATCCTCTAAAAATAAATTCCCTCCTCACCAGAAGGACCTCCATCCTCTAGGACCAGGAAACAAAGAGAGAAATAGTCTAAGTTTGATCCTATAGAAAAGAGGAGGAAGGTTACATTTTTTGAAAATGTGACTATTTTTCTCACATAGTCCACTGAGCAATTCGAAAGTTCAAGCAGGGAAGGGAAGATGGAGAAGGAAATACCTAAAGCAGACCTTGCTCTAGAATTGACAAGCTCTATTCCAAAATCTACAAAGAAACAAAAACAACCTGCTCTAGGGTTACGGAGGTCCTCAAGACTTCAAAAATCTAGTGCCATGGAAGAAGAGATAAAAGAAGGTGTAACAGAGCATATTGATTTGTCTAGTGAAGACACATTGCAGGAAGAGGAATTCATGGAGGAATATAGAAATACAAGGGAATTCATGGAATTCATGGAGGAATATAAAAATACAGGTATCCAGAATATATATACAGGTCCAGAAGATGTAGGAGTAGGCACAACAATAGATTTGGATACAGAAATGCCTACAATCCAACTAGTTGACTATTATGATTCTACAAATTTTGATTCTGAAGAATACTCTGGTTCTAAAGAAGAGGTTGATATGCAAACCTAGTTACATGCTGCCAGAAGTGTCATCAAGACACAAATGGGTTGGATTGAGAAAAATGAGGCCTCCATGAAGGAAAAATATGAACAGATTGCCCAGTTGCAGTAGGAAGTCAAAGAGTTAAAAGCTAGGTTGTCCATTCTAGAGCAACAACCTATGCAAACTGATTCTGGAGATGAATTGGCTAACATTCTGCTAGAATTAGCTGAAGAATATAGAGCTATAGCCTTACCTAGAAGGGAATCACCCATCAGGGAAGTGGAAATAGAGGAAATGCCCATTCAAATAGCCCAACATGAGGAAAATAGATCAGAGCATGAAAATTTAGAAGCAATTATACAACATGTCGATGATTTACAACAATAGGAGATGCAAGCAACATTGGATGTTGAGAAGGAAGTCAGAATACAAGAGCAGGTAAATATGCATTCCCCTCAAGTTTCTGTTGACTTGATTTCATTTGTTGCACCTGAAATAGAAACAACAAAAACTAGGATACAAACAGATTTACCCACTGTTGAAACAACAGAAGTAGGCATACAAGTAAATATTATCCCACAGATGCAACCTATAATTAGGCCTCCAGATATAGTGACATTAACAAAATACAATGAGGATATAGCATACTAGATGGGGCAGTGTCATAAGCTAGAGACACAAATCTTGTCTTTAAAACCTCTGAAAGAATAGTTGGAAGCTAAAAATGTAGACATCAGTAAGTTGCAAGAATAGGTACAAGAAACATGTCAAATTGTAGAGTGTCTAGTGCAGTGTAGGAGACCAACAAGATTCTATAGTTTGATATTGAAAGAGAAATATCTTCGATGGCAATTAATGAGAATTGCTTCTAGTCTTCCTCATAATATGGAAACTCTTGGAGAGTTTTTAGAAACATTTTGGCAGAGTTCAGTAGCCCAGCAGAACTTGTTATGTGAGCTATTCCTACATAACTTCTTCTTACCAACTAAAGTGATATTATTGCCACACATATTTATAGGTGATATCCAATTGAGGGCTTTTATGTCAACATTGCAAAACCAAATTCACTGGAAATAAGAAAAGAAAGTAAGGAGATGGAGCTACAAAGAAGAGTTACTCATCAGACCTATTCATCTTAACCATAAAGATTCCACCTACCAACATTATACTATGATGAGAGATACAAGGGTCAAAAATATGTATATGGGAAATCTTCATCGAGGTGTATGACTCATTTTTAGGTTTTATGTGCAGAATATTTTGTTGATGCTTTATCAGCATGCAAAAGTAGATGGGGAGAATTACCCATATCACTACAAAAGAGGGAGCCCATCTCTCCAAACAACTTGTTGTGGTCAAGACGAAGAGCAGAAAGTATTATCCAAACCATCTTGGAGGTAAAGGAACAATGGGTAGGTCTCAGGTACAGGTCACCAACAATCATCACCCCTATCCCTTATTTCTTTGACAATGATCCTCAATCTGATGAACAATTCCAAGAATGGCTTAGAGAAATAAAGGAGCATTGAGGATATTATAAGATTTGGGGAAGACTATGGAAGTATCATGAAATATATCTTGACATAGATCTTTGTGCCTTTGTAGCTGCACAGAATGCATGAGGACATGCATTATAATAGGTTGGGGGGAAATGATGAGGCTGGGAATTGCCTCATCTATAGACTATTTTTGATAACTGATAAACTATTTGAAACACCTTATGTTATGTTTTGATGCTGATTATGGTGATATAATGCATTATGTATTAGTATTTACATGTTTTAAATGTTGAAGAGCATATATTCTATTTTGACTATTTTTTCTGCATTTTTGACCTGTTTTAGCTGAATTATCTAGCAAATTAGGATTTATTTGAAGTTGTAATAATAGATGTTGATATGTATTCAGTTCTGAAATCATTCCATTTGCTTTCATTACCTTTTAACAAATTCAAATGCTAAAAAGGGTGCCAAAACCTATTCAAATTAAGTTGACTGTGCAGAAACAGAATATTGACCATATAAATTCCAGCCAGCTGTGCATACACAACATGGCTTGGAATTGGTCATCTCCAACATGAGCCAATGGTGGAATAGGTCTTCTGAGGATGGTAGGAGAATGTTCACATAGTCAAAACCACTTTCCTATGCATCGGATGCATGGATTAGCACAAGAACTGTTATACTGCTTGATATTTTGGAGCAGCTTCGGAATGAGCGGAGCAAGAATAGTTTTGGTCAAAATCAGCCATAAAATGGTCAAGACAATGGAAAATGGTGAGATAAGGTTGGTTTCAGATATCTAAGGGGTTGTTTTACTCCTTCCAACACCTTTCTCCCAATGGTTGTAGGCCAACAAAGCAAATGGATAAACTGTAGCAGAACTAATTCCTACATATTAGGAAAATAGTTCTGAAATAGTTGATGGCATCCCTGAAGAACAACAACAACTCATATCAACATTGTAATAGAATAATATAAATAACCTAGCTCCCATTCGGTTGAGCATATAGGATATAGGTGTAGAAGAATTCCAGAATAGATAAGTTGTTTTATTGTAGCAGAACAATATTTTGTAGGTATTTTCCTGCACTACTGTAATGCTACTGCAGAATCAATAAAGGTGCAATTTTTCCATTATGTTGGCATTCTGAGTGAATGTGTGTGAGATTTAGATAGTTTAGAATAGTTATTTCCACCTTCTTCTAGTTCAGGGAGCAAGGGCCACTTCCAGGCCTAGGAGAAGGAACAACTTTGACAGGTTTTTTGCTCATTTCTTGCTGCAACAAATTAGCAAGAACCTGATAGTTTCTATTTCACATTTTTAGTTGTGCTATTTTAGATTGCATGTGATAATTTGTAATTATTATAGAAGTGTGTGCATGTCAGATGACCACTTAGCATAGATTCTTGCATCCTACAACATTTTATGATATTCCCTATTTTCAACAGTTGTTTTCAGATTTTGGCATTTCCAGTTTGTATCAGTGAACTCCCTGTTGTTTTAGTTTTGCAACATTTTAATTCCTGTCCTTTGAATTATGTTACTGTAACTAGGTTTACTTTATGCAAAGTGTGCATTTCAATTCTACAAAGTTTATTTTCTATTATTTCTAGTTCTACAATACTTCATTTCTATCATTCTGCAAATTTAGATAGTTTCCTTTTCCTGCAAAGTTTCAATTCCTGCAATTTCATTTTTGTAAGGGTAAATAGGAGTCAATTTTCAATTTATAGGATTTAGAGGTGACATCAAACCCCCAAACGCTAACTGTTTCACCAATAAAGCCATCTCCTGAATGAACTGATCCTTAAACTGCTTACCTTTCCTATCGTATACAACCATTGGACACCGCCCTGGATTGACAAGTATAATGACTAAATGATGAATAATTGATGACACTCATCAAATCACATATCTGATTAAATTTATTTAAGAAGAAGCACAAGCAACGTGAAACTAAACATATTTTGGTTTCCACTTACTAAAGTCAGCTTTTGACTTGTTAATGCACACTATTCTATCTTGTTGCTATGCATGCACATACTTTTTAAAAATACTATGATGTGAGTTTGTTTTGAAACTAACCATTAGTTATTACAAAAATAACAATTGTTTAGTTTCCTCAAGAGGCATACATAAAATTAAGTTTTTTGAGTATCCCATTGAAATGTTGGTTGACCATTCATGTGTGGTCTTCTCATCAACCCTATATAAATATTAGTGATATGGTTTAGCCTTGGAATAATATATAATTAATTTGGTTGGCACTTGAAATGCAATAATAAGAGAGGCAAGTAATATCATGCATATACTTGAAAACTCATAGTCAAGTAGTTGTTAGATGTCAAATACTTATAAAGAGATTTCCATACCTAAATCAAAATATGATCATGTTTTGTTTCTTTGATGCCTAACACCTCAATACCTAGAAATAGACCTCCCATGAAACATGCTACTTGGTCTCGTTTAACTTGTACAAAATATTTTTTAGTTTAGAAAGCAATATGATGTATGATTATATATAATACCTTTTACATAATATTACAAAAAAATATTTACACTTAAAAGGTTATGTAATCTTATCATTAATCCATTTTATTCATTGATCTAAATCAAGTTTTTTTGGTTGGAGAACAAGGGGTTGTGCTTGAGTCCCCCACCCTTGAAAAACCACAACTCTCTTTAGAGTTACAAATAAATTCAATTTTCATCTCAATGGAGTTACTATAACTAGATACATACATCATTTTTCATAAATTATCTAAATTCTCATTTTTTATTTTTTTAATCTTCTTCAATTTTCGATTTAAATCAAATTAGATGAATAAATTTTTTTTATTATTTAAACATTAAAGATAATATTATTTAAATTTAAAATTTTTAAACAATGAAGAATTGATGTATACTTAACCTTTAAAAAAACACAAATTGCATTATTTTTAGCTAAGATATATGTGTAATGTGCAAGAATAAGTGCAATGAATATTTCATATTAGTTTTCTAATTTGTTTTAACAAAAACAAGGTCCACATATTTGTTTAAAAACGAAAGAAACTATGAAAATTGACTAACACAATCCCCTTTAACTGTCACAACTATTAAATAAAAACAAAGAAAAGGACAAGTCTCTTCTTATTTTTTATTGGGAAGAGCATGTGAGCATGTTGCATCCATCAACCATTTAGAAAAAAAACCATTTGCATGCTTAAATGTGGCCCATACGAGGTGAATATAAATGTGTTTAGTTTCCCACAAACAAATTAGGCTCACCTTGCAGTGGCTATTGTGATAGATAAATAAAATAGGTGAACTTTTATAGTTCAATTTGTTATGAATATATGAAATATATATATTTTTAAAATATGGTATTAGTTTAATTGAATAAATATTTTTATTTTAAGAAACAAATTAAAGTTTGAATATTGTTAAGTTATATATATATGTATATATATATATATATATACATATATATGTATATATATATATATATATATACATATATATGTATATATATACATACATACATATATATATATATACATACATACATATATATATATATATACATACATACATATATATATATATATATATATATATATATATATATATATATATTATCAAAATATCATAATATATATACTACCGGTGGAGTCATTTGAATCCCTTATAACTTTTCCTCTCTATATAAATAAAGAAAAATAAAATTAACCAAAGGACAAACAAGTCTCAATAGTGCATAAGGCCAATTTTAATTCTTTAAGTTTGAACGTTAAACAATATTGCATTTTATTTAAAAATTGAGTCTTACAACTGCTTTTTTTCTTTATTGGATAAAATATACTCAAATATGATGATGCAATTTTTAAATTTTTACCTCTAAAAAATCCACAATAATTCATTATAAAACTTGGGCAATGTTAATAAAAAATATTTTTGATTTCATAGTATTAACCAACCATTTTGTAATATTCTCATAGCATGACAATGTTGATTTAAAATCCATGGACTTGTTGAATGAGGGATAATCAAAACGAAAAATATCATCAATAATTTGGATATGAGATTGGAAGGGACCACTTGTTGCAACATGAGTATCTTTGATTTCTTTTTTGATTTTTGCCTTTAAGAAAACTTTCCCTAATGCTTAAGCAAAAATAATATGTTAGATTTTGAAGCTAAATACTTAAGATAAAGTAACCACAAGATCTAAAATAAAGTTGCAATATGAAATATATGATAATGGTAAACTACTAAGCATATAAAACTCATAAATAACTTTAGAAATAACTCATATAAATGCCACTAACAAATGCTCACGAAAATTTGAACTCAATTGAATAAAGACCTCAAATACATCATACTTCTTCACTCTCCATTACAAATATATATATCACTCTATCTATCACTCTCTATGTATCACACTCTATATATTTCTCACACCCACATAGACACATATATAATGGAATGTGACTCTTCATATGGAGGACTCTTGGCCTTCACTCTTCCAGTGACTCTTCATATTCCTATTCTATGGACTCATGTGCACATGGACTATTATGCACATTTACATTACCAAAATACTTTGCACACTTGTGCATTTATTACATTGCATAGAATAAATACTCATACTCTAATATAGGATATTTTCCTAATCTAAAGATGTACCCAAGGTGGTACATTAGCATGTACCAAATAATGTAATATATTCCAACACCCCCTGTATTACATTATTTGGTTATTGAAGACTTTAGTCTTCAATATGATCTTCATCTTCTTTCTAGAACTTGTGCTCTTCTTTTCTGCTTTCTTCATTCTACTTCGTGCTTGTATCTTGATCACGTAAATGATTAGTATCTTCATAAAATACTATATTTTTTTAAAGTGCTTTAGCTTCATGTTCTTCTGTAGTTTCTTCTAGTTCTTGAATTTCTTGTATCTCTTGGGCTAAGTGCCCCTTTTGATTTCCTTCTCTATATTGTAGCTGAGGTTGATTGTACTAATGCTGAAATTGTTGCTGATGTGGTCTATATTGGTTCTGATATTGTCTTGGTTGAGATAACCTATTTGATTGGCTTCTTGAATGTGTTTGATTCCCTTGATACTAATTTCTTGGATTGAATCTACAATAATTTGTACTATGTCCTCTTTTTTTGCAAACTTGACAATATCTATCATTCCATTTTGATTTGTTCCTTGAAAATGAAGCAACATTTCTTTGTGAATTATCTTTTGAGACTAATGCATTGTTAGTCATTTCATCTTTAGCTGAATTCCCCACTTCATATTCCTATAGTATATTGACTAACTCATCAAATGATGTATCTTTGCTTAAAATATGTAAAGATGTGACTAAATGCTTATAGCTTTCTGGAAGTGCTCTCAAAATAACTTGAACAAGAAATTTATCTTCTACTATCTCTCCTAGAGTTAATAACTTCCTTTTATATCTACTACTTTTCTTAAAAATAGTTCTATGCTTTCACCACTATTGACTTTTAGAGAATGCAATTGGGTTTGTAGATTCAGAATAGTGGCTTTATTCTTTCCTTCAAATATCTTGGCTAAAGTATTCCATGCTTTTGTAGAAGTTACTGCTGAACTGATGTATGGTTGTATATCATCTGTAATTGCAAAAGTTATTATCATGAGAGCTTTTGCTTCATCTTCTTCATATTTTTGAATTTCCCTATCATCTTTAGTAGGCTTAGTTTTTGCTCCTTTGACAATGTCCCAAAGTTTTTCTACTATCAATATTGATCTCACTTTGTTTTTCCATGAGGTGTAATTAGGACCTTTGAGCAATTGAGATTCTGAGAGAAAGAATTTATTTGTTGTCATGTGTAGACTACCTTATAACTCCCTAGCTTAGTTTATCAAATAAGTATTTGATGCTATCTCAAATTCTATTCTTAATTTCTCCTTAGTTTTGAATGATAGACTAAGGACAATTTCCAATCTTGACTTTATGTTGACAACCTTTTATCTCCCTAGTTTCAATATAGTTCTTTCAATTCTATGTTTTGTAGAACTCCTTGTATCTCCCTAATGATTGAATATAACAATATAATTTTTCCAACTTCTATTCTTCAAAAATAACTACTTTATTTTTCCTCTTGTCAAACAATAGTTTGGATGCAATCTCAACCTTTCAAGTCTACAAATTTATGTCTCTTATAATTTTGAATTAGAGACTAAACTATCAATGCAATTTTCCTTTGTCAAAAACTTCTATGTTAAATTCCTTTTATCTCCCAAATTCAAGAATATAATTCTCCAATTCTAAATTTCATAAAACTATGTTGATGTTGGATTCCTTATAACTCCAACTCTAGAAATTTAGAAATTCTATAAAGTAATATTTGCAAGTTTTGTATTCCTAATTTGATGTAGGATACCTTATTCCTCCAAACTTATCAAATTGCAAATATTTAACTTGTTTTGTAAACTCAAATGTTTAATATTACAAAACTTCAAAAATAAATACTTCAATCTTTAAATCAATCTTCAATACTTTATAAAAGCTTTCAAATTGCAATATTCAGATTTCTAAGGTTTAAATAATACTTCAAAAATCTTATCTCTCCAATAAAATACTTTCAACCTTAACCTTAGATAATAATCTCTTTTAATCCTTATAACTCCTACTTAGCATAAAATCAATTCCAAAAATAATATATTACCTTCAATATTTCAGGTGCTCCCTCCTTGATGCTATATTTGGACTTGCTTTGAAAATGGGTGCTCTTACTCCACTTTGGCTGGTCAACTATGCTTCAATCTAGTCAAGGCGCTTCAACCTTCAACGTATGTCCTCCTTGCTGTAGTAAATGAGACTATGCCAATGTATTTCCATCTCATGCAATAAATGGGTGCTCCAAAAATATTTTGTCTTCCTTTGTAACGTTTGTCTTCTTGAAAGACAAGTGACAAGTGTCACCAAAATGCTTCCTTACCTTTTTCTAACGTAACCTGCAACTCTTCAATGACTTGTAGCGCTCCTCCTTCCTTGTGACAAGTGGCATAAGCAATGTTATAATATTCTTCAACCTTATGAATGTATTTTCAATGCTTCTTGATGTTCTATTTTCCTTGGCTGTGTTCTATTCCTTCTCTTGACACTTGGTTGTGCATGTAATGTACTCAATAGACTAATGCAACATTGCAAGGAATATTATGCATACCTTCTCTTCGCTTCCTTTCTTGGTGGTTGCAAAACCTAGACCTTTGGTCTCCCTTAATACCTTTTCAATATCCAAAACCTTGTCTTCTTTTGTTGTTTACATTTCTGAACTTGCAACCAACACTTCAACTTCCCAAATGGTGGCTCTTCTCCACTTGGGTGCTCCTCTATAGGTGGTTCTTCTCCACTTAGGTGCTCCTCTATAGGTGGCTCTCCATGGTGGCTCTTCTTCACTTAGGCATTCCTCTATGGGTGGCTCTTCCATGGTGGCTCTTCTCCTTTAGGTGGTGGCTCCTCTCTTCTATCTGGTGGTTGTTCTTCTAGGTAGTGTTTGAATGCTTTCCCCTTGTGCTTCAATGTCACCTTTGCTCTTTTTCTGTGGCGCTCAACCTATGCTACTCGGTGGTGCTCTACTTGGTGGATTTACCACTTTTTGGTGGCTTTTCTTCACCAATGTTCTTTATAGATTTGATGCTCCTCTTGGTGTCTTTAGACACCTTAAATCTACCTTAGTTTTGAGCACTATTCAGCCTCAATATAGCTTAGAATAAATCTGCACTTTTGTTATATAAAAACAACATATAATATTTTTCTTATCACTCCTTTTTAGCACTTTTTAACTCTAACTCTTGCTGTTATATTTTGCAGATTTTAGAATAATAATGGTGTCTCTTTTCTTGGCTTTGAGACACTTTACTCAAACTTCCTTTTGCTAGCTTTTAATAGCTCTAAAAATGATGCTTTCAAAAACTTATAATAACCACTTTTAAAACTTGTAAAAGAATACTTTTTATAGCATCAATATTACACACCTTTTATGGCCTCCTTTGTGGCTTGTCTTCTTGATAACTTGTTGTCTTGAATTTATGTAATTTGTCAGCTATAATCCCCTTTCTTTTGCTGCTCTAGAATCATTAACTTGCAGCTCTAGTTGCTGCCCAAAAATCAGCTTTCTTGTTGTAACTTTTCCTTCTTATTTTCCTTCAAATGTATGCTTTCAACTTCTGAAATTTGCAGCTACAAATGTTGCCCTCTTGCTATCCAAATCTACAGTAATTAACCTTGTTCAAATGCTTCTAAAACCTCTTGTGCTTTTTTGTCCAAAGCTCTTCCAAATCTATCCCTAAACTCCTTCAAAATGCAGCTCACTTTTCTCTTTCTAATGCTGCCCAAATTCGCAGCTCAAACCTCTCAAATCACTGCTTACAAAATATGATTCTTTGATGTCCAAAAATATTTAAATTTGTTACCTTCTATGATCGACAAAACTTCCTTTAATTTTCTATCCAAAACTTCCCAAAACTTCTCCAAATCGCAGCTCTAGGATTTCTTCAATTTGCTATTCTATGACCTTTCAACTTCTTCCTTGAAAATCAGCAAGCTTCTTCTTTTCAAATCAGCCTTCAAAAACTTCGTGGCTGTCCTCAAATTTCTCAAAACTATGGCCTCTTCAATCCTTCTTCCTTATTCAAACTTCTTGTCGAATTATGACTTCAAATCTGATCTCTTTCACTATCCTCTTCCTCAAGAATTTGAATGTCTTGAGGTCTTCAAAAAACTTCTCAAAAACTTGGCAAAATTCTTGCCAAATATTTCTTCCTTTTGGGCTTGTTGTCGGATGGTGACAATTGTCCCAAATTCCTCTTATCAGGAGCTTCTCCTGCTTGCAATATTCTATCATGAAATTTTCTTCAAATCTCCTCCAATGGCCACTACTTCAACTCTACAATGAGGCTTTCTCTAGCCTTCTTCTTCTTCAAAAAACTTCTTGAGACCTCTTCTCTTGGGTCTTCTAATTCAGCAGCTACTCAACTCTCTTAATCAAGACTTTAATGAAACCTTACCTTGGTTTCTTCAATCTTCCAACTATGGAAATTCTGCAATGAGATCTCTTTCTTGGATCTCCAAAATCTGTTGCTTCTCAACTCTGCAATAGGACCTTTTTGTAGTCCTTCTCTATCTTCAATATTCAATCTTCAATCTTCCAAATCTGGAAGTTCTTCAATGTGACCTCTTTCTTGGGTCTCTTCAAACTTCAATCTGCAGTCTTCAATATGCAATCTTCAATCTTCAATGAGGACCTCCTTCTTGGTTCTCCTCAATATTCAATGGGGCCTTCTTTCTTGGACCTCCTTAATCTTCAATGTCTACTTTTTTGCAACAAAGAATTAATCCCTACACGAGGAAAGCACATAGACTTTCAGGAAACCGAAGGTGAAATTCTTCTCTATCCATTGTAGGAAGCTTCTCAACTTTTGAGAACTAATATTCTGCAAAAAAAAACTTAGACAATAGTAACCAAATACATTCAAAGTTCCAAAATTCTAAAATCAATAATCTTCACTAGCTATTCTCAAAACTAGTGGAAACAAATCTATGTTGAGTCCTAGTCTTCACGAGTTTTCCTTCAACCCTGTGGAAAGACTCTAGCCAAATATTAATCTGGAATATTATTCTCTCTATCAAAATTTTCAATAGGACCTCCTTCTAGGGTCTCTTAATCTCCTCAATATCAAGGTCTATCTTCAAGACCTATAAATCTCCTTCTATTCAAATTTGTTCTTGGAATAGGTAAATCTTCAACTTTCACTAGTTTTCCTTCAACACAGTGAGAAATACTATCTTCTCTGGTTTTCTTTTCCAGAGGTAATTTCTTCAACTTCACTAGTTTTTCCTTAACCAGTGGAAATCTCCTTTGCAACTTAAAAACCTGTGCAAGACAAAACCTTGTTGTGGCTCTGATACCACTATTAGCTTTTGAAGCTAAATACTTAAGATAAAGTAACCACAAGATCTAAAATAAAGTTGCAATATGAAATATATGATAATGGCAAACTACTAAGCATATAAAACTCATAAATAACTTCAAAAATAACTCATATAAATGCCACTAACAAATGCTCACAAAAATTGGAACTCAATTGAATAAAGACCTCAAATACATCATACTTCTTCACTCTCCATTACAAATGTATATATCACTCTATCTATCACTCTCTATGTATCACACTCTATATTTCTCTCACACCCATATAGACACATATATAATGGAATGTGACTCTTCATATGGAGGACTCTTGGCCTTCACTCTTCTAGTGACTCTTCATCTTCCTATTCTATGGACTCATGTGCACATGGACTATTATGCACATTTACATTACCAAAATACTTTGCACACTTGTGCATTTATTACATTGCATAGAATAAATACTCACACTCTAATCTAGGACTCTTTCCTAATCTAAATATGTACCCAAGGTGGTACATTAGCATGTACCAAATAATGTAATATATTCCAATATAATAAATATACAAGGATATAGTGGGTCACCAAAAAAAGTCCATGGGATGATTCAAAGTATTTAATGAGAAATATATTAATAAAAATAGAATATTTTGAAGTGTTATAAAAATATCTAATTCATTCACTCATGGATTTTAGGTTAATTTTTTGGATATGAAAAATGTCATACCATAAGTTAAGGCTGAAATCCCATGGATGAACCTTAAAATTTATCAAATGGTATTAGCTCAATTCGTTAGATTCCTTGACTTTCAAAGAGAAGGCCTAGGTTCAAATCTTTCCAATCGACACATGCACACTAAACAAGTTGTAACACTACTTTATGGTCATAATGGAATCTAGGTGGGTCCCCTTTCAATCCCATATAACTAGTTTAAAAAACATAAACAATATTTAATTAATTCGCACCAACCTTGATCAAAACCATACTTTTTAGACTATTATGTATAAAATTCCAGAAAACCCTATTATATGTTTTGTTCATATCTAAGTTTATAAGCATACATATTTTTTCATGGAATAAAGAGAATGTATAGCCTCTTGTGTAGTGATTACACTATGATGAATTTATTTACCATAGAAAAAACCATCTTGTTTTTTCTAGATAACACAATCTAGAATGTGTTTCAATCAATTTTCCATATTTTTAAATTATTTTATAAATCATATCAGAATGGTTTATTAGACCATAATTATAAAAATATTTTATCTCACCTTTCTTGGAAATAAAGCAATAAATGTGTCATTGATCTTACTTATTGTAGCATTATTTTTTCTAACCTATTAAACTATAGGCAACATGTCATTCTTCAATAAATCCTAAAATTTTGAAAGAAAAATGTAGGAAATCCCATGTGCTTCGTTAGGGTGGAATAAAAAAACTACTTCTTGTTGATCCTCTCCAGAGATCTTCCTCATTATGATTTAATAATATCTTGTGATAATTGATGGAAAATTTTACAAAATATGACCTTAAACCTCCTTATCTTACCCAACTCTTGAGAGAATGACCTTAAAATAATTATTTTCTTCCTTTCAAATATCTTATTATTCCTTAATACTTCTTCCATCTATAGTTGAAATATTTTAAATTAGATAAAAGGAAGGATTTATTTTAGCTGTAATTTGATTTTTTTAATATTTGTATCCCCTTAAGCCATCTCTCCTTAGATTTTTGGGATTGATATGACTCTTTCAATACATTGTGATAATTAGAAAGAAAATTATTTTTCTTACACAAGTATCTTGGTCTATTATATTAATTTTTACTATCTCTTGTAAATTATTGAGTCTGAATTTAATTTAATTTTTGTTTTTGTTTTAAATATGTTACCAAATATTACCTCTTTACCTATTTCAAATTTTAAATTTTTTTATACATACATACATAATCCTTCAAACCTTACTTCAATATCCTACCATAAGATAATGATCTAGAAGAAATCAAGGTCCTATAGCCACATAGAATGAAATTCAAATGGCTTTGGATGACTAGTATTGAGTAGATCATATCTCAAGAGAATGTATTTATGATTTAATCCTACTAAAGAGATTGTATAATCTATTTGTAACCATGAAATAGATAATAAAAATCTTTCCAATCATTCTATTATATGACTTTGCCTAATACATCTATTATCCCATAGATTGAAAAATTGAATTGAATTATATCACAAATACCATTTGAATTGATAAATGAAGCAAAATCATCTATTTATTTAGACCTTATAGAAGTACCACCCTTATTTTCAAAGGAGATAAAACTATGTTGAAGTTCCTTATAAATAAAAAGAATCCTTAGATCATATTTATGAATCATCATTGAATTTGACATAAATAAGTTGAGGTCCTTCCAACATCCTTCACGAGGAGTAACTATAGTCGGAGCATATAAATTTTTAATCCAAACTTACTCTTTCCTTCAAAAAAGATCAACAATACAATAATTTTTTCCTTCTAGCAATTGTCTATCCCATTTCTGTTTGTTCTATATTTTTGTACTACCTCTAAAAGCTCCTATAGCAAAAATTGTTAGATAGTTCACTATTTCCTTTTTTAACACATTCTTAGATTTATAACTATTTTTTTCGTATTAAAATAAACTCGCGACTATAATAACTTATTGATTCACTTGTAATTATTTTTTAGAGACCTATTCATACCCCTAAAATTTCAAGATATAATTTTCATCATCTCTTTTTATTTTTATTTGTGGGCTTAGATAAACTTCTTATAAACATATATAATTTTTTTCTTTTCCCATTTTCTTATGCCTCTGAGTTTCCTTTCTCTTTGTACTTGCTTTAAGGGTCTTTCCCTCCTTTTTTAATTGTCATCAACACTTTCATCTTAATTATTATCTTTGATTTTTTAAGATTATTCATAATGAGACACATATTCTATAAGTTTATGTTGTCCTAGAGAATTTGAAATGCAAGGAATAGGCTTAAAAATACTTTTTTATTTATGTTACATGGAAAACCCTAAATTTTGAGGACAATTATCTATAGAAATTACTTTATTATGTTGTCATAAAAACCCTAAATTATCATGGATATCCTCCATGATCATATATTTATTATGCTTCTCTTGAAATACCAAAGTGCAAGGGTTAAACTCCACACTAATTTCATTTTTATTTCAAGGAGAGAATTTTATACTACTAGAGAAAAAAGAAGATAATTTACCTAGATTACACTTGATCTCATCCTTCTTTGATCTAATCCATATATTTCTTTGTACCTTTAATTATTTTTAATTTAAATATTTATTGTGTACTTCCTCACCCTTCCATCCTTATTTATTTCATCTAATGGTTGGTTTGAGTAAACCATGATGGTATTTTTTATTTGATGATGTGAAGGGGTTTTCTTTACCATTTTTTTAGAGGTGGAAAATACTTAATCTAATCTAACCTCTACTATAATATGATCTCCTTACCTCATCTCAAAGTTTATCTCATGACCAATTCTTTTATATATTTCCCCATTATTTTACTTTGCAATCTCTTGCCATGTGTTTGATCTCATAAGATTTATGGTATGAGAATGTAATGTTTTCATAATCCACTTGTTGATACCATTCTCTTGATTCAAATTTAATCTTAATGGGTTATTGTAAATGTTATAAAATATCCATAACAACACATAATTGAGTATAGATATTAGGCTTTACTTCCCTAATAGTTAATCCCTCCTAGAAATCTCTAGAGTATTACCAATATTCTTTAAAATCTCATTATTAATAAGTCGATATAGACATCCATAAAGCCTAACCCACATTAGAAGCATTTTAATAGTTTGTCTTCATAGGAGTATTATGGCTCCATGGTCTTAAAATATAAAGCATCTATCCCCACCATTGACCATCACCAATTATTTTATCCATGATTTTTAAACTTAGAGAAGATGATGATATTAGAAGAAAAGTCATAGAATAAGTTGAACTTAGATTCCACTTCCATTGATCTTCTCTTTTAAATATTTAAAAATGTAACCGATGACTATGAAACTTACATGAGAAATCATTTAGTCTTTTAATTTTAAAGATCTAAAACAAGAAAATGAATGACTTTGAAACTTACATATGGAATCATTTATTCTTTAAATTTTTTCAAAGATCTAAAACAAGAAAAGGTGAGGCTTGCTCTTTGTTCGCACTTGCTTCTTGCTTGTATTTGTTGTTGTTCACAATCATTTCCTTATTTTTTCAAAGACTTAAAACAAGGGAAAGTGAGTCTCACTCCTAATTTACACTCATGTATATATAAACATCAAACAATTAATTTATCGTATAATTTTAATAATTTTTAATATTTTATTATAACTTAAGTGTGATGTATATTTGTTTTGGTATTTGAGTTTTAAAGGTTTATATTACATATGGGAACATGTATTATCACTTACATATATGTATTAAGTGCATTTGAGTTTTTTTTAATATTGTGGATAAGGACAAACAAAGTGTAAACTGACTATATTTAAGAATGATACTTATTCATATTGGATTCTATGTGTAGATAGTGAACTAGATTATGGTATGTCTTTGTTTTGTTTCTTTTACAATTTTGGTTAATTGGTCAACCTCTCTATTCTTTAAATCTTATCGGGGGATAAGACAAAGTTTTCCCTTGTCACCACTATTATATCTTTTGGTAACTAAGGGATTAAGAAAGTGTATTTTTGAAGCCAAGAGGGAAGGAACAGTAAAGAAAATTAGAATAGGTAGAATAGTGGAAGTCACCCATATAATTTTTGTAAATGATGTTCTCCTTTTCACAGATGGAATAGTAAGAGCAGCAAAGAAGTTAAAACAATATTTCTATTTGGTTTGGAAATAGGTATGTATATTTTGGCATAGAATTCAAGCATCTATTTTAATCGTGTGGATCAAGATCAAACCATATTAATAAGTCAAATTTTCTCCTTTAACATATTTGATCTTCAAGAGAGGTTTAAATATTTGGGGTTCTTTTTGAAACCCAATGACTACAAGAGTAGAATTGCTTGATAAAGAACGTGGATGGAAGAATTAATATATGGTGCAACAAATGGCTCTCTTTGGAGAGGGGAGATTGAATTTGATCAAGCATGTGTTGGAGACAATACCAATATTGGCAATCTTTGGCTCATATACCAAAATGACTTAAGCTATAGATTTTTATGGTTAGGAAAAAGGGAAAGGAAAGGTATTCCCTTGGTTAAATGGAAATCCTTAGCCAAGACCAAGGAAAATGGAGGATAGGAACTTAAGAACATATTCCTATTTAGCAAGGCTTTGGCAACAAAGTGTGTTTGGAAGATAATATCAAAGGAAGGTTTATGGAATAATATCATACATAAAAAGTATTTAGATCCACTCACAATTAAGGAGTGGATAAAGACCCCAATTAAGTAAACCCATAATGTTTCAACCTATTGGAAGGAAATGATTAGGCCTTATATTATAGGTGATTAGATTACCAAAAAAATAGGGGATATTTCAAGGATAAGACTATGGTTAGACCCTTGGATTGATTATGGTGATATGCATAGACTACCAAATAATGTAATTTATACCCTAAGAGCTCAGGGGATTGGAACTCTTACCCAAGAAGATGACCCAAAATATTCTACAAATTGGAGTAAGGTATGGAAGGAAGCAACGATGTTAGGGCTTCAAGGTCAGGAGGCACACATAAGCAAATAATATATGAGGAGACTTAAAGTTGGACATATCAAGTTACAATATGAAATTGATCAATTGGTTTGGACAGAGAATGAAGCTACAAGGGAGTACATTCCAAACTTGGAAAATAAGACTCTATTATAAGATAGCAATGATGATCCAACATGGTGGTGGAAGACACTCTAAAAGTAGATTTCTCCATTGAAGATAATACTATTCCTATACCTTCCCATGAAAAATAAGGTTTTTACATGGGAGGTATTATAGAAGAAAAATTGAAATGGTCCAGGAAGATGCCATTTATGTAAATTAAACAATGAAACAATTGATCATTTACTAGTAGCTTCCTATAGGATGGCAAGAATCCTTAGATGGTATTTGGTAGGTCATTTGGAGCAAAGTCATAGCAATTGTCGTAGTGCATGTTAAAGAGGAAACTCAAATTAATATAGGGACGATGGAGAAGTGAGCTAAAGTGTAAGAGGGGTAGGGTAGAGCTAGTTGGAAACCAACCCTAGAAGGTTGGATTAAAATTAATACTAATGGAGCTGCAAAAGGCAATTTGGGTAGAGTTGGAATTGGAGTGACCTGGATGAGTCATGTTAGGACAATTCTCTATTGGGAACTACAAGGCTTGAGAAGGGCCATGAACAATGAAGCAAAATTCTTAGCTATCAAATCTGCTTCTACATGGGTAGTAAGACAAGGTTATAGAAGGATAATCCTAGAATTAGATTCTCAAATATTAGTAGGAGCTTTGGATTGCATGAGAAACTTTACTTTGAAGACATGGAGGTTGAGGATTTTTGTCACCCAAATTATGCAATTATAGAGGGAATTAGATGATGTGATTCTAGTTTATGTGGGTAGAGATCTAAATAAAGTGGTAAAATTCCTAGATAAGATGGATACTAAGAAGGAGGTAGGGGTTCAGTGGATCCTCTGCATAGCTGGTGTGCATGGAATGGCCTGCACAGCTGGTGTGTAGGGAAACTGGGGCTACTGCCCAGAATACCTAATGCGGACTCAGGGGCCGACATTTATAGCTGCAAGGGGACGGTGCTGGCTTGGCACGACTCTCGAGGCCAGCCTGGAGGCATACGGACTTCACCTGCTCCCTCAACTTCACCCATACTTCCTCTGTCAGATAGGACAACCCAGTGGCGGTGATAGAGTACAGGATTTGGATTAAACAATATTTCTAACAGCCTCCCTTAATCCAAATTCCTCTAACACACAAAAAACTTTGGAAAAAATCAATCTACGCACTGCGCCCCCGAAGTCGGACTTCGGCAATTCTCCGTGCGCAGTCCGCACTGCGCAGCGACTGACGAACATCACTCGGCGATGGACTTCGATGACAGACTTCGCACGACGACAGACTTCGCGCGGTGACGAACTTCACTCGGCGACGAACTTCGCACGGCGACAGACTTCGCGCGGCGATGAACTTCGCACGGTGACGTTCGTTTATCGTCCTGCTCTCGGTGCAGTCCGTCCATCGACGACTGACGGCGAGTGGAAATAAAAACATTCATTGGCTACCGTGCGCCCTGCGCAGTCCGAACTGTCGGACTTCGGCAAACCTACACGCGGCCCCCGAAAGTCCCTCGCACAAGCTTCGTCGTCGAAGTCCGATTGAGCAAGCTTCGGGACCGAAGTCCGCCGAAGCCCGGCTGCGCGAGCTTCGGGGCCGAAGCCCAACTACCAACTTCGGGGCCTAAGCCCTATTACACCAGCTTCGAAACCTGTCGACGTCGAAATGCTCATACGTCGACTGACCAGTCCCAAACTGACCAAGTCCCTTACGGCCCAACGATCGCTCCCTCTGGGGACTTCTACCAAACCCTTGCTGCCCTCCATCAGCATTTCCATGGCTGCACGCAACATCTCCATGACTGCTCTCCATGTAGCATCTCTCGACACCGCCTGTTGTCACTGTCTCCTCGCTCTGATACCAATTTGTAGAATTTAAATTTTTTTCAACCGCCGTCGAAGTCTGCACAGATCGACTGCGCAGGGCGCACGGCCAGGAAGTGCAGCGCGAGTCGGGGGCCCCGACGGACTTCGCCCAAGACTAGGGCGAAGTGCGAACGTCGGCCGCGCCGACGGACTTCGCCCGAAATTGGGCGAAGTTCGAACTTCGGTCGCGCCGACGGACTTCGCCCGAAGTTGGGTGAAGTGCGAACGTTGGCCGTGCCGATGGACTTCGCCCAGGAATGGGCGAAGTGCGCACTTCAGCTGCGCAGCAGTGCGCAGCAGGACTTCACCCGAAACTGGGCGAAGTTCGCACTTCGGGCCTGCAGCCGGACTTCGTCTGAAACTGGGCGAAGTTCGCTCTTCGCGGCTGCTTACTGACTTCGCCCGAAACTGGGCGAAGTTTGCACTTCGGTCAGCCGACGGACTTGCGCTGGGTGAAGTGCGGACAGCGGCCGACTTCAGACTTTTCGGCCTTCAACTTCTTCGTCTTCCGCGGCTGTCGCTGGGTTTGCCTGGCTTGGCAACACCCGAATGAGAAGAGAGAGACGCCGGAATAGAGAGCAACAAACTGCAAACCCTAAAGATGCCTAAAACAAATAGCAAACTTTATTTATATTAAACGGGGGTTACAGAGTTCCTCAACCGAGGAAATTTCAACATCTGCAGGCTGCGCTGCAGGATAAACTAAAATAGACAAAATGTCGAGTCGGCTGCTCAGACATTAATCAGCTGAGTCAAACTGCTCACTGAGATACTCTTCTTTGCCTCTGCTCCTCTTGCACTGCTCTTCCTCCACTCTTCTGAAATACCCGAGACGCCTTATATAGCCGCAGAAGAGGAGGATTAGGGTTTGTCCTCTGACAGGTTCTGACAGGCCCTCAACTAGGGTTTCTGACCAATCGTCGCACTAGCGTCACATCTGTCAGAGGGTAGGTGCGGCGTCATGTCAGCCCTTTCCCGGGATCCTGGACTGCGGCAGCGTAGCTCGACTTCGCCCATGTCCGGAGCGCAATCCGGTTTCGCCCAAGGTTCGGAGCGCGATTGGGCACGAGCATGAAATCTGGGTTAATTTTTCTAACACCCTCCTTTAAGCATGATTTCATGAGCGCTTTGACTCCAAGCTGCTCACGCAATCTACAGAAGTCTTCCTCCTTCAAAGGCTTCGTGAAGATGTCAGCCAACTGCTCCTTGGACTTGCAAAACTACAGTTGTACTTCACCAAATTTCACCATATCTCTAATGAAATGATACCGGATGTCTATGTGCTTCGTCTGGCCATGGAACACAGGATCCTTTGAGAGTGCAATGGCCGAATTGTTATCACAGAAAATTATTGTCACGCCATCCGGAGGAAAGTTCAGTTCACTCAGAACTCTTCGTAGCCAAACTGCCTGGCATGCGGTTGATGTGGCGACGACATATTCTGCTTCGGCTGTGGACAACACAACGATGGGTTATTTCTTGGACACCTATGATACTGCCCCTGATCCGAGATGGAAAGCATACCCGGAGGTGCTCTTTCGATCGTCGGTACTGCCAGCCCAGTCACTGTCCATGAAGCCCACTAGCTCCAACTGGTCTTGTCTAGCGTAAAATAGGCCATGGTTTCTTGTCCCGTTGACATAGCGCAAGATCCTCTTGCCTGCTAGTCAGTGCGTGTCCTTCGAAGTCTCCATGAAATGACTGATCAGACTGACTCCGAACATCAGATCTGGCCGAGTTGCAGTCAAATACATCAAACTGCCAACTAGCCTCTTGAACAAGGTTGGGTCGACATTCCTCCCTGAATCCAATTTGCTCAGCTTCAAACCTGTGGCTGCAGGTGTGATGGCAGGTTTGCTGTCCTCCATCTTGAAGCGCTTTAGGACATCCTTCGCATACTTGCCCTCAAAAATGAAGATGCCATCTACCGATTGGTCAACTTCAATGCCGAGAAAATACTTCATCAGCCCTAAGTCCGTCATCTTGAACTCCTTCTTCATGGTTGTTCTGAACTGGTCGAACAGGACATTGTTGTTGCCAGTATAAATCAAATCGTCCACATACAGGTAGACGATAATGAGCTCACCTGCTTCATTTGTATTCATGTATAAGGTGTGCTCATATGGGCATTTCTGAAACCCATTCTCCTGAAAATAGCTGTCAATCCGGTTGTACCAAGCTTGGGGCGTCTGCTTCAAACCGTATAGGGCCTTCTTCATCTTCAGGACTTTGCCCTCCTGGCCTTCAAATTCGTAACCTGGTGGCTGGTCTATGTAGACCTCTTCCTCCAACACTCCGTTGAGGAAGGCTGACTTGACATCCATCTGGTACATCTTCCAACCTTGTTGGGATGCCAATGCCAGGATCATCCTGACCGTGTCAAGTCGGGCTACAGGCGCATATACCTCATGGTAATCGATGCCTGACTTCTGCTTGTAACCCTTCGCCACCAGTTTGGCCTTATGCTTGTCAACATCTCCTTGGGCATTGAACTTCGTCTTATACACCCACACACCCAGGCAGTTTAGCAAACCCTTCTCTGTCGCGGTGCAGATCTTCTTGTATGCCCAGCAGATCAATTCTGCAGATGGGTTGTGTGTGTGGTTTTATCCGCAGGCGATAGATGTCGTAGATGTAAGGCTCCGCAGAGCTAGTTATTTGTATTACAACCCTCCCCTGTTTTAATACTATAAACTCTATATTTTATTTGCCTTCGCCTGTGTTTTCCTGTAACGAGGCTTGTCTAATGATCCTCAAATTTTTGCGTTTTAATTTGTTTGGGTTAAGTTTATGTTTCTAACATGGTATCAGAGCGAGGAGACAGTGACAACAGGCGATGTCGGGAGATGCTTTGCTCTGCACGCAACATCTCCATGACTGCTCTCCACGCAGCATCTCCCGACATCGCCTGTTGTCACTGTCTCCTCGCTCTGATACCATGTTAGAAACATAAACTTAACCCAAAACAGATTAAAACACGAAAATTTGAGGATCTTTAGACAAGCCCTGTTACAGGCAAACACAGGCGAAGGCAAATAAAATATAGAGTTTATAGTATTAAAACAGGGGAGGGCTGCAATACAAATAACTGGCTCTGCAGAGCCTTACATCTACGACATCTGTCGCCTGCGGATAAAACCACACACACAACCCATCTGCAGAATTGATCTGCTGGGCATACAAGAAGATCTGCACCACGACAGAGAAGGGTCTGCTAAACCGCCTGGAAAGGTTCTGCGCTAAGGAGCAGCAAGAACCCCCGATGCGTGCAACTGTGGCAAGGCTTGCCACCGGATCCTCTACATAGCTGGTGTGCATGGAATGGCCTACACAGCTGGTGTGTAGGGAAACTGGGGCTGCTGCCCAGAATACCTAATGCGGACTCAGGGGCCGACATTTATAGCTGCAGGGGGGCGATGCTGGCTTGGCGCGACTCCCGAGGCTAGCCTGGAGGCATACGAACTTCACCTGCTCCCTCAACTTCGCCCATACTTCCTCTGTCAGACGGGACAGCCCAACGGCGGTGACAGAGTACGGGATTTGGATTAAACAATATTTCTAACACTAGATAGGGGGTCCATGGAATTTGTGAAGCAGGGGGATTACTATATATTTTTTACTCTTATTATTTGAAATTCAAGGCTGAATTGGGAGAAGGTTCTAATAATTATGCTAAAATTATGACACTCAAATTATTGGTTTAGTTAGAAGAATCAAAAGAAATACAAAAAAAAATTAAAGACTTACAAGTGGTAATAAAATGGATGTTTGGTGTTTTTATGATGGAAAACATAATTCTACAACCAATCTTCTCTCAAATAAAATAAGTTGTGGATCAAAGTAAAGCTTATTTACTTTTTGGTATATTTATAGAGAATTGAATAGGGAAGTAAATGAACTCCCAAATGAGCACTTCAAATTGAACCAAACACATGCTTAGTACAAGAAAACAGTGAAGATAATGCATTGCAGTTGATCCATATCTATTGCAGTTGATCCATATCTCTTGAGAGATTAATTCACTCCAGTTAAAACAACTTTTAAAAAAAAAACTCATAAGTCAAAGATTTAAAAAAACTTGTAAGTCAATGGCGGTCAGAGTGCCGAATATTTTGATTTCCACATAAAGCTCTAAAGTTCTCGTTGTTGATTTCCACATAAAGCTCGAAAGTTCTCGTTGTTGAATGTGTTAAGAGATTAGGGCGGGTAAACAATGGCGGCCAGTTTGGCTAAGCTCACGGTTCCGACCATGCTCAAGTTTGCTTTTCTTTTGGGTTAATATTGCTGATTTTCCCGAGCCCGAAGAGCTTTGGCCCGTCCAGAACGAATCTGATTCAATTTCTGTTTCTGTTAGTTCACAATACATTAAAGCTCGCAATCGTATGCCTGCACCGTCGCAGACATTTGGTGCAATAAGAGCCCAGACGTCTGATGATGAAACGAGCACGTGTGCTGTTTGTTTAAAGGACTTCTGCAGCCATGAAGAGGTTCGGCTCCTCTCAGAGTGTGCTCATATTTTCCACAAAGATTGCTTGGATGAATGGGTTTTTGATCACGATCAAAATACTTGTCCTCTTTGTAGATCTCCCGTCCTATCAGATAATTATAGTGCCTAGCTATATATTCAGTTATATCACATAGATTGTGAAGACATAATGGGAAGGGCTTACCAGTCAAGTACTTTTAAAATAAAAAGTATGAGTAGTTTGGTTTATTCTTCATTCTCTCAGACAAGGTCTTTATTTTAAGTAACATCATTTTTTTTTATATAATTTTTTCGTATGGTATTATTTTTGAAGGATCATGTTTCAATTAACAAAGCAGATACTTAGAAGATGGATTATTATCGTTTAAATTAGTTTACGTAGTTGGTTATCAGTTTATTTCATTCAAAACTTTAAACCAAAGACATATTCAAATACATTGACGAAATAAGAGCTGAAGTGTATGATATTCACAATTAGATTAGTTATCAGCAAAAAAAAAAAAAAAAAAAAAGTTGGAGGTACCCTTCATTATAACTTTAGAGGAATAAAAAAATAAAGTAAATAGCTATTCTTTTGAAAAACAATGACTTGCATTTCTTTCCTGAATGAATGACAGAAAAAACCATTGCAAGGATTAGTAAAATATTTTTTTTTGCTTTTGTGACAGAAAACTCCTAATCCATTGCCAAGATATATTCATTGTGTTTTATTTGTATTTGACTGCAATACAAAGAATTACATTTAACTATGTGGTTTGAGTAGAATATCAACTTGTATTAATACAGAAGAAACTGCAATCTCAGACCAACAATCTTGAAACAATTCGTATATAAATTGAAATAATAGAAGGTCAAAATATTTCGTAAAATTCTCAAGGAGTTAATCTTATTCAAATGAAATGAAATGAAAGATTTTAATTACGTCCGCGAGACCCAAATATGGTTTATGGGACCTCAAATATGGAAGTACAATTACTCAAATCATATCATATGATCTTTAATATCTTTGAGAAGGTTGTTCCTTCTCCTACTGATTTGTGTTAGCAATTCTCCAACATTTTTTATTTTACTGTTTTCAAATAAATCTGTAATAAACTCGTTCCCAAGTGTTTCTTTGTATTTGTCGGAAAAACTCGGGCATTTATAGATGAAGTGTTCCTCTGTCTCTACTGCCCCTGTGCTGCATAGAGTACATATCCTTTCTTCCCATTGTTCTTTGGGCGTTGTCTATCTCCCTATTTCACATCTAAGCCAATGAGAGCTAGTCCTTATCTGAGCAATGAGTATTTTTTCCTTCCACTTGATTTCAGCGCCTATATACACTTTTTCCTTGTGGTCGTTAAAATTTGCAATATAATATTGTCTTTTCCTGTTTGCATTTTTCCACATTCCACTTCTGAACTTTTCATTCACATAATTTTTTGTCTTTGTTGACATTTGGGCATTCATTTATGTTGATTTCCCAACGTTTCATCCATTTCTGATTTTGTTTCATCCACGTATTCTTTCGCCTATGCAACTCTTTGTCCCTAGCTGCTCTAGGCCATCTATCATTTGTCATGTTTTCTGTTTTTTTCAAGTAACATAACAACTTGGTCATAGCAATTGCTTCTAAAGGGAACATTCCAGTTTCAACTAGAATAATTTCATAAGGGGTTGTGGCCTTAATTTTGAGAAAGTTTGTGATTAGATATTTTTGAATCCTTTCTATTTGCCTCCATTTTGCATTTGTTGTGCCACTAGCTCACACCTCGCAACCATACAACAGAACCGGTGTAACAAGTAGGCCAAATAAGACCTTGGTGGTCTTCCAGTCCCACGACTTAGCATTCCTACACATGTTTTGAAGTGCATATAGTGCTCTCCAGCCACTTTGAGTTCTTTTCATCCTACATGTATTCCAATTAAGTTTGTCATGAAAGTCTATGCCCAGGTATTTGGATTCTACTACTACATCAAGCGATTCTCCTGCAAATTGAAATTTGAGTTGTTGCTTCTTCTTTTTTTTTGAAAAAATCATAATTTTTGTTTTGCTCGTGTTCACCTGCATCCCAACTTCTTTACAAAAGAGTTCTAGATCTTGAAGGTGATCTTCTAGATATTTGGTTGTTTTGGCCACAAGAATTACATCATCTACATACATGAGGAGTTTTACCACATATTTGGTTAAATGCACACCCTCTCCCCCAAATTTGTTTATCCATTCTTCTAACTTGTCAATGTACAACCCAAATAAGGTCGGAGATAGAGGGCAACCTTGTTTGACACCTATGTCACTACCAAAACATTCATATAACCCTTCCCGTGTTCCGATTCTAGCCTTTACATGCTCATATAGTCTGTGAACTGCTACCCTGTAGTGAATTGGAACCTCTAGCTCTTCCATTCTCGCTCCATAATTTTTTCCTTGGCACTATGTCAAATGCCTTTTTGAAGTCTACAAAACAACAAAAAGCCTCCTCTTTTTGTCCCATATTTTTTCCACTATGTGTCTGAGCGTGATACATTGATCAATAGTTGAGTGCTTGGGCCTAAAACTTGCTTGCCCCTTTGCTCTCTTTCCCTTTTCTTCTGCCCATATGCTGATCCTATGCTCTATCATACTCCCAAACAACTTTGCAAAGAGAGGGTTGATCATGATAGTTCGATAGTTTGAGGGATAATTTACATCTCCACTTTATAAACCTGAAAACCAAATAACAGGTGATATTGAATTTTGATAAAATTTAAATTTTAGAAGTAAAATATATGTGTGAGATTTTATTTCAAAAAATTGATTACAAAGATTTAACAGTTTAAAAAATATAAATAACATTAAAAAAAATTAAATATAATTTAATAAAAATATATATATTTTTAATAAAATAATTTTAATTAAAATCACATATATTTTTAAAAATTAAATATAAATAAATACTAATTTTTTTGAAATGCGCAAATATTACATTAAATACTAAAAATCAATAAAAAAAACCTTTAAATTATATTTTTATTTTTTTTTAATTTGAAAAGAGCTTGTGAGCATGTCACGGATGAAGGCAGAGCAGCCCCGCCTTCTCGTAAAGAGATTCGCTTGTCAATGTGTATCTTCTGGAAGTCTAAAAACAATGCATTTTTTATTTCTTACCTAGTAATAGAAGTTACTAATAATATATTTAGTGAATTGTAGTAGGAATTTTGTTAAGTTATAAATGTGTAATTGTTAAATTGTTTGTGTTGTGTTAGTTGGTAGAAGTTGAGTTTTCATCTGTAGGTTATTGTAGTTCAAGAAGGGTTAGGATCATATTGACATTGTTTTTCGTCAGCCAGCTAAAGATTATCCTAGAAATTATAGGGATTCCTACTCACAAAAAATAATAATATATTGTGTGTGTTAATTCTACCCACCCAGTTTTGTATGGTTTAGCTCTTTAATATGATTTGGATTTTCCATTCAGAATAATAATAATAATAATAATAATATATTTATGATGTAGATCACATAACGTAACCTTTTATTTACATATATATTTTTTCAGTGGTATTTACATTGATGTTTGATAGATATGAATATCACTATAGATTATAAAGGTTCTTTCGAACAAAAATAATGATATATTATATTTATGTTGCAGGTCAAAGAGACAACCTTTTATATATATATATATATATATTTTGTAATTGCATTGAGGTTTGATAAATATATGAGATAGTAATATAAACACCTAGTAGAGATTATAAAATTTTCTACTCACAAAAATAATAATATATTTATGTTGTAGGTCACACAAGGTAACCTTATATAAGTTTTTATTTTTTCACTTGTATTTGCATTGATCTTTATATTGAACATTGTTTACAACTATGTACAAATATCAGCGTTAGTTCGAGCAAACACAAGAGGAATCGACCTCACAACCACATGGATGATAATAACTAGGCAACTGCCATTACACCAAATGCCATTCGGTATGCATTGATAGATCAAATAGTAATATAAAATATAAATACCTACTAGAAATTATAAAGGTTCCTATGCACATACTTGCATTTACATTGATGTTTGATAAATAAATTAGGCACAATATAAAATATGAATACTCACTAAAGATTATAAAGGCTTCTATGCACAAAAATAATAATATATTTATATTTTAGGTCACACAAGGTAACCTTATGTTTATGTGAATACTTACTAAAGATTATAAAGGCTTCTATACACAAAAATTATAATATATTTATACTTTAGGTCACACAAGGTAACCTTATGTTTATGTTTGATATATAGATCACATAGTAATATAAAATTTGAATACTTACTAGAGATTATAATGATTCCAATGCACATACATGTATTTGCATTGATGTTTGATAAATAGATCAATAGTAATATAAAGTATGAATATGCTCTCAAGGGCTAGGTGGATTGGTAAGTGCTTCTGGATTGGTAAGTGCTTGTCCGAACATGCATTTACCAAGAAGATACCCAAGTTCAAACCTCAGGGCAACTTTTTTGCAAATGTAGTAGTTTGATCTGAATCTTGAGCCAGATCGATGATGATGATATGAATTTCAAGCACATCGGATCAAGAATAACTAGGTGGAATAGGTTTTGTGGGAGCAACCCATATGGTTTGAACCCTACGCTTGTAAATTACTAAAAATAGTGTGGTTGTGACCAAATCTCCTATGAAAAGAATATATATATATATATATATATATATATATATATATATATATATATATATATATATATATATATATATATATATATATATATATATATATATATATATATATATATCCACTATATATTATAAAGGTTCCTACGCATAATTTATTTATGTTGTTGGTCACAGGTAACCTCATATGTATTTTAATTTTTACTAAAATGTTTGATAGATAGATTAGATAGCAATATGAAATATGAATAAATACTTACTAGAGATTATAATGGTTCTTATGGACATATTTATATTTACATTGATATTTGATAGATCAAATAGTAATATAAAATATGAATACCCACTAAAGATTATAAAGGTTCTACCCACCAAAATAAAAATATATTTGTGTTGATAGGTGCAAGCTTACTTCAATAGTAAGGGTTTTGGCTTCTTTTTGGGAGGTCCAGGGTTCAAACCCCACTTAGTATGAGGGGATCTGACCCCTTTATATATATATATATATATATATACCCACTAAAGATTATAAAGGTTCTACCCACCAAAATAAAAATATATTTGTGTTGATAGGTGCAAGCTTACTTCAATAGTAAGGGTTTTGGCTTCTCTTTGTATGAGGGGATTGCACCCCTCATAAAACATATGTAAATTCATTGAAAAAATAATATATTTGTATTGTAAGTCATATGAGTGTAATCATATATATATTTTCACTTGTATTTGCATTGATGTTTGATAGGTAAATGAATTATAAAAGTTCTTATACATAAAAATAATAATATATTTATATTATAAGTCAAGAGATAACTTCCCTTGAAAAAGAGAAGTTAAATATTATAAGAATTGATAATGAAGCTAGCATATAAAGAGGGCAGAGAAAAGAAGAATACTTTTTTTTTTATTGGTGGAAGGGGTTTTGAAAGGGTCCTCAAACCTTTTACAAAGTGAGAAAAAAAACAAAGGACAATGCTCAATTCCATATGGAGAGCAACACCGAACTAAACAAGAGACACCAACCAAGAAGATCAAGAGAAAGATAAGGTACGCAGACCCGAAGCTAGAAACATCACATACTCTAAAAGGAAAGGGTACGCAGACCCAAAACCAAAAAATAACAAGAAACCAACACAACAAGCCTCAGGAAACAATTCCCCTAAACAACAGAATAAAGGAACAAGAAACTCACTTTATGACTTTTTGCCTCGTCTTAAATTTTTCTTCATTGAAGCAAGGAGTTGACAATCCAAGGAGGGTTCATCATCAAATTTTTGAGAACATCCGCTCACCATTGTCGCCTCCACCTGATGAGTTGATACCTTGCAATTTGGGCATTTGCATCCTGGCTCCAACCATATTTCAAACAAGGTCTGCCACTCAGATCCTTTAGAACTTAGACCCTTTTTGGGTAAGCGTCCTTTCTTCTTAACACTGATAACATTAGTCGAGCATTTCTTCTTAAATGGCTCAGAAGCCAGAGTCTCGGACAACAAGGGAACAATGGGGGATAAAGCCTCAAGAGGAAGAAACTCTTCATTCACAAGACAAGAGACTTGATTAGGATCAATGCTCAAAACATAATACTTATTAGGATCATGTGATGAAAAATTTGAGCACATTAAATTACATTGTTGTCACCAATTTCTTTATCAATTATGTAAAGCATTGAGCACTACATAAACCACCTTAAATAAAAGGATAATGGGAGGAATATTATTTCAGCTTCTCCATCAACAAGTTTAGCCTAAGTTTGTTTGTTTTACTAAGATAGGGCTATCTTGCATTTGTATGATCTTCTCTTATTTTTTCCCGCACATCTTTCGAGCTCTAGGTAAAGGGTAAGAGCCTTTCAACCCTTTTTTATCAATACAAAAAAAAGTAGTCACCACATAATTTTATATATATTTTACTTTTTCTCTTGTATTTACATTAATGTTATATATATTTTTGTTACATATTAGAATTGGTTACAACCACATATTTTAAGTAATTGATAAGCGTAGGTTCAAAACCATAAGGGTTTCTCCCACCAAACCTATTCCGCTAGTTAATGTTATATAAATAAATCAAATAATAATATAAAATATAAATAAAATAAATATAATTTAAAAAATAAAATTAACCTTGGGTCTTTTTACACAAAAATAATAATATATTTATATTACAAATTACATAAAATAACCTTTTATATATTTTACCTTTTATATTATTTTATTTTTTATTTGGTTTTTACTTTTTATTGTGAGGGGGTGGGTGTGTGGTGGATGTGTGTTAAATTCTATGGACTTTACAAACAGGCATGATTAGGAGGATACTGCTCAATCTTATATTTTGATTGTAAAAATTTTTCACACTAACCAAATAAAAAATTATTTAATAAATAAATTAAATAATATAAAATATAAATAAAATAAATATAATTTAAAAAATAAATTAGCCTTGGGCCTCTAAGTTTCATTAATAGGTAAACGTAACATTCGTTAAAAAATTCACTTTTCTCTACATTTAATAGTGATGTGTAACATAGGTCAAGCCAAAATTGAGATTCTCTAAATTTAAGTTTTCCATAGGAGTTGAGCGAAGTATTTTTAAAGTTTTTTTTGAAATAATTTATAGAAATATCAATGTTAATATATATATTTTGATTTGGTTAGTATGAGAAATTTAAAGGATATATGTTTAAGATTGAATATTTTTATTTTAATTATGATTTTTTTTTAAAGTTCAGAGTTAAACTTATTAACACACAACCAACTCATAATTTAAACCTTAAACCTTCTCAAGAAAAATCAAACCCTAAAGAAATAGATCCATGAAATGTTTTTTTTTTTTTTTTTAAACAGACATCTATTAAACCCATGCAATAAGTTTTCGCACTAACAAAATCCAAAAAATATTTAATAATAAATTAAATAATATAAAATATAAATAAAATAAATATAATTTAATATAAAATTAGCCTTGGGTCACCCAGGTGTTGTAGGTGAGTTGGAGAGGAGAGGGAAATCCTCCAAGAGAGGTTTCAGGTTCAAATCTCCACCTTACCAAAAAGCTGAATTGGGTATGCAAAATCCAATTGATAATGTTGGTGCGGGCAGGGTCGGGTGCAACTCCCGGGTGACTTTGACGGTGTAAAACCCCTGTTCATGGTCTCTCAAACCAAAACGACTCCACAAAGAGTTTTCGCTTGAAAAAAAAAAAAAATTAGCCTTGGGCCTCTAACTTTCATTAACAAGTAAACGCAACATTTGCTAAAAAAAAATCACAAATTTGAATTTTCTCTACATTTAATAGTGATGTTACATAGGTCAAGCCAAAACTGAGATTCTCTAAATTTAAGTTTTCCATATGAGTTGAGGGGAAGTATTTAAGAATATCAATGTTAATATATATATATATATATTGATTTGGTTAATATGAGAAATTATCTATGTTTAAGATTGAATATTTTTATTTTAGTTATGATTCTTTGTATGGTCGAGAGTTAAACTTACAACACATGGTTTAAACCTTGGACCCTTTTAGGAAGAGTCAAACCCGAAAGGAAACTCCATATGACTGATGTATAGGGCTGAGTAGTCTCCTCCCAACCATGACCTCCTATAAAGTTGAGAGCTATACTTATCAATAGGGAATTGAATACAAAGACACCACACAATTTTTTTTTTTGTTTTGTAAAAATAGACATTTTTTTTTTTTTTGATTTGGTTATTGTGAGAAACCCCCTGTGACTTATGTATAGGGTTGAGTAGTCTCCTCCCAACCATGACCCCTCTAAAGTTGAGAGCTATACTTATCAATAGGGAATTTAACACAATGCCACCACACACTTTTTTTTTTTTTAAATCTATTTTTTTTTTGGATTTGGTTATTGTGAGAAACCCCCTATGACTTATGTATAGGGCTGAGTAGTCTCCTCCCAACCATAACTCCTCTTAAATTTGAGAGCGATACTTATCAATAGGGAATTTAACATAAAGCCACCGCACATTTTTTTTTTTTTAAAACAGACATCTATTTTTATTTTTTGGATTTGGTTATTGTGAGAAACCCTGTATGACTTATGTATAGGGTTGAGTAGTCTCCTCCCAACCATGACCCTCCTAAAGTTGAGAGCTATACTTATCAATAGGGAATTTAACACAAAGCCACCACACATCCACCCCTCACACACTTGCCCACATTGCGATTTGAACCTTGAACCTTCTGAAAAAACCAAAGCCGAAACCATTACACTACACCCTAAGTGATGAAACAAAAATCTATTTTAATACAATTTAAACTTATCTTTCCATATAAATTCAAAGTTTGCATGTTCCACATAGACACATATATACCTTTTTGTATCCAGAGATTAGATTATAAAAGAATTTTGAATGGTTGTTCAAGAATGTTTCTTGAGTTATAACATATTAAAAAATACTAGATGCATGGCTAAATTTAAAATTTATTTTTAAATTGATGTTATTTGATAAATGAAAATAATTTTCTAATTTTTATTTTAAATAAATTATAAAAATTAATTTTTTTTTGAAAAAAATTGAAAAAAACTTGTATTAAAACATTGATCAGTTACAATTGGGATAAGATACATCCTAGTCGAAAACAATGAAAGCACATGATTACAAGAGAAGAGGAATATTTGCACTGGATCCAAATCTCTTGAACCAATACCAAGCTAGCTGAGAGAGCTGATAGGTCAGATACAACAACTTATCGCGAAAACACGCAGCAAACACCAACTTCACCTCTGTTCGCGAAAAAGCTACAAGTCACGAAATCGCGACACAAGACTCCTCTGACCACAAAAAATTCAACCTGTCGCAAAATCGTGACATGTCACGAAATCCAACCTTGGCCGCGACGAAGCAACATGTCACGATATCGCGACAAAAATCTAGCAGCAGCCACAACGACGCAACACGTCGCGAAATCGTGACAACTTTCCTCCAGCGACCGCGATGGCGTAACATGTTGCGAAATCGTGACAACTTTCCTCCCTTGGCCGTGACGGCGCAACATGTCATGATATCACGACAATTTTCCTCCCTTGGCCGCGCCGGCGCAACATGTCACAATATCGCGACAACTTTCCCTCGGCGGCAACGACGGCGCAACATGTCGCGAAATCGTGACAACTTTCCTCCCTTGGCCATGACGGCACAACATGTCGCGAAATCGTGACAACTTCCCCTCAGCGGCAGCAACGGTGCAACATGTCGCGAAATCACAACTTTCCTCCCTCGGCCGCGACGGCACAACATGTCGCGATATCGCGACAACTTTCCTCCCTTGGCCGCAATGGTGCAACATGTCACGAAATCGCGACAACTTTTCTCTAGTAGCCGCGATGACACAACATGTCGCGATATCGCGACAGTTTTCCTCCAATGGCCGCGATGGCGCAACAGGTCGCGAAATCATGACAAAAACCATACTTAGCTTTTTCATTGATCATTTGTCTTAAGAATATTTCAACGACAACTTCTCCTCGGCGGCAGCGACGACAAAACATGTCGCGATATCATGACAACTTTCCCACATCGGCCGTGACAGCACATGTCACGATATCATGAGAACTTCCCCTCGACGACAGCGACGGTGCAACATGTTGCGATATCGCAACAACTTTCCTCCCTTGGCCGCGATGGCGCAACATGTCGCAATATCACGACAACTTTTCCTCGACGGTCGCAACGACGCAACATGTCACGATATCGAGACAACTTTCTTACAACGGCCGTGACAACGCAACATGTCGCGATATCGCGACAACTTTTCTCCAGCAGCCATGACGACACAACATGTCGCGATATCGCGACAGCTTTTCGCCAAGGCCGCGATGGCGCAATAGGTCACAAAATTGCGACAAAAACCATACTTAGCTTTTTCATTGATCATTGTCTCAAGGATATTTCAAGGCCTTGCCTAATCACCTCATCTGCAATAGGCATGTCATTGTGCAGCTGCACCCCTACCTCTTTTGTAGCACCCATCTTAGCCAAGAAATCGATCGCTTTGTTGAAATATCTGCTCACATATACGAGAATCACATCATCTAATTCCCTCCATAATTTCTTGATTTGAGAGACCAGAGTCCTCAACCTCCAAGCATTCAATGAAAAGTTTTGCATGCAGTCTAGAGCTCCAACTAGAATTTGAGAATTAGACTCAAGAATTATCTGCTTGTGACCTTGAGTAACTGCCCAAATAGAGGCAGATTTGATAGCAATGGCTTCTGCTTCATTATTTGTGGCTTTACCCAAACCCTACAGTTCCCAATAAAGCACTGATCCCTCATGATTTCGTAGACCATGCCAATACCGGCGCTACCCGGATTGCCCTGTGCAGCTCCATTAGTATTGATTTTAATCCAGCCTTCTGGGGGTGATTTCCAACTGATTCTGTTTTGTCCCTTTCTTTGGTCAACTCCCTCTTCCATTGGACCAGGAACAACCTGAGTTTCCTCTTTAGCGTAGACGACAACAGTTTCGGTGACTTTGCTCCAGATGACCTGCCAAACTCCATCTAGCGAGGAAAAGGTTTCTAGAAAAATTCTAGCATTTCTCTCCAACCACACTTGCCACCAAATGAAGTTTAAACCAAGCTCCCACCCAATTTGAAGAGCTTTGGATGTAAATCTACCCCACTTCCATCTTTCCCAAATATTAGTCCGATTCATGTCACCATTAACCTAGATTTTATAATGAGAGAGCCAGCGCTTCCAAATCTGACGCATGAAAGGGCACTCAAACATCAGGTGATCAGTTGTTTCTTCGTTCTTATGGCATAAAACACATTGAGAAGGGCCGATGATTCCTCTACATCTGAGATTGTCAAAAGTAAGAATACCATTGTGCATAAACTGCCAAGCAAAAAAGTTTACTTTCGACCAGCCCTTAGAGTGCCAAATCTTTCGCCAATACTCAATTGGAAAAGAATGGGGGGAGGGTCTGGGAGGATCTTGTCATATCCGTCCTTCACTGTATAAACACCAAGGCTCCCATAGCCCCAAGCTAATTCATCCTCCTCGTCTCTCCCTGTGAGAAACATTTCTGTCAAGATTCTGGATAAGATGGGTGCCAACTCTGGGGGGATAGGAATTGGCCACTCCTCCAACCGCTTAAACTTCTTAAACCTATACTCCCCCAGCTGAAAAGTGTTGAAATAACTTTCAATGTGGACCCAACCCATGATTTCAATGGCAAATTTTATTGGAAGTAACTCGGGGAACTCAACAATGATGGGTGGATACTGATCCCAAGAATCAGTCAAGAAACGGGCCTTCTCCCCTCTCCCCACTTTCCAAAACAGCTGATCTTTAATAACCTGAGATCCTCGCTTGAGAGCCTACCACACTAAGGATCCAGTACCATCCAGAGGGAAATGGACCACCTCATTGGGGTTAACTTGACCCAAATATTTACTCGTGAGAATTCTACTGAATAAGGAAGTTGGTTGGGAAATCCACTTCCAGTACAACTTTCCAGCCAAGGCTTGATTATTTAACTTGGATCCTCTCAGTCCCAATCCACATTTTACCTTGGGCTGAGTGACTTTATCCCAACCCACTAAGGCCCACTTTCTTTTTCCGTTAGCTCCTTCCCACAAAAACTTCCTAGCCATCCTGTCCAACTCTTTCCATATTGTAAGCGGGGCAGCCAAGATAGAAAATTTGTAGATTGGCATGGCTTGAATGACAGAATATAAGAATGTTAATCTGCCACCATAACTTAACCACTTGTGAGACCAGTGATTAATTCTGTCCTTGATACACTCCAGCATATTCCTCCAAGTGTCTAATTTCAGCCTCTTGAAGTGCAAGGGGATACCCAAGTAAACCACAGGGAGAGAAGTCCTAGTGAATCCCAGGATTTCTAAAATTTAATTCTGAAGCCTGTGCTCCAGATTAAAAAAGACCACTTTGGATTTCTTGTCATTAATGACCTGTTGAGTAGCCTTGAGATAGACATTAAGAGTATCTCTAATCGTTCTAGCTTCCCTGATGCTGGCTACTCCCATCAAACCAGTGTCATCTACAAACTACAGGTGCGATACAACTTCATCCCCCACCCTAATACCCAATAATCTGCCTTGTTGTCTTCTCCTCGTTAAAAGTCTGCCAAGACCTTCAGCCAGAATGAGAAAAATATAAGGGGAATAGGGATCCCCCTGGCGTAGACCCCGAGAAGCTCCAAAATGTTACGAAGGAAGGCCCTTGATAAGCACAGAGTAAGTTGGAGAAGAGACACAGCTCATAATCCACTCAATCTAGCCCTGAGAGAAGCTGAAGGCTGCCATCATTTTAGCCAGGAGGCTCCATTCAACCCTATCATAAGCCTTTGACATATCCAATTTAATGAACATCCCTTTATTACCAGAAGTGTGCATTAAATGGATTGCTTCCTGGGCCACAACCACCCCATCCGGAATCTGTCGTCCCTCAACAAAGCCTCCTTGCTCAGAGGAGATAATGTTGTGAAGAAGAGATTTTAGGCACTCGACCATTACCTTTGTGAGTATTTTGTATACCACATTACATAAGGCAATAGGCCTATAATCTGAAATATGAACCCCCTCCTCCCATTTTGGAATCAAGGTAATGAACGTGTGGTTTATAGCTTTAAGCATTCTCTTATTTTCTCTAGATTCTTCAACAACAGCTCTTACATCTTCCTCGAAGCAGTCCCAGAAATCTTGAAAGAACTCAATTGGGAAGCCATCTGGACCAGGAGTTTTACCAGTGCTCATTCCAAAGACCACAGTTTTCAATTGATCCCTATCAATGGGTCTAAGGAGGGCCTAATTTTCATCCTCGAAAATAATAGTAGGTATGACAGAAATAACTTCATTTTGGGCCTCTACATCTTGAACCACACTTTCCTTAAAAAGCTTTGAAAAATAATCCATAGCATGGGAATGAATACTTGGAAGAGTATCAAAGGAATGACCGTTCTCATCTGGAAAGGCCTCCATCTTATTCAGTTGTCTTCGAGCACAAGCAGTCCGATGAAAGAATTTTGTATTTCTATCCCCTTCTAATAACCAGGAAGTTCATGCTCTCTGTTTCCAATAGATCTCCTCCTGGTTGTCAATGTCCTCAACCGCAGAACGCAAGGCATCATCCTCAACTTTGAGTTGATCAGTTATTACTCCTTCTCTAAACTGTTTTTGGACCTCATCCCAGCCGGCCACCAATGGAGCTCTTTGTGTCTGGAAGTCAGATTTATTAGAATGCCTCCAATACTTCAACTGAGATTTGACATATTGAAGTTGTTTGTGGATTCTAAACATAGCTCTCCCATAAGCTGGGCGGCCCTCTTCCCACCACTGTGGAATTTTCTCCTGAAGTTATTTCTGAAGCTAGAAATTCTCAAATCTGAAAGGTTTGTGATGGATCCCCATCCTAGTCCCGCTTTCCAACAGAATAGGACAGTGATCATAAACAGGGCTTGCCAAAATCTGAAAATTGATATTCCATTTTACAAACACCTCCTCTGAAAGCAAAAAGTGATCTAGCTTCACCTTCCTACTATGGGGCTCCCGCATTTTATTAGTCCAAGTGAAGTTATTGCCAGGACATTTAATGTCCACTAAGTGCAAAGCCTGGACTTGAGCAATCATGAACCGGTCCCTTGGATCCAAAAGAGGTGATCCCCCTTCTTGGTCTCTAGAAGATAATTTAGCGTTAAAGTCCCCCGCTATAATCCAGTCTATATCTTCCCTTGATGCTCGCATGTCATGCACAGCTTTCCACTGCCGTCGCTAACCCTCTAGAGTTTGAGAACCATAAAATTTAGTGACAAGAATGAACTCTGCAGAGACATTATTCCTAAACAGGGAAGTGAGAACACCCCTCCAGGCAAGGTGTTCTATTGTAGACCATTCCAGAGAGTTCCATAGAGTAAAAATCACCCCTGAGGCACCTTGGGCAGCCACATCCATATGACTAGCACCCCTCCAAATTCTGTTGACTGTTTTAGACATAAGATCCAAAGACATCTTGGTCTCTTGTAAAAGCAAAAAATCAGTATTGCTATGCTCTAATAATATTTGAATAGCAGATTGATGGGTTCTACTGTTTAAACCCCTCACATTCCAAGATTGTATAATCATGGGTTACCCTGGGAGCAATAAGAGTCAATTGTCCTCACCAATCCTCCCATGATCAATTTGTCTCCCTGGGCTACTAGTAGCTCCTTATTGGATCTTCTACCAGCTCCCTGAGAATTATAAAAATTAATTAAGTTAATGTTATTTGATAAATAAATTAAAATGTTTTTTTTTTTAAAATAAGTTATGTGTGATTATTATTAGGATCACTTTTATTAAAATAACAAAAAACATTACATTGTTATAAAATTAACTAAATCATATTTAACTTGTTTTTTAGTCTATTGGATATATTCACCATCTTCCTCGAATTCTCAAATATCACCAATCAACTCCTTTGATATATTTTTTTAGTAAAAGATAAAATATTAGTCATATAGCTTCCTTCTAAAATTTAAATTCTGCCAAGATAAAAGTCAACATTGTGAATGGCTTAAATATTTGCTTCTGCTTTCCATGTAACATCTTGATAATTTCCTTTCCATGCCTGTAACATCTTGACAATTTATTAATACTTTTTTTTATAGGGATCTTATTCATGCCTCTAATTTTCAAAGATATTATTTTTTTCCACTCTTTTTGTTTTTATTTGTAGGTTTAGCCTCACTTGTTAACACTTCACTATTTGCTTTTGTTTTCCTATATCAATATCTATTTGATTTTTTTTTTTTTTGTTTCTTGGGTTTTCCTCTCTTTTTTAATTCCTACCAACACTTTCATCTCCATCAATCTCTTTGATTTTCTCAATTTTCTTATAATGATACTTATCATCTATATGTTTGCCTTTCTCTAAAATATTCAAAGGGCAAGGAATAACCTCAAAAGCACATTTTTTTATGTTGCCTTGAAAACCCTAAAGTGTAAGGGCACTCTTCCATAATAATTACCTTCTTATGGTGCCCTAAAAACCCTAAATTTTTATAGATTTTCTTCATGCTTAGTTCTTTATTATGCTACTCTTGAAATCCTAAAGTGTAAGGGATATTATCTACAGTACTTTCATTTTTATTACCAGGAGAGGATTCTATACTACTTGAGAAAAATGAAGATGATTTACTTGGAATAAACTTGACTTGTTTCTGATGAGCAGGGTGGCTTTGTGGTTGGTCGACAGATTTTGTACGGGGTGGCTATTGCTTCCAAGGCTATTCATTCCATGAGTACTTCTAAGGATAAATTTATGTTTATGAAGTTGGATATGGCGAAGGCTTATGACAGGGTGAAATGGTCTTTTCTTCACAAAATACTCTTGGCCTTTGGATTTTATCCTTCTTGGATTGAGTGGATTATGAGTTGTATTACAACTCCTTCATATTCTATCCTAATTAATGGGGAGCCCTCTCCTCTATTTCATGCTTCTTGGGGTCTTCAATAGGGGGATCATTTATCTCCCTATTTTTTTATAATTATGGCTGAAGGTTTGGGTTGTTTGCTTAAAGATCATGTTCACCAGGGTCTTATTCATGGGTGGAAATGGGAGACTGGTAGGCCAACTATTTCTCATATTCAGTTTTTTGATGATACTACTCTCTTGGATGTGGCATCTATTAATGAAGCTACCAAATTTAGACGTACGTTGGATATGTATTTGGCTGTATTTTGTCAGAATATTAATGAGCATAAGTATACTATTTTCTTTTTCAATACGGATCCCAGGATTCAAGCTAGAATTGTTCAGATTCCTAGGTTTCAGGTTGGGAATCTTCCCCTTATGTACTTGGGGATTCCTATTTCTATTGGTCCTCTACCTAAGCCGGTTTGGACTAACATCCTTGATAAATTTTGTAGTCGAGTTAGTCATTGGAATCACAGATGGTTGACTTTTGCTGGTCGGGTTTTACTTTTGAAGTCGGTTGTTTAGGCTTTACCGGTGTATAGATGCCTTATTCAGATTGCTCTGACAAGTTTTATTCATGATCTGAATTCTCTTTCCAGGCAATTCCTGTGGGTTGGTAATCTTGATTCCTCAAAATGGAGTCTTGTTAATTGGAAGACTATTTGTCGATCGAAGCAGTAAGGGGGATTGGGTCTCCACCTAAGCTCTATTTCTGGGACTGCTTTGGTTGCTAAACTGTATTGGTGTTGGTGTAGTAATCATGAGCAAAATTGGGCCAGGATTATCTCCCACAAGTATCTTAGGGGGGTGGAATATTTTGAGATTCCTAAATACATATTGACTGGTCGAGGATCATTTTTTTGGAATACTCTGAAGAAGGGTGCAGAGTTAGTTAAGCAGGGGTTGTTCTGGATTTTTTATACTAGATCTCAAGCTCATTTTTGACATGATTATTGGGATGGATTTTATCCTCTACTTAGCGAGTTTCCTCATCTTCAAGATCTTTCTCAATGCTGGATGGGTGAAGATGGTCGATTTCAAAACTGTTAAGTCCTTTGGTCAGATGGTTAGTTTCCAGTGGAAGGATCCTTGGGAATGGCCTGCTGGTGGCACTATGGATGCGAGGGCAAAATTGGCCCGTATTTTGGCTAGTCGTCCCTGCTCTTCTTTGCCTAGGGATGATGTGCTAGAATGGGAGAGGGATAATAGAGGGATATTTTTGGTTGTTGTTGGTTATTGTGTTTTGGATCGACAATGATTGGGGAGGATGTGGTCCCGTGGTGGAATCAAGTTTGGAATAAGTTTATTTGGCCTCAGTGTAGTTTTTATGTGTGTTTGGATACTCATAATTGGTGTCCTACTTGGAATAATATTCAAAATCATGGTTTTGTTGACCCATATTTATGTTATAACTTTGGGAAGGATGAGGTGACTATTGGGCATTTAATTCTCCAATGTGACTTTGCTCGTCAACTCTGGAATTATTGGTGGGGAGTGTGGAATCAACCTTGTTTGCATGCTTCATTTGTAGTTGATTTTTGGAGGAGTATGGGGCGGCCTCTTGCAGGGGCTTTCTTTTTAAAATTTGGGTGGAGCATTGGTCCTTCGTGCATTTTTTATAAGATTTGGCTTGCATAAAATTACAAAATTTTCCAAGGGAAGGAGTTAACTACTTCTCAGGTCTAGCAGAGGATTTTGCGAATGATCCAAGAATATGTTTTTGCAAAATATCAAATTATTTCTCCTATTGACCAAGTGGAACGTCAGATCATGGAAATATTAGGTTTGTTGGTTAATGGTCCTGGTCCTAATGTCTCTTGTAGACGGATGGGTCAGATTAATTGGGTGCGGAGGGCTGGTAAATGGAATCTATCTCCTTCGAGAGTGCTGAAGATTAATACGGATGGATCTTCCTAGGGTAATCCAGGTAATGTTGGTATTGGTGGTGTGGGACGGGATAGTAGTGGTACTATCTAGTTTTTTTCTCTTGCTTTAAGGGATATCATTCTAATAACTTCATGGTAGCCCTTAAAATTTTATATGCTTTGGAGCAAGGGTATGCTTTGGGTTGGCGTCATATTGTTTGTGAATCCGATTCTCAGATTGTTATAAATTTGTTGAATTCTAGGGATAGTCTTCATGGAAGTTGGCGGTTGAGTTGGATTTCTCAGACAAATTCTCAATATCTCTGCTCACTTGGAGTTCATTTCTTTTGTGCATATTCCTTGGGAATGGAATGGGGTAGCGGATTTGTTAGCTAAATGGGATTCTGAGTTTTAGGATGGTTGGGATGTTCAAAATTGGTCTCAACTTTCTTCTGATTGCTCTCAATCTCTCTCTTCTTTATTGAGATCTGATATGTCTAAATAGATTCTTATTTTTCTTTGTATCTTGGATGTTTTGCTGAGTTAATAAATATTTACCCTTTTTTTCAAAAAAAAAAAACTTGACATGTTTTGCCCTCTTTGTTTTATAAATTTTCTCCATATCTTAATTTGCACCTTTAATTCCTTCTAAATTGGCACTTGCACATTGTACTTTATCATTCCTTATATTCTTGTTTGTTTCTTATAAAAATTGATCCAAGTGAGCTATGGTGGCCTTTGCTATATGATGTATATTGGATTTTTTTGCCTCTTTTTTTGGAGTGGAATATCCTTGATCTAATCCAACTTCTATTACAATATGATTTCCTTGCTTTATCTTGAAGTTTATCCCATAACTAGTTTTTTTAATCTCTCTCTTCATAGTTTTCACTTTACAATCTCTTGCATAATAATTATGACATCAAAATGCAATATTTTCATAATCAAGTGTTGATCTCATTCTCTTGATTTAGATTTCATCTTAATGGATTGTGGAAAAGGTTTTGAAATATTCACAACAACACATATTTAGGCTATTCTTGATGAATTCCCCTAGCATATTTCTAATATTTTCAAAACATCCTTATTGATAAGTTGATATAGAAGTCCAAAAATCGTAACCCACAACAAAAGCTTCTTAATAGTTTTTTTCTCAACTAAATTGTGTTTAATCCATGGTCTTAAATAAAAGGTACCTCTTCCCCCTTTTTAAAAACTAAACCCTTATATATAAAGAGAAGTTTATGATAATTGTTAGGTACATAATTTTCAAGCGAGTGAGAGCCAAGAGCACATAGGAAGCATGAGAAGGAAGTAGGTCATAGATGTTGGAGGTATTACATTATTTGGTACCTTGCAATAATGTTGCAAGCACCATGTAAATAGTTTAGTCTAGGGTGTGTTTAATATTTGAGTCTATAGTATGTGTTATTATTACAAGTGTGAGTTATGTGTCATGTAAGTAAATGTGGAGTTATGTGTGTGAGGTGTAATGTTAGTAAGTGCGAGTTATGTGAGTCAAGTTTCATATTTAGAAGTTAGAAGTTATGAGCAATCATGAGAGACTTTATCTTTATGTAAATATGTGAGATTTATTATTATGTATTTGAGAAATGTGAAGAGTTAGATCTCCCATGAGTATGAGGAGATGAAGATTTTATGTAAGTGTAAAGGTCAAGAGTCATGTGAATATGAAGAGTCTCATGTATGTATATATTGAAGATAAATCTCTATAATATGCATCGAAGAAGCATTGCATTTATGCATTGCTTATAGTAGATATATTTTCAATAAAATATTTTATGAGTTTTATGTTCATTATTGTGGGTTGATTTTTGTATGTTCTTGAGATATTGTCACAAACATGTTCTATGATACAATAAGACACCAAATGTATCATGACGAAATATTTTCAAAGATAGAGAATATATTGTCATAAACATGTTCTACGATACAATGAGACACCAAAAATTCATATAGAACAAAAAATTTAATATGAAGATAATACTTGATACATTTTTTTGGAGAACAAGAGGTTGAACTCGCATTCCCATCCTTGAAAAATAATAACTCTCTTCTATAGATTCAATTATCATCTCAATTGAATTGCTTTAACTAGAAATCTATATCATTTTACATAAAATGTTTGATTTCTTTATTTTCATTTTGTGGATCTTTTTCAATTTTATATGTGAATACAAATATTCCATAATTCAGTATCCTTCTTGACATTTTACCACAACAACCTTCATAATATAAAAATTTCACCTCTACTATCTATGCATTGCATCTTAGTAGAGTAATATTTCCAAAACATGGCACTATCATAGTATGCTTTACTAGATTTGGATTACTAGTTTCCTTCCTGAAGCACAAGTGCAACCATAAAAAATATAATAAATAGTTTATATGAAAGCACATTAATGTTATAAAATAAAGCAAATATTACCAATGGAAAACATTAAATTAAATCTTAATCATTATTTGAATCAAGCAGTCAACATTTTCTTTCTCTAACCTTGGAAAAGAGAATTTAACTTCATGGTCTTTAATTAAAACCCCATTATTAGCTAGCCTATATGTACATTTTTTTCCTTCCCTTAATGTATGTGTAAACATGATTTCTTGAAACTCTATAGTAAGGTCTTGAATTTCCACAATTATCTCTTGTATGTTCCATGGAGCCTTTGCTTTCCTCAAAATTGTATTTATTACTATGAGTGAATTACCTTCCATCCATACTCTATTACATTTTATTTGTTTAAATATTTTTTAGCCTTCTAAAATCTCCCAAGCTTCAGCTTCATTATTTGTTGTAAATTTGCTATTGAAAGCATAAGAAGATAAAATCTATCTATTATTTATAATTATTCCTCCTCTTATTGATCATCTTGGATTTCCTTTAGATGCTCAATCAAAAATTCAATTTCACCAACTCCACATCTGGTGGTTTCCACTTTATATTATTTCCCTTATTTTTATTTCTCCTATATCCAACATCCTAATCCCATTTTATTACTTAAATCCATCTATCAAGGCTATCTGCTTCCATATTAGGGATTGGTGAGTTGATAGGTCTGGTTTAGAATACTCTATGGCTAAACAAATCTTCCTTTTCAATACCTCTAAACTGCTTTCCTTTCCTTTAAATATTATTCTATTCATTTCTAGAAATATAGTTCAAAGTATTGCATCTTTTGATATATCCTATATTATCTATATAGCCTCACTTTTAAAAGTGTTTTACCATTGCTTTAACCATTATTTAATTTTGCCATTCATCACCATGCATTTATGAAAAATATTAAGAATCCATTGCAATAGTTTCCAGACTATTGAGTAGTGTCCCAAGATATGGTCTATACTTCCCTCATTTTTACAAAGAATACATTGTGAAGGGCCATGAAAACCCCTTTTCATAAGGTTATCCTAGGATAAAATTCTTCTATGACCTATTAGCTAAACAAAAATTTTAACTTTAGGAATACTTGGGCTGTCCCAAATATCTCTCCAATTGCTTGTGATATTCCTATTTTGTGGTGCTTTATATTATATGCACTTCTTGCTTTGTATTCTCTTGAGTTATTCAAATCCCAATTTAACTTATCCTTAGCTCCCCTGAAAATAATCACTGCTGATTTATTTCTACTTAACTGCCTTCTAGCATCAATGTCTTGTATACTTACCAAAGATATTATTTCAGTTTGTATTTTCCTTCCTAATCCTTGTACAAAATGTTTGAAACCCTAACACAATTTTTATCTTTAAGTAATCTCATCCATGGTTTCAAAGTTGGATCTAGATTGAGTGGTTTTTTATCACACCAACTATCCATCCAAATAGAAAACTTTATTGAATTACCACCACCTATCTTAGACCTTTAATCACTGGATCAATTAATTTTTTTAAACCGTTCCATAGTGTTGAACCATTTGGTAGTGAGAATGCAATAAATATTAATCTTGGATTATTAGGCTCAACATACTTAGATGAATTATTTCCCATTATCTTTGACTCTCTTTGTACAATATCCAAATTAATTTTTCCCTAAGAGTTAAGTTTGCATTCGTAAGAACTATTAAACCAAGATCTCCCCTAGTTTTATCATCACACACCTTGCTCCATTTCACCAAAGGAAAGTTTCTTTTATCATGTAATCTTGACCACAAAAATGAGTGCATAATATAGATTAAAATTTTTTCTATCAATTTTGGCATGGTATACAAGGACATATAAGATGTTGTAATGGTTTGTAAGACTAATTAAATTATCTACACTCTTTCTACTAATGATAATAATCTACCTTTCCATGCCTAATATTGATTCTAAAATTTACTTAAACTAGATTCTATAATTCAATCCTCATTCTTCCCTCAAATAAGGGTATCCCTAGATACGTTGCTAGTAAATTTACCTCCTCCATTTGAAGTAACCTACATATCCCTACTTTGATTCTAGTTGGGGTGTTTAGGAAGTAAAATTTGGATTTTGTCTTATTAAATTTTTGCCTCAATGCTCTTTTGTATTCCTTTAATAAGTTATTCAAATATTTTACCTCATTTATTCTTGTCCTCCCAAAAAGGGTTGTATCATCTACACACTTTTGATGGCTGATATTGTTGATGTTATTACTAGCCTTAAATCCACTTATAGCCCCATATTTATTAGCCTTGTTCAAGTTCCCACCCAAAACCTTTGCCATAATAATGAATAAATATGGTGATAGAGGATCTCCCAATTTAGGACTTCTCTTGGATTTAAAATATTCTATTAATAACCCATTGACAACCATTGAATATGAAACTACAGAGACACAATATTTAATCCATATTTACCATTTCTTCACAAATCTAAACTTTTCTAAAACTACTTGAAGCTATTGAATGTATAACTTTGTGAGCTACTATGATACCATCACAAATCTGTCTCTCTTTCATAACTCCTCCTTGCTCTTTTGAAATATTTTTTTCTAACAATGGTATTAACCGATTTGCCATCACTTTGGAGATAATCTTATATGGCCATATTACATAGGCTTATGGCCCTAAATGAATCAAACAATTATGTATCCTTATTTTTTGGAATCAGGGTATGACATGTTGCATTTATTTTATTGGGTATGTATTGTTTTATCCTAGATTTTTCTACTGTCACCTATAAATAATCCTTCACTATATTCCAATTATGTTGATGGAATGATATAAATATCCCATTCAAGCCTAGGGATTTATCTTTATCAAAAGAGAAAAGAGCTAAATGAATTTCTTCCAGAGTAATAGGCTCCATCAATTTCCTACTGTCTTCATCTATTATAATTGAAGGTACTTCTTGTAGCAATTTATCATTAAGAACTTCAAACTCCTCTAATCCTATAATATTTTGGTAAAGAAACCTAGCATCCTTTTATATTTCACTTAGGTCTTCAATCCAAACCATTTCTACTGATTTAATTCTATTAATTCTGGATGTTGATCTCTCTACTATTGCCCTCCTATGAAAAAAAAATTTCTTATCTCCTTTTAACCAAGCATTTCTTAATTTTAATCTTCAAAATTTTTCTTCCTTACTCAAAAAATTATGATATTCACTAAGAAACTCCCTTTTCTCTGAGTTTGTATTAATTTGATCACTTTTTTGGAATTTTGAAAGTTTATCTTTTACTTCTTCTTTCTTATCAAAAATCTTCCAAAAGAGTTTTTATTCCATTCTTTTAACCTTGATGTCTTTGATTTAATTTATTTTGGAAGGGTATATAGTCCATTGTTTCTTAAAGAATTACATGTTTGTGCTATCATATCAAAAAATTGTGGATGGTCTTCCTACATCTGCTCATATTTAAAATATGATTTTTTTAATTCACTTACCACCATTTTAACTCTTATTGGCCAATGATCTAAACCAATCCTTATCAAGGTATTAATTTTAGCACAAGTCCCTTCATCTAGCCAATGATTTGAGAGTATGCATTTGTCTAATTTTTTTGTTATTAGGTTCTAGACTCTCTTGTTGTTGGTCCATGTATAGTTTTCTTCTCAAAACTCAACTTCCCATAGATTATTATTTTGAACAAAAGTTGAGAATTCTCTCATACTTTGGGTTAATTTCCTATTTCCTCCAAAGTTTTCATCTGGTTTGGTTATAGCATTAAAATATCCTATGATCATGAATCAGGTTTCTTGATATTTACTTCTCATAAAGTCTTCAATCTCAATCCATAATTCTAGTATGCCTGAATGAGTTGTAGGTCCATAGATATTGTTAAGGATGAAATGAATATCTGCAAAGTAGCATGTAACTAAAAAGGCTATTCAATGTCTAGTTTTATGAATGGTTACACAAAAGGTTCTAATTGGATTCCAACAAGTTACAATTCCCTATATCACTCCTTTAGAATCCATATCAACCCATTCACATATCACCCATACTAATTTCATAGTTTTAGAAACTTCTTCCTTTGTCATTTTAATTTCTTGGATACAAAGAATATTAGACTTATTACTTAAACAAAGGTCCCTAATACACCTTTACTTTGAGGAAGAATTAGCACCCCTTATATTCCATGAGATGGTAATCATGTCTCATTAAAGGCTATTGGCCCCACTTATGAATTACCAATATTATATTGTTGTTTAGTAAAGAGAAGTTCAACCACCTTAGTTTGTGTTCCTTTCTCTATGTTAATTCTTGCTTCCCTAGACATTTCTTGATAATTTGAGGGTTTTTCTCTTTTGCCTGATCTATATTAGAAGTAGGTATTACTATTCTATTTCTTAATATTCTTTCACAACTTTATTTTTTATCAAATTTATCCTCTCTTGGATCTACTATGGAAGCTTTTGACTTGTCCTGCTCCTTTTATGGTATTTTCTTATTAATGGTAGAGGTATTAACATCTAACACTGTATTTTATCTACCAATTTTTTCTCCTAAATGGTGCATAATACTTCAAGAAATTATTCAAAATATGATGAGATACATTCCTTAGGTTCATTGAGAATGTTTATCCCTAAATTAGATCATACAAAATATATAGTTCCTTTTTTATATTTTGAACCTATTGTAGTGTGCCCTCTAAGCTCTAATTTGCTTTTTTTTCATGGGATAAATGATATGAGCAAGACTTTTTTAAGCAAGAAATGACAATAAAAATTCAAAGAAGAAACATAGAAAGAGACTAAAAGAGGTCTTTCTCCATGAAAATTCATGCACTCAATATTATTCATATGCAATATTTATAAAGGAGTACAGTCATGCTTATTTTAAAAGGTATGCTTTTAAAATAAGACATGTTGTTTATTTTTAGAAATACTTAAGAATTAACTAAATAAAATATTGCTATATAATACTAAGCCTTATATAGAGACTAAGCCTTATCAATTCCTCTTTGTTTAGAGGAAAGTGTCCCCACTTTCTTCTGAAGATGAGGAAAAAACTACTAAAAAGATGACTTAGAGACCCCCTTTGCTTGGATTGGTAGTGTATCCTTACAACCAACCAAGTAAGTAGTGGTAGGTCATCTATTGGTAGTGCATATTCGAACATCAAGAAGGGTGTCTACAATAAAATGAGGTTGAAAATATAGAATAGAATGCTCTAGATGTGAGAGTGGAACTTCGTCTTCCAAATGAGGTGGCTTATATATTTTCAATTGATTAATATTAATTACATCATGAATACCAAGTTGATATGGAAGATCAAGTTTGAAGCAATTGGATCCAATCTGTTGAGTAATAGTATAGGGGCCATATCAAATAGGTTTGAGCTTGTGATGATGTTAACCCTTGAATCATTCCTTGTCCATATGAAGCCAAAATTTATCCCCAACTTGGAAGAGATAAGGAATACAATGTTTATAATGGATCTCCTTATGCTGATCCTAAGAAGTATAAGGAGCTACTTGGACCTATGTATGGATTTTTGCCAAGTTCTGAATAAAATTTGAATCTTGACCTCGTTCCTTTTGTTAATGTGTCAAATAAGATGGATGAAGAGCAATGAGAATCTCATATGAAGCAATAAGTTTATATCCATAATATACCTCAAAAGGAGAATAAACTGTAGAGATATGTGTATCCCGATTATAACTATGATGCAAAAAATAAAGATAGTTGTCCCACTATTATTCTTACTATAGTATATCTTGAGAGAATGAACTAAATTCATATTTAAAATTTCTATTTGACCATCAATTTGTGGATGAAAAATTGTAGAATAGCATATTGACACCCCAAAATTTGTCAAAGTGACCTCCAAAAGTGACTAAAAATATGGAATTATGATAAAAATAATATAAATAGGTAAACCGAAATGACACCATACCTTACAGAAAAACATTATGCAGCTTGCGAAGCATTAATGGTTTTTTTACAAGGGATAAATATGGTCATATTTAAAAATTGAGAGACCAAAAAAAATGCATCATGCTATTTGAAGGTAGTAGGCAACCCACAAATAAAATCCATAGATACAGAATCCCATGGTTGAGAAGGAATAGGAAGGGTCTGATATAAGCCAAGTTTGCAATTGGTAGGCTTAGCTTGGCTACAAAGGGAGCAATGTATAATGAAGTCATCCACATGCTTCCTCATGGAGGGCCAATAGAAGTATCATTGTAAGTGTTGTAGAGTTTTAGTGGTACCAAAGTGTCCTCCATATGAAGAATAATGAGCCTCCTTAATTAACATCAATAAAAAAGAATTCGTAGGAACACACAACTGGTTCAAATTATATAGCCATATCGAATGGTGTAGTCTAAGAAAGGAGTTTGGTTTATGATGGTAGGATGTTGGAAAGCATGTATAACTGGGCCAAAAGATGCATCTAAAGAGTACAAACATTTCTAGTCCTCATATGCAGCAAATCGAACATCTAGGATATGCAATATTATGGTAGGAGGCTGACTCAACAAATCAACAACTTTATTGATGGTGCCCTTTTTATATTTTATGAGTAAATTAAATTATTGAATATATGATGCCCATTTCAAATGGCACTAATATTGAATATTAGAATGTGCATTCAAAAACATGAGTGGTTGATGATCAATGTGAAGAAAAGTTTCCTTACCAAGAATGTAGTGCCTCCATTGCTATAGGATTCCATAAAAATTCTTATGGTTAGACAATTGGTGAAGTGGTCGAGCAATATATGAAAAATCCTTTATGAATTTTCTGTAGAAGTTCATGCCACCTAGGAAAATTTTCAAATCTACAATGCAAGTAGGAATAGGCCAATTTAGGAGAGTGTTTACCTTGTCAAGATATGCATGCATCCCATATTTATCATGAATAAAACCCAAATATTTGATAGATCATTGACCAAAAATTGACTTCTTCATCTTAACTTGAAGCTTGTATTTTATAAGAAGATCTAATGTTGTGTGAACATGTTGAAGATGATCTTCCCAAGTCTTACTGAATACAAGGATGCCATCCAAGTACAAAGCAATGAAGTTCCCTAGATGAGTTAAAAATATATGATTAATGAGCCTCATAAATGTTGCAAGAGCATTACTGAACCCAAAGGACATCACCAACCATTCATAAAGGCTATACTCAGTTTTGAAAGTAGTTTTCCAATAATCAAAACGATTCATTCATAATTGATGGTAGCTTGAAGTGAGGTCCAGCTTAGTGAAATAGCAACATCCCTTGAGATTTTCAAGAAGGTCATCGATCTTGGGTAAGGGATAATTGTTCTTAATAGTGATCTTGTTTAAATATTTGTAGTTAGTGATAATCCTTCATTCACCCAGCTCCTTCTTAGGGATAATAAAATTTGGGGATCCACAAGGAGAGGTACTAGGTTGTATCTTCCCTTATTTTGTAAGTTGTTGGATCTATTTTTATAGCTTTGCAGTTTCAATTGATGAGAGGTGATATGATGTAAAATTTGGTAAGGAAGACCCTAGAACCAAATCTATAACACGATTGATAGCTCTAAGATGTGGTAAACCTTTTGTCTCTTCAAAAACATCTAAGTAACTATCAATAAAAATTTTCATACTAGAGGGTATCACCTAGTCTTTATAGTTTATTATCCTTCTTAGGTTAGAAAATGATACAAAGTGCTAGATATCTTGATAAGTTTACTTGTTTTACAAAAGGCTTTCCATATAAGAAATGAGATTTAGCATTAGAAGCAGAAGTAACCTAATACACCTTACCATATTTTTTAATATTGTAGGTGTTTCATTGACTATTGTAAATTGCACTGTGATCATACTAGAATGGGCATCCAAGAAGAAGAACTGAGCAGTTCAAGGGTGTTACATCACATTTTACTATATCCCAAAAAGACCCAATAACAAATGTAATTGTGCAAACTTTGTTGATTAGTGTATGTGGCCCTTGTTCTTGTACCCAAGTAAGATGATGGTGATGAGGATGATCATATATTGGGGGATGCAAAGTAGTGACCAAGAATTCACTAAAAAATTCTTTTTTCTTCTATTATCGATGATCAAGAGAACCATCTTATTCTTGATTTGGAAATTTTGTGTAAAGATAAACTCTCAAGTAGCCTTAGAGTAGTTCTTAGCCATGATAACAAGGAAAGGATCAGGCTCTTTTGGATCTTCAATTTTTACAATGGGAAGGTCCTTTGCCTTAGATGCTTGTTCTTACTGCTCGTCTACAAGGGGATATTTTACATATTTCTTTATTTTGAGTACTCTACACTCCTTAGTTGAATGGCCCCAACACTTGTGATAGCTAAGATACTTTTGCTTATTGCTAGTAGTAGGTGAGAAGTATTAATTAGAAATTTTTTATTATTAACTACTATTAGAGGAGGGCTTAGAGGTACGCTATTGAATGCCTTTATTAAGGCCTAACTTATTTTTAGCAACTAATGCAAGGTTAAAAGCCTTACCTAAAGAATCAACTTAAAATATAGCCAACTCTTTATAAAGGTAGGGGAAATACCTAAAATAAATTTAATAATTAGTACTTCTTCATCTGAAACTTTGAGCTTGACTTAAAGCTTGCTAAAGGTATCGATATACTACTAAAATATTTGCCAAGGTACTAAAATAAATTTGTTTGAGTTGTAAGCAATGAGCTAGCATGTTACGAAGGTAGCCAAGGAGATGGAATATTTACTTGAGTGCTAGTTAGAGTTTGTCCCATCGAGTGATCATTTTTATTTTTGTTGTAAGCATGGTCTAATGGTTTTTCCACCAATCTAGAGCTAGATATGTCATGTGGACTTTAGTTATTTTGATATATTGAGCATGAGTTAGATCAAGCCTAGTTTTGAAATATACCTCAAGGCTACAAAACCAAGAGTCCAACTTTTGGCCATCAAAGCTGGCATCAAATATTGGAATTGAGACCTTCGTTTCTAGTTGGAAGCCCTAGTTTTGAGTCACATGCATATTTGTTAGAGGGAGCTGGAGTGCTACTTGAAAATCTGCCACAAGATCTTGCATGATACAAGTTTGGCTCTTAGAGTGACCCTACAAACTTTTTTGGAGTGCACCTGTAGACACCTAAAACATGTCATTTTAAGGAGACTACCTGAATGGACTCCTTTTAGACCACATAACCCACATTGGGTAGCTTTAGGGATAAAAAAGTCGTTATCACCACTTAAACAAGCATAATTCCCCATAAAACCATGGTCATATTGACCTGAGACGACTGCCAAACCGTGGCCATCTCGACTTGAGATAGCCACCAAAAATCAAGTTTAAAAATAAAAAGATGCATAATTGGTAGCTAAAAAAACCAGTTAACCCCACACATGATCTCATGCTAATATTAAGCACCCCACACATGATATCATGCTGACATTAAGCACCCCACATGGGCCAAATTAAAAAAAATACATGCAAAGATCAACTGCATGAGATTTCAAAGATAAGCATATACTTTTTGTAATATAGACTGCCTCTTTGATTTTTCATGTAGGGTGCTTTTGCCATTATTAGATTCCATTAGAGAAGTCTATAAATTGGCATTCACCCCTCAGTTGAATGTATTCATGAAATTTGAATTTGTGCAACAAAGTGCTATCGAATTCAATCCCCAATTCCCAAGCAACAAATTTCTACCCATTTCAATCCTCAAAGGCCTCCCACTGTTGAGACCATACTGCTATATTATTGCAAAAGATTAAAGTCATACTCTCATATTATGTGTGATCAAAAATCCAAGCTTTGGTGATCAATCCAACCCATCAAGCCACTTCTATAGTGCAAAAATCCATTGATAGCACTTCTAGGATATCTTGAGCACCACTCAAAATAGGTTATAGAAGTACATAGTCCCATGATAGTGATCATCTCAATATGAGACGGTCCATAGACAAGGTCATCTCAACTTGAGACGATCTCGACCAAGGACCTATTTTTCTTAGTTTTTGGTTATAGTAGCTTAGATATGATTTTCTTATGCTTTTTGCACTAGGTTACATTTATTTCATGCATATGCTTTCCTTATTTATCTTTCATTTTAGCATTATCACTTCATTTAATATAGGTCCAACTTCAATAGGCCCTTCATATATTGCTAATATGCTTTAGTTTATTTGTGTGAAGGTTAAAAGGATCCAAGGATGATAAAGAAGATTCAAACTCACATATGATCAAAAGCAACAATCATAGAAAACCCACTCCCAGATGAACTACATTAGCAAGGAGATCTTTAGAGTACACCAGGACTACTAAGAGGGGAATAACACCCTCATATTGTATTGATTGTATCACATTTGTGAAAATCCCTCAAGGGAATGCTATTGTAATACACTAAGAAAGATAGATTATTAATTAAAGATCTATTTTCCTATTTTTATCATTCGCATTTTTGTTACATATATGTGATTTGCTTTTGTTATTGGTGCATGATTTTTGAGCTTTCAGATGACGATCATGTCTGGATGTCATGACCCCTTTATCTATGGTAAGCACAATATAAATCCTCCCTATGAGACTTTGGTTTAGGTCAATTAGGGTCTAGAAGATGAATCTCATTGAGATTGATTGCATGCGCCTCACATAATCGATTGAAAATTGATGCTAATATTTTTTGCAAAGGAGTATATTACCATGGTGGTTGGAATTTTTGACCTTGCTTTTGGTTCTATTGTGGATGATATTGGTTTGGTGGAGGCTTGTAGGATGTATAATAAAATGTTGCTAAATCTTACCCAAAATAAGAAGAAGACTCACGACTTGGGTGGGCTATGCTAGGGTGGAGGTTTCCCCCACAAAGATATGTTTTGCCCAACCAAAACCCTGGTCGAGCTGAGGTGGCAAGTTCTAATGGATGGGTAAAAGTGTAAAACAAAAGAATTCCCAAATAAACCCATTCCAACTTGGGTGAAAGTTTGTGAGATCAAAAGGAGTGGGTCCATCTTTATTATCCCACCCTAACTCAAGTGGGTGGTTTGAAAATCCTCAAGGATGAAGTCCTTTGGAGATGCTTGTCCTAGCCAGGGCGACTATTTCAAAGATCCCCTATGATGGAGGCATCCTAAAAGTATCAACCGAAGGAGGCAACAAAAGTGGGATATGAGTTGTCATCCACAAAGGCTTCAAAACCCCTCATCCAATGCTGGAATACGATAAGGAAAGGTCAGGACTGGTCAAGGTTGGTGCTAGTCTAGACCTCAAGCCTATCTCGGAGGCATCATCACTTGCAATTTATGGTGGCCATAAAACATTGTAGTCAATCTATCGATGCTCTACATTGAAGCTCGAGGATAGGGTTCCCTACCAATACAATGCATTCAAAAGAAGGTAGGTTGCAGGTAGATTTAATGATCTACCACCATAGCTAGGGCCATAAATGAAGATGGTACAACCACATCGACAAAGACACATCCATAAAAAGAGAATGTAAGTAATAGGGATCATCCGATGGCATACCTAATGCCTTGAAATACCTAATAAAATATAGTAAGAAGTTAGAGGGATGATTTACCATTGCTTGGGTAGTACGATGTACATTAATGAGCCCATCCAGCTAAGGAAGAAGGTCTATCTTCTAGCTATTAAATAGTAAATGTATTTCATTTGAATGGTCAAATCTAAGCCATTACAATTTGTATGCAATATAGAGAATATATCAATATAAGCAAATAATTGTCTGGCCTTTCGATTATTTTATGCATGTATGTATTTTCATGTTTGTGTTTTTTTGCTAAAGTTGATAAAAAAATTAGTTGTTATTTTGGTATCTGGATTCTAACTTTTGGTTTATCAATTCTAGAATTTACAAACATAGGATGAATGTAAATGTTAAGGTTCAAAATATATTGGCTAGTATGTTATATAGTTTGTGTATATGAATATATTAATGCTTCTACCCTGCATATATCTTGATGCGGCTTATTTGCCCACCTTAATCTGACTACATTAATTTTTTTACTTTTTTCCTTGTTTTCTCTAAACTCCACCAAATTATTTATCAACTCATAAGGAGCTAGACTTCTCCAAAGATTTGTCATGGGGTATTTTTATCTTGTGGTCTCTCAATGTTGGTCTAGTTCATAGGGTGCACAATCCTTCCATTAGGTGCAGATTACTGATCAATAATTTTTGGCACGCCAAGTGGGACACGAATAGTCTCACATGTTGAATAGTGTAGAGTTAGGTGATTCTCTACTCCACTCAACTGTCCAATAATCAATTGGTGACTCTGTTGAATTATAAAATTGAAAATCTTTGTAGTAAAAATATTTCATGATTATAAGGCGTAAAGTTAGTGTATTTGAGGAACCCGTCAAGTTCTTTGAACTAAATCTCTTAAGGCAACAACTCCTTGCCTCTCCTAAGCCCATATCATTTTGCATGCCTCTAAAGGATCAATAGTATTTCAATCCTGATACTCAAGAGTCGGATACCACAACCAAATTCATGGCCTAAAATCAAAACCAAAACCAAAATCTAGGGTATCCCACCTGGAACAATATAGGTCCCTTCAACCTTTCTAACCAGAATGCTATTCCTACCATAGAACTAAAAGCATTACCTACCTATTATGGTACTAGAAAGAGGATATTTGAACACAACCAATATGTAGTAGCCTTGGACATCGTTCATAGTATTACTATTGAGGATGTTATGATTAAGTTATTGGTTATTTCATTGAAGGGTAAAATGCTATACTGGTATAGAATCCTTCCTAATGAAAGTATCACTTCATGGGATGACCTAACGAGAAGGTTGGTTTCTGAGTTCAATGAAAAGGTTGATCCCTTATCCTCACTCACTCAGTTTACCATGATACAAAAAAATCTCTAGGAAGAAATAAGTTATTTTAATATTAGATTCACTCGTTCCTGGCATAGGATCCCCAATGATCTTAGGCCAACTAATGAAAAAGTTGCATATTATTATCTGAGAGCCTTTAGCCCTGATTTGAGATTAATGATAAGGTAAGATAATGCCCTAAATTTCACTCAAATATTCCAAGAAGCCATGAAAGCTAAAAAACTCTTGATAGTTGTTGGGAGGCTTCCCCCTAAGTCTACTATACCTTTTTTCTCAGAGCTACCCAAAAATTAGTTGCAATTAATATCTTCGATGCCACCTTACCATACGAGTGCTCCCCCAATGAATGTACCATAGTGACCTACCCCCTCAGTGGCACCTACTTTCCCAAAAACACCCATATTACCAGCTCTCCCTGCCCTTCCTACAATACTAGCACTCCCTGCACTAGACCCTCAGATGGCCATTCTGTTGGACCTGCAAAATTTTGTAAAAAAACTAAACATGGATTTCCAAAACTCTATAAAAAGTATCAATAATGAAATGAATCTTATGAAGAGAAGAGAGGCAAAAAAAAATTTTCAGCCTAGAATATTTTCATATATATCTCAAGATTAAGCTGCTTCTACTAGTAAACCTCTTGAAAGAATAAACACTATTCTGACAAATGAAGAAGAAAAACCCTCCTTGCCCAAAAAAATTATTGGTTCTCTATGTGCAATGATCCTCATGCAGAAAATACATGCATGATGCACCAGCACTATGTGCAGAAGCTAGCAGTGGAAAGGATGGAGTGAGAATAGCAGGGTGATGTCAATATAATTCGAGAAAGTTAGCACAACTGCATGTTTTCTTTGGATGAGAAAATATTCATGCTGAATAGGTCTGGGAAGAAACCAATACTGGTGAACCTGAAGATCTCAATCCCTGAAAACACCTAGAAACAAGAAATAAAAGGAATAGGTTGTACAAAAATCCCCCTATGCATCTCCCGGCACCTATATAAAAAAAGAAAAATATACCCAACACAGGTCAACATAAGATGATGCATACAGAGGAGGAGGCCAAATATAGGTTGATATACTCTTCTTTGAAAAAGAGGTAGTGAATAGAAGCTACTCAGGAATACAGGAACATGTATGAAAATTATCATAAGGACAAAGAAAGACAACCCGTATCTCCCAGTTTCAACATAGTTAAAGAACTAAAGAAGACCCTCTTAAAGGTCAACATATTTGATGCCCTAATGATCCTAGAGAATATTGATTTGCTCCAAGAAACACTACAACTGTTAAAGGCCCAAAACAAGTCACCCCTTGAGAAGAAGTTGGCCCAAGATGCCCCTATCATGGGGGCGGATAAGAATATACCTTATTTATTTTACTTATCCTTAGAAATGGAAGGATGGGTGGTGCACAATTGCATGATATATTCAGGTGCTGCTACAATAGTGATTCCTAAAGTGATATGTGACATCATGGGTATGGAGTATATGATGAGTTGCCCTAGAGTCTTACAGTTGGATGGCAGTTCAGTTAAAACTATTGGAGTAATCAAGGATGTCCCCAAGGTGTTACACAAAATGCCTTAGGTTATTGTAATACAAGAGATTGTAGTGGTTGATCTGGAACCATACTTTGGGATGTGTTTGTACAGGGAATTCTCTACTAAGTTGGGAGGATACCTATCATTGGATTAATCCCATATGGAGATTCCCTTAAAAGGCAGAAGAGTAATTTTTTTTGGAGAAGCCCTCTTCATTTTATATAGAGATACTTGAGGAGGAAGACCAACAGGTGAAAACAATAGGTATTATCACTGAGGAAGACCAAATGGAATAAGTCCTAGAGGAAATTTAGTCTAAAGATTGGTTTTCCTTGAGAGATTTCAATGCCATGATAGAAACAGGAATTGGTACCTACTCTATCCAAAAACTGGATGATAAGAAATAAAAAAGGAATTCCATGCATGCATCAGATCAAATGTGGAAGCTATACTTCGATGGGACCAGATGCAAGAATGGTGTAGGTGTAGGAGTGGTTCTAACCACACCAACAGGGTATCAAAAGACTTATTTTTATAGGTTAACTTGGAGATGCACTAATAATGCAACGAAGTATGAATCCTTATGCTTTGGATTAAGAAAGGTCGAGAAGTTGGGGGTTAAGCACCTACAAATATTTAGTGATTCCAAACTGGTGGTAAACCAGGTCACGAAGAAATATGTGAGAAAGAAGCACTATCTTAAGGTATATAGAAATCGAGTATGGGATCTGTTCAAATATTTTGAATCCCTAAACATCAAAGCTATCCCTAGAGACTAGAATACTCATGTTGACATCCTCGTAGCTATAGGGGCTAATTATTATCCTCTATCAAATGTGATATACAAACCTAAGACAATAAGGTTGATATATCAACCTTCGGTACATGATAAAGATATCTTTTGGCAAGTGTTTGAGAATGATGAATAGATAGTGGATTTCCTAATCCAAGATATGAACTATTCTATTGAACATATGAAGGATGAAGATCAAGAAGAAGAAGAAGGTTTCCTACATTTAAAGAATAACCACATCCCAAAAGGGCTGATCACATTGGAAAACCTATTTGACAGTAATGTGTTAGAAATATTGAGTTGTCATTGATGTCAAAGGTAGAAATATCTTCAAGGATGAAATGTTGAGTTGTCAAAGGCAGAAATATCTTCAAGGATGAAATGTTGATGCAAGGATGAAATTTTGATGTCAAAGGAAAAAAAATATTCAAGGATGAAATGTTGAGTTGTCATTGATAATAAAGGCAAATATATCTTCAAAGGTGTTTTCATATGTTTTAATATTTAAATAAAATATTTAAATATTAAAGTGGAAGGTTTATATTTAAATATATAAAAGTTAAATAAAATAGAAGGGTTATATTTAAATCAAAAGGATTTAAATATCAAAAGGTTAAAAAATTAAATGGGTCGACCTCCTTGAGCACACCATGCAAAAGTAAAGTTTAAAATTCAAATTCAAATGTTGGGCCGACCTTGGGTGTAAATGACAAAAAATATATATAAAGCATTGATTTACTTGGGAAATGTGAAGGAAGAAATCGTTTAATTCATTGTGGTGAGTGTGAGTGGAGAGTAGAAGGCAGAGCAGGAGAGGATAAAAAATTTGATAGTAGTGAAGAACAAAGTTAAATATTTCATCACACCCCTGTGGTATCCTAGTTGGTTGTCTAGCTTGCATGGGCACTAATGTGCAGAAGGTACAAGGGTCAAAACCCCTCGATGCTCATTTTTATGAGGTTTTTGTTGTTCGAAGTAACACAAAAATGAAGGTAAATATTACATCATACCCCTTTTGTTTCATCTGCTGGGGTAGCCCAGTAGGTTTCCTAGCCTTGTGTGGAGCTCTATAGTGTAGGAGGTTAGTGGGTCGAATCTCTTCAAAAATCATTTTTTCTGAAGTGGTTAAGACAACAAAATGAGGAGGTTAAATATTTTATGTGCCCTTTTTGGTTTCAAATGCTATGGCAGCTCAATTGGTCACAAGCCCGTGTTAGGGCACTACAGTTCTAGAGGTCAGGGGATGAAATCCCATCCACAACTATGCAAGGTATTTAATTTTTTTTTGTTTTATTAAAACTTAATAAAAGGGAGATATGAGGGCCAAGGTGATAGTATAAAATTTTATTTTTGCAATATAAATAAAAGGGAGATATAAGGGTCATAGTGATAGTATACAGTTTATTTTTTGTAAATTATAAAATGGGAGATATAAGGTGTGATTTTGTGATTTGATTTTTGCAAATTATAAAAGGGGAGATATAAGGTGTGAGGTTATGATTCCATTTTTGCAATTTAAAGGGAGATGTTAGAATAAATATTTATATTGTAAGTGTTAAAAGGGATATATAAGGAGTTATTTTTAATCTTTATTGTGTATGTTTTTGAAAGAAGTGATACGAGTTTAAAGTGGTTGATTTGATATTTAACCCAAGAAAGAAAAAAGTGAATTATTGACCAAATTAGAAAAGCACATGCAAGAGGAAGATCATCATTATTAAGGCAGATTTGGAGGGGAAAAATTTGGAACAAATCAAGATATCAAAGAGGATCAAGTGCACATATTCAAACAGGCATTTTATTAAAAATGAAGAACAATCAGCCATTTCAAGAATAATAAGAAGTGTACATGATAGTGGAAGTAGAGCAAGGTATGAGCATCTCCAAGTCAACACACAAGTAAGTTATCCAATGCTATACTTGAGCTACCTTTAAAATGTAATAAATGTGAGATATATGGAAGCGACAAAATTAATGAGTGTGAAGAACATATTGACCATTTGAAGCTTACTACATTAGTGCATATCATTCTCTATATGTTCATGAAGATAAAAGAATTATGGGTAGAATATGTCTGAATTGCTTTTAGTTGATTAAAGCAAAGGCAAAGAATTTGATGTCATTTTTGATCATGTTTTGAAGCAGATTTCAGTAGGTTTTGTAAACAGGTTTTGAAGCAGATTTGAGCAGGTTTTGTGAATAGGTTTTGAAGTAAATTTAAGCAGGTTTTGTAAATAGATTTTGAAGCAGATTTGAGCAGGTTTTTAAGTAGATTTTGGAGTAGATTTAAGCAGGTTTTTGAGCATATTTGAATAGTGATTATGAGTAGGTTTTGGAGTGAACTTGAGTAGAGTTTTGAACAAACTTGTGAGTTTAGGGGATTGGTGTCTCCTGTGGGTTGGTGCCCATAAACTAGCAGAGGGGATTGTTGTCTATTTTGTATTGGTTTCCATGAACCTGAGCAGAGGGGATTAGTGTCTCCTGTGGATTGGTCCATGAACCTGAGCAAAGGGGATTGGTGTCTTCTGTGGGTTGGTGCCTATGAACTAACAAAGGATATTGGTGTCCATGAACCTGAGCAAGGGGATTGGTGTCTCCTATGGATTGGTTTCCATGAAATTGAGCAAGGGGATTGGTGTCTCCTGTGGATTAGTATCCATGAACTTGAGTAAGGGGATTGGTGTATCCTATGGATTGGTGTCCATAAACTTGAGCAAGGGGATTGGTGTCTCATGTGGATTGGTGTACATAAAATTGAGCAAGGATATTGGTGTCTCCTGTGGATTGGTGTCCATGAACTTGAGCAAGGGGATTGGTGTATCCTATGAATTGGTGTCCATGAACTTGAGCAGGGGTATTGGTGTCTCCTTTGGATTGGTGTCCACAAAATTGCATAGGGGATTGGTGTCTCCTATGGATTGGTGTCCATAAAATTGTATATGGGATTGGTGTCTCCTATGGGTTGGTGCCCACAAAATTTATTTAAGAAATATATAATCAATATTTTATCGTGGTTTTCTCCAAAAATGGAGTTTCCACGTAAAATATTTGTCTCTTGTGTGTGTGGTGATTTGTGCATTATTGCATTGATATTATTTGAAGTTATTGCTTTGGAAATAAAAGAGAAGTTTTATCTTATATTGTTCACCCCCCCTCTTAGTATAAGCTTGTGTTATTAAATTGGTATCAGAGCGGGTTCCTTCGTGAAAGCCTAACAACTTGAAGAAAGATCTTACAAGAACACACATGGCTAGCCAAGAATATTTTTTATCAAACAGGTTGATGGGACTAACTATGCTTTCTGGATCATAAGGATGTGAACTTATTTATTGGAACATGGCTATGATATATGGCAATTTTTTGAGGATGGGTTCACACCACCTACAAATCCTCCCACAGATCGAGATGGCAAGAAATCATATGAAAATAATGCTAGGGAAATGAATGTAATATTAAGTGGGCTAAGCGAAACAAATTTTGTGAAAGTCATACAATGCACTTCAACAAAAGAAATATAGGACAAGTTACCAAGAATATTTTTTATCAAACAGGTTGATGGGACTAACTATGCTTTCTAGATCATAAGGATGTGAACTTATTTATTGGAACATGGCTATGATATATGGCAATTTTTTGAGGATGGGTTCACACCACCTACAAATCCTCCCACAGATCGAGATGGCAAGAAATCATATGAAAATAATGCTAGGGAAATGAATGTAATATTAAGTGGGCTAAGCGAAACAAATTTTGTGAAAGTCATACAATGCACTTCAACAAAAGAAATATAGGACAAGTTACAAAGAACATATAAAGAAGACAACAAGGTGAAATGGTCAAAACTTCAAACCCATAGGAGAAGGTTTGAAGACTTGAAGATGAAATATGAAGAAAATATTGTTGAGTATCTACTCTGAGTTGATGAGGTTTTCAACACCATTCATGGACTTGGATAAAGTATTCAAGACTCTAATATTGTTTAGAAAAATGTCAAAACTTCAAACCCATAGGAGAAGGTTTGAAGACTTGAAGATGAAATATGAAGAAGATATTTCTAAGTATCTACTCTGAGTTGATGAAGTTTTCAATACCATTCGTGGACATGGAGAAAGTATTCAATACTCTAAGATTGTTCAAAAAATCTTAAGGTCACTTTCCATGAGGTTTGATGCAAAGGTTTCAGCAATAAAAGATATGAAGAATCTTAAATCCTTAAGCATGGACGAGCTACATGGAATTCTCATAGCCTATGAGATGAGGACTAAAAAATATAAAAAATCCAAACAGGAAACAACATTTAAAGATTCAAATAAGACACATAATAAGGAACCAGAATCAAGTGAAGAATCAAGCAACATAGAAGAAGCTAACTTTGTGCGAAGGAAAATGAAGGGTCCAAGAAAAAACAAAGGTATGCATATTATGAAATATTTTAATTGTGGTAACCTTGGTCACTATGCATCTAATTGTCCACAAGCTAGAAGTAGTAGCAGTGAAAAAAGGTATAAGAAAAATAAAGAAAGAAAATTTTATCATGAAAAGAAAAATAGGTATGGTCAAAACAAGCATGATAAAAACATCTTTCAAAGACACAAGAAGAGTTTATATGTTGAAGAAGGAAGCAATTCCTATAGTAGCAGTGATGAAAGTCTCCCAAATAGTGAAAGAGAAGAAATCCTATTTTGGCCATAGAAGAGAAAGAAGATGCTCTTGTTTTCAAATACCAAGAAGAAGAGAAAAATTTAGAAAGTGAAGAAGAAGCCATGGTTGATATTGAAGGGGAACTTGTTGTTGCTATTGAAGAGTTGAAGAGAGTTAGAAAGAAGAAATCAAGATTAAAGTCTCAAGTACAAGAGGATGATAATACAAAAGCAAAGTTGTCACAAGAGCTCATTGACCTCAAAGTTAAAATTGAAGAGGTAAGGCTAATTGAAGAAGGTATGGTTGAGCAGTTAAAGGCAAAAGAGTTAGAATGTAGAAAATTAGAACATGAGGTTGTCTCTATAAGGAATGGAGTTGAAAAATCTAATGATAAGATACATGAGTTTGAGAAAAGATCAAAATTTGTGTTTGAAATTATCAAAAGATAGAGATCTTTAGTTATAAATACTAGACTTGGGTTTGAAGAAGGTCAAAAGAAACAACAGAGGGAGTCAAGCTCAAAAGGAAAAGAGGAATAAAAGAAAATAATTAAATAGGAACCTAAGACCTATGCTAATGTGTTGAGAAGTGGAAGCATCAAGGAGGAAGAAAACAAAGAATCATCAATGAACAAAGTACATCATAGAAACATCAATGAAATAACCATGTGGCAATATCCTCCAAGGCAATCAGATAGGTTTCAACATTTCTTCCATGGTCATTGTTTCTCATGTAACCATTTTGGTCATAAATTTGTAAATTGCAAGGTCCGTGCTATGAATGATTTTGGCTCTTCACCAAGATAAATTTCAATTAATTTTCACCCCTCAGACTACAACATCATATACTACAAGTGTAATAATTTTAGCCATACATCTAGATGGTGTAGAATAGTTTTCCTTGAACTTCTAAAGTCAATCCAGAAGGAGAATAGTCAATCTAGTCAAAATAATATGACCTCCAAAGTTTAGAGAAATAAAATAGAGCAAGACGAGGAGCATAGTAATTTTGGAGTTTCACTCCCATATCATAATTGAATTCTCAAAGAATATTAGGGAGGAAGGGGGTGTTGTCAAGTGTATTATATTACAACCCCAAGAAGCCTTTGCCATTGATGTTAAAGGGGGGAGTTTTTAGTAAGGGGGAGCAACTAGTAAGGGGGAGCAGTTTGTGATCATGTTCAACAAACGTCAGTTTTATTGTAGGGTTGCCATCAATGACAAAAGGGGGATATTTTTAGAAATATTGAGTTCTCATTGATGTCAAAGGTAGAAATATCTTCAAGGATGAAATGTTGAGTTGTCAAAGGTAAAAATATCTTCAAGGATGAAATGTTGATGCAAGGATGAAATGTTGATGTCAAAGGCAGAAAAATATTCAAGGATGAAATGTTGAGTTGTCATTGATAATAAAGGTAGAGATATCTTCAAAGGTGTTTTCATATGCTTTAATATTTAAATAAAATATTTAAATATTAAAGTAGAAGGTTTATATTTAAATAAAAAATATTTAAATATATAAAAGTTAAATAAAATAGAAGGGTTATATTTAAATAAAAAGGATTTAAATATCAAAAGGTTAAAAAATAAAATGGTATGACCTCCTTGAGCACACCATGCACAAGAAAATGTTTAAAATTCAAATTCAAATGTTGGGCCGACCTTGGATGTAAATGACAAAAAACATATATAAGGCATTGATTTACTTTGGAAATATGAAGAAAAAAAGTGATTAATTCATCATGGTGAGTGTGAGCAGAGAGTAGAAGGTGAAGGAGGAGAGGAGAAAAAATTTGGTGGTAGCAAAGAACAAATTTATATATGAACACAAGCTTATACTGAGAGGGGGGTGAACAATATAAGACCACTTTTTACTTTTCTTTCCCAAACAATATTAATCAATATAATGCAATATATCAATGGCAATATCAACAACATAAACCAAAGAAGTGCACAAAACATCACACACACATGAGACACCAATTTTACATGGTTCACCCAATGTGGGCTACTCCACGAAGAAAATATTTCACTAAAATTTTCTCAATCAATCTCTTGGGAATCCTTCCCAATTACAATGTTTATGGACCTCTGTCCAAAGGAGATGCCGATCCCCTAAATCTGGTTTGTGGATATCTATCCATAGGAGAACTCATTCTCCTCTTTTCTGGTTGGTGATCCTCTAGAATACTACTGCCTCCACTGCACTGGCTTGTGGATATCTCTCAACGAAAGACTCTTGTCCCCAATCATAAGACCTGTCCTCACTACCTTGGCTAATGGATATTTATCCACTGGATACTACTATCCTCTCTACTTTGTCACCTCCAAAGCTCTGCCTTAATTTTGTACTAAACACAGTCCAATCGGTCTAGCACAATTCTGCTCAACTCTTGCACTAAACACAGTCCAGTCGGTCTAGCACAAGTCTACTCAACAAGTCCACTCAAATCTGTACTAAATATAGTTCATTTAGTCTAGCACAAATTTTCTCAATCTCTATCTCTAGTCTAGCACAAACCTATCCTAAAATATGCACCAAACTCTGCTCTCAAATCTGCACTAAACATAGTCTAGTCATTCTAGCACAAATATTTCCTCAATATCTATCCTCTAGCCTTAACTTAAGACTTGACTCAACTCTTCTAGATATACCCCAAACCTTAAATCAAGGTTTGAACAAATCACTCAACTCTGCTCTCAAGTCTTCTCAAATACTTGTCTCAAATCTACCTTGTAAGATTCCACAAATGCTTACACCAATCTATCCATAAGTTCTCTATAGAAATTGCTCAAATATGCTCTACAAGTCCTTTATAGAACTTGCTCAAATATGCTCTACAAGTCCTCTCTAGAATTTGCTCAAATATGCTCTACAAGTCTTCTCCAGAACTTTCTCAAATCTTCTCAACAGGTCCACTCAGAACCTTCTCAAATCTACTCAACAAGTCCACTCATAACCTATCCAAATATGCTCAATAAGTCCTCTCTAGGACTTAACAAAATCTGTATTGTAAGCTTCCATAAAATCTCACACAAAATTAGTCCACAAGTCTTCTCAAAGACTTACCTCAAATATGCTTAAGAAGTCCACACAGAATTTGTCCAAAATCATAGAAACATAAAGAGAATTATTAGAGAATCAATAGGATCTATACTCAATCACTCTCTCAACTCAAATCAATCTCATAGAAGCATAAAAAAATTTGTTAGAGACTCAATATGTTCTATACTCAAAGCTCAATCACTTTCTCAACTCAAATCAATCTCATAGAATCATAAAGAGAATTATTAGAGACTCAATATGTTCTATACTCAAATATCAATAATTTTCTCAACTCAAATCAATCTCATATAATCATAAAGAGAATTGTTAGAGACTCAATATGTTCTATACTCAAAGCTCAATCTATTTCACAACTAAAATCAAAATATAGGATAGTTTTTTTTATGGAACTTGGACAATCACTTCATACATCCACTTGACTAGGCTTCAATTGACTCTACTCAATAAATCACTCAAGAAACAACCCTTGCTCACAAACCCTAGTCCAAGCATATAACCATCAACTCAAAATATTTCCAACAATGCTCAACAACAAATCTCACATAACAATGATACTCATGATATTTACAAACCCTAGTTCAAGTTCTTTGCATAACAACTCACTTCAACCACCATGATTATCAAACAAGGTTTTAACCACAACACTTAATTTCAGAAAACCTTGAAGCATTAACTCAAAAACTTCACCCAACCAATGATCTCAACAACAATGCTCATCAAACAAGGTTTTAACCACAACTCTTAATTTCAGAAAACCCTGAAGCATTTACTCAAAATTTTTTGAAAAGGAAACCCTAATCAAATCCTTTTTACTCCAAAATTTATTTTCAAACAACCAACTCAATCAAAGAAGAATTTGCCCATACCTTTTTGCTTGACAGGGAGTTGATCTTACAAATATGCCACACTCACAATTACTTCTTTTCCAACTCAATAAGGGTTAGAAGATAATTTTCTCAAAAAAACATAACACAAAAATAATATCAAAATTACACCTTATCACTCCAACTTAATTAATAATCGACACCCTCACAATAATCATAAAAAACCCTATATTCAAATTAACACAATACCCACAAAGTCTTAATCCTCCAAAATACCAATATAGAAATTTAAGACTTTATTAAAAACTAAAAACCAAAAATATTCTTATAACTCCAAGTAATAATTCTCAATTACCACCACTTATTTACTAAGAAAATATTTCTATACAATTTCCACAAAATAATCCTTATACCTCCCAACTTAGCAAATAATAAACTTTAATGCAAAAATATTTACCTCGTATTCGGAGGGAATCGAACCCTCAACATTTCCCACAACGTGCGCCTTAGATGTAGCCTCAACCACCACACGAGCTATGCGATCATTTGAAATTAATGAAGCACCATGTCCTTCAAGACTTGCTCCCCTCTGTGCTTTTCCAAAAACAACGTGCACCTTAACCAACATGATTTCCAATGCAACCACCACATTTTGAACGTAGGTCCTCACACTTGCAAACATATTTGTGCTTCCCAACTCACCACTAGGCCACACTATCCTATGTGCCTTCGGATTTCAATGCTTCCTATCTTAAACTCTATGTTGTCCATGAATTTCGTAAATCTCACGAGCTCTTGATCTCTTTCGCATTCCAATTAATTATTCGAGCAAGGATAATGTTTTTTGTCTTTGGGCAATGTATTTATATTGCCTCATTTATACCTTGGGAGACGTCGACGCTTCTACGAATTCCTTCCATGACGTCAGTGAAGATTCTAAAGGTGCTTCAAATGCCTTTTTCTCCAAACCTAGCCTTAGGGTTTATAAAATATAATTAAACTTTATAAAACCCACTATGCTTTATAAAATATTATAATGAGAATTATAAATATTTTATTTGGGTTTTCACCATATCATTTTAATATTACAATAACCATTATTATAATATAATATATTTTTGATGCCTTGGATAAATTTCTTCCTTCTCACTTCATTCCATGTTGTAAATAATATTTATTTATAAAATAAATATTATATCTCCTTTTTAACTTCTATTTTCTGCACTAATTCTCTTGATCTTTGGCCTGCTTCCTAGATATCAAATAACTAATTTTGACTCCTTTGTTTCCTTCTGAATTCCTTGATATTAATGATGACTTCATTTTGTGACATCAATGACAAATTTGACTTAGGGACTCAAAATATCCAACAATATGTTCCATTATGTCCCTATGGTTTCATCCACTAGAGTAGTCGAATCGGTTGTCTAGCTCGCATGGAGCACTGCTATGTAGAAGGTGCAAGGGTCAAAACCCCTTGATTCCCATTTTGATGAGGTTTTTGTTATTCGAAGTAACACAAGGATGAAGGTAAATATTACATCATTCCCCTTTGGTTTCATCCACTGGGGTAGCCCAGTCAGTTGCCTAGCCTTGCATGGAGCACTGTGGTGCAGGAGGTTAGTGAGTCAAATATTGTCAACATCCATTTTTGCTGAAGCAGTTAAGATAGTGGAAGGAGGAGGTTAAATATTTTATGTACCCTTTTTAGTTTCAAATTTTGTGGTAGCTCAGTTTGTCACAAGCCCGTGTTGGGGCAATGCACTTATAGAGGTCAGGGAATCGAATCCCATTCGTGGTTGTGCAAGGTATTTATAAAGTTTTGTTTTATTAAATTTAATAAAAGGGAGATATGAGGGCCAAGGTGATAGTATAAAGTTTTATTTTTGCAATATAAATAAAAGGGAGATATAAGGGTCATAGTGATAGTATAAAGTTTATTTTTGCAAATTATAAAAGGGGAGATATAAGGTGTAATTTTGTGATTTTATTTTTGCAAATTATAAAAGGGGAGATATAAGGTGTAAGGTTGTGATTTTATTTTTGCAATTTAAATAAAAGAAGACGTTGTTAGAATAAATCTTTATATTGTAAGTATTAAAAGGGAGATATTAGGAGTTATTTATACGCTTTATTGTGTATGTTTTTGAAAGAAGTGATAAGGGTTTAAAGTGGTTGATTTGATATTTAACCCAAGAAAGGAAAAAGTGAATTATTTACCAAATTAGAAAAGCACATGCAGGAAGATCATCATTATTGAGGCAGATTTGGAGGGGACATATTTGGAACAAATCAAGGTGTCAAAGAGGATCAAGTGCACATATTCACCCAAGCATTCAATTAACAAGGAAGAGCAATCAACCATTTCAAGAAGAAGTGCACATGATAGTGGAAGTAGAGCAAGGTATGAGCATCTCCAAGTCAACACACAAGTAAGTTATCCAATGCTAGACTTGAGCTACCTTTAAAATGTAATAAATGTGAGATATATGGAAGCGACAGACTTAATGAATGTGAAGAACATATTGACCATTTGAAGCTTACTATATTAGTTCATATCATTCTCTATATGTTCATGAAGATAAATGTTTTTGGGTAGATTGTGTCTAAATTGCTTTTAGTTGAGGAAAGAGAAGGTGAAGAATTTTATGCCATTGTGATCAATTTTTGGAGCAAATTTTAGGAGGTTTTGTAAATAGGTTTTGAAGCAGATTTGAGCAGGTTTTGTGAACAAGTTTTGAAGTAAATTTGAATAGGTTTTGTGAACAAATTTTGAAGTAGATTTGAGCAGGTTTTGTAAGTAGGTTTTGGAGTAGATTTGAGCAGTGATTGTGTGTAGGTTTTGTAGTATATTTGAGCAGTGATTGTGAGTAGGTTTTGGAGCATATTTGAGCAGTGATTGTGAGTAGGTTTTGGAGTATATTTGAGCAGTGATTGTGAGTAGGTTTTGGAGTATATTTGAGCAAGTTTTGGAGTAGATTTGAACAATGATTATTAGTAGGTTTTAGAGTAAACTTGAGAAGATTTTGAACCAGACTCGTGAGTTGAGGGGATTGGTGTCTCCTATGGGTTGGTGCCCATGAACCAATAAATGGGATTGGAGTCTCTTATGTATTGGTATCCATGAAGCTGAAGCATAGGGGATTGGTATCTCCTGTGGGTTGGTACCCATGAACCAATAGAGGAGACTGGTGTCTCCTATGGATTGGTATCCATGAACCTAACCAAGGGGATTGGTGTCTCCTATGGATTAGTGTCCATGAAATTAAGCAAGAGGATTGGTGTCTTCTATGTATTGGAGTCCACAAACTTGAGCAAGGGTATTGGTGTCTCCTATGGATTTGTGTCCATGAACTTGAGCAAGGGGATTGGTGTCTCTTATGGATTGGTGTCCATGAACTTGAGCAAAGGGATTGGTGTCTCCTATGGATTGGTATACATGAAACTAAGCAAGGGGATTGGTGTCTCCTATGATTTGTACCCATGAACCATCAAAGGATATTGGTGTCTCCTATGGATTGATATCCATAAACCTGAGCAAGGGGATTGATGTCTCCTGTGGATTAGTGTCCATGAAATTAAGCAAGAGGATTGGTGTCTCCTGTGGATTGGAGTCCATGAACTTGAGCAAGGGTATTGGTGTCTCCTATGCATTGGTGTATTCTATGGATTGGTGTCCATGAACTTGATCAAGGGGATTGGTGTCTCCTATGGATTGGTTTCCATGAAATTGAGCAAGGGGATTGGTGTCTCCTATGGATTATTGTCCATGAAATTGATCAAGGGTATTGGTGTCTGTGTCTCTTGTGGATTGGTGTCCACAAACTTGTATAGGGGATTGGTGTCTCTTGTGGATTGGTGTCCACAAACTTGTATAGGAGATTGGTGTCTCCTATGGGTTGGAGCCCACAAAATTTAATGAAAAAATATATAAACAATATTTTATCGTGGTTTCCTCCCAAGAGGGAGTTTTCACATAAAATATTTGTCACTTATGTGTGTGGTGATTTGTGCATTGTTTCATTATTGTATTCATATTATTTGAAGTGATTGCTTTGGAAAGAAAATAGAAAAGTTTTATCTTATACTATTCACCCCCCTCTTAGTATAAGCTTGTGTTCTTCATAATGATCATACAATAGGCCACATGATCAAAATTGATGATGGAGGGTCCAAAAAAATTTCAATAGCTTTGGGAAAATATTTGAGAGTCAGTACGGACTACTTCGAGGAGGAATTAAATTCAATTTAGGAGCTGTGCAGGAGGTATGATGACATTATAGCTTGGACATATGATGACCTAAAAGTCTATGATAGGAATACTATTCAACATACCATTGAGTTATAACCAGGTTCAAAGCCAATCAGATAGAAGTAGAGGCCATTCAACCTGAATATTGAAGCACTAATGAAACAAGAGCTCCTAAAACTGCTTAACACCAAAATAATCTATCCTGTTAAGCATGCAACTTGGGTGGTAAATATGGTCCTGATCAAGAAAAATAATGGGGATATCAGACTATGTGTTGACTTTTATAGATTAAACAAAGTATCTCTGAAGGATCACTATCCTGTACCTCAAGTTAACTAAATACTACGCATGGTATCAAGGGTACAAAGGTTCTCTATACTAGATGGCTTCTCAAGTTTCAATCAAATCTAGGAAACCTTCACCATCTATAGACACTAAAATCTGGTCAATCCGATTAGGCAATCAAAAGCACTGGTCAATTGACACCATATGGCCCCCTTGGGCAACCCTCAGAGGTTTACTAGTGGTCCTAACCACTCTTGGAAGGCTCTACCCCACTTTTGGGAAGCTTTTGGGCCATATAGGCATGGCCGTCCCACCCATGGATGGCCATAGTTCATGGCCATCCCACCCTAGGATGGCCATGTGTGGCCATCCTTGGGTGGGATGACCATGAGGTTTGACTCCCAAAAAGTCAAAATATGGACAAATGGCACCCAAAAATTACCATTTTCCCCACCTATTCAAGCATGCAAGTCAGAGGGCATAGCATCCTTATGACATACTGCATGAGGGAGGCCAAATAGGGAGATTCTCTTCCCCCTCCAATGCATGCCACCCTGTTGGCCAAATGGCGCCTCTTGCCCTGCATGCCCTCGCATGCCTTCTTGCCCAAAGGCTCCCTTTGGCTATAAAGTGGATCCATTTTCCACACAAATGATAGAGAGGAGTTTTGAGACATAGCAACGGAGTGCTACCAAGATTTCCCCTCACCATTTTGTGCCCTTTTTCCCTCGAAATATCTACCTAGCGAAGGAGGTTTGCGAGTGATCTAGGAGGCACAATTTGATTCCAAAACTGAACCATATGAGTGAATTTCACCACCAAATTTTATGAAAACACTATTTAAGAGGTCCCTGACCAATTCATAGAGGAATTGGTGACAAAATAAGTGCAGAATTGGTGGTCATCCCACCCCAGGATGGTCCCCATTCTGTGATAGTCCCAACCATCCCACCCTGGGATGAGGATAGATCTGTGCATTATTTATTTACTATTATTTTTTAGTTATATTCTAGATTAGTATATGAACATTCTATCCAAATTTCATGCATTTTGGAGCTATATTGAGCGAGATATCACATTTTTAGTGTTTTGTAGGGTCTTATGCAGGTCTACGGAGCTCATCTGGAGATGCACATGAAACTGTTATTTATTTTGCAAATATGACCACATGGGTTGTCTTGAAATGTCATTTTATATATTCTTTCCAAGTTTCATGCATTTTGGATATGTTTAGGGGCAGAAATTGCTTGCTTTGGGTTTTGCAGGCTTCGAAGGTCTACTATGATTACGCCATGCCATCGGATGCAATTTCGGTTCTATTTTTAGTAATATCTTCCCAAAACCATATATTTTACATACCTCTACAATTTCAAGTCATTTGGAGTTGATTTAGATAGGCGTATTTCATATTCATGTTTTCTAGTCTTTTAGTGCCTATGGGGATTGCATGTTTTCACCATACACACTTGCTATTTAATGATTCTGATTTCCTTGTGTGTAGGTGTAGGTCATACAGCATACAAGGAAGGAGCACAATATCATAGAACAAAGTGGTGGCATCATAGGTTCGCCCACCTCAATTGTGGGTACGAGGAAAGACATTGGAAGTGCACACGAGCTTCTTTGAAAGGACTTGATCCTTGGGCACCCATCATTTTGTAAACAATTGTATCAATATTGAGCCCTCAAGGGGACATCTATGTAACCATGGTTTTGAACCATCGAATTAATAGAAAGAAACTTCCTTTTATTTCATTTCTTGCAATTTGGTGTCTTTTCCACTTTTACTTGCATGCTTCCGTTTTGATGCTCATAACACACTAGCGATAGATGCATATTGTTTAGCTGCATTAGGTGCACCATTTTTCCCCTAATTCAGTGGTGATCATGGTGGGACCCTATCCCTATTGATTTTCTGAAGGTTTAACCTTGGTTTTTGCTTGGTTTCTATTGCAGGTACTGGTCGTTCTGGCCTGAAACGGCCTCTGGACTGCTCCTTGGCTCACCCTGGGATGGCCACACAACCATCCCACCCTGGGATGGCCATAAAATTGGCAGCCATCCCACCCTAGTATGGCCACAAAATAGATACTTTTCTGCTCAGATGCCAGAAACAATAGGTTCCTCGGGTGATAAGGTAGGTGCCTAAACTTTTGGTTTTCTGTTACATAGTCAGAAATTGCTGAAATTTGATTTTTCTCGCATGCTTTGTTTGATAGAAAGGTAGAAAGATAGTTTCATTTTATTATAAATGCAAAAAAAAAATAAAAAATAAAAAAATAAGTTAAGTTATGATGCCCTTGTATGGTTTGCTTGCATGTAGGCTACCTAATGGGTAGGCCATCATTTAGGGTTTGCATCTTGTAGGTCTCTTTTTATCTAGCTTCTTCTAAAAGTAAAATGTACTTTTGCATGCATTTAGTGAATGATCATCGAATGCTTCATTTTTTACTTTATTTGGATTAAAAAGAACCACACACACCATGATTCACTTAAACTCTAGTGAGGTGGATTTCATCACCATCCACTAGTAGAGTTCAACGAGGTGGCTTTCATCTCCACCCATTGTCTCAAATCCCATGAACCTTGTTCTTTGCCAAGGCCGATTCCAAGATCTATCATAGCCCATGGGTTATAGCACGTATCTCTCTTCGAAGAGGTATATCACAGACTATGGGTGAACTGGGTGAGGAACTGGTAGGACCTATGCTCCTTGACCATGTGTGGACTTCATCACCACACATTATAGGTTGGATTACGTGACCATGAATTTCATTGCTAGTTGTCGAGCTATGAGCATATAGGTGAAATCCAATTAAACACAAGATTATCATCCAACAAGATTTCAAACACGTGACACAAGGTCATCTTTACAAACAACACATCTAAAACACACAAAATAGTTTAGGGATTCACATCTAAAACTTAAAAGAGATAATCACTTGTTTTTATTGAGTGTTTCCTTTCTTGTGTGTTGTTTCATTAAGAATTTGTAAAGGAGATAATCATCTAGGGTTGGTAGAGAGTCACAATGGTGTGCACCCGTAGCCAAGCCCAATCATGGGTGGAAGCTATGGAGAGTGGACTAGGAGACATGAGTCATCTCTGCTTTAGCCCCAAGGATTTGGTCATACCTCCCTGGTGAGCCTCTACTCACCCCAGTCCCAAAATAGTGGGGCATGAACCACACCTACAAGGGAGCCCTATGAGGGACACCCCTATGGGTGATGGACCTTACCTAGGAGAGTGTTCTCGGTATGTAGACACATCACATGCCTTCCTTGATGAAAGGCAATAATGCATTGAGGTGCAAGTAGATAGAGTGATGCCATGCATCCGCATACCTGATAGGTCTAACACACCTATTTATGGGCCAGAGCATGACTTCACACATTGGGTAGAGCAGGTTGATCATACCTTACCTCTACATCACCCTGATAGGGTCTAGTAGCCTAGGCAACAGGATGAGTATGATACTCATCGCTCAAGGTGAGCAAAATCCACCCTTCCCTTCCTCATTCATGAAGGAAGGCATGAGGAGATCCTTGATTATCCTCAAGAGTAGTATACCATACAAGCACGATGTGCCTCTACACCTACTGAGTACAATGAGCATATGCTCAGGCCTAAACCTCAAGTAAATGTGACTACCCTCGATCGAGGGAAGCACACGATGGATATCATAGATTATCTTGAATGAGGTCAGCCTCAGGGTGAGACTCCTAGGCCTCCTAGGCCCCATACAATGGAATAGATCAATCAAGTGGTTGCAAGATATGTGGAATGCCAAGTGTAGTTCAAGAAGCTTCAATGAGACAAAGAGCAACTAGACCACTTGCATCAACTTGAGAAAGAAAGAATTGAATGATAGACCAACGAGCTATTCCAAAAGACTTTACGTGAGAGGGTCCCTACCCCTAGAACATATAGACAGGAAGTCCACCTAAGGCAACCCATGCTCATTCGAGATAGGTCTCCTAGGCCTTATCCAATGTTACCTCCATGACCTCCTAGGCCAGATCAGGACTTGCCTCCTAGGCCAAACATAGGGTGCCCACAATAGGCAACTACCCCTCTTTATAGATCGACTCGAGAGATGCCCTATGGGGCTTACACCGAGCATGAGTTAGAGGTAGAATATTTGGAAATGCCTTACCAAGGTAAGGGGGTGACATGCCACCACCCCAAAATAGGCCTGAGGATCCTCATCCTCCATCGTAGGATAGGAGAAAGGATGAGGAGATTAAATCCTCAGATGCATATCAGGTATTGCTAGAGCACCTAGAGTCAGTAGAGAACAAGACCTCTAGGTCTGGATCTCAAAAGCCCACTTTGTACCAGTTACGTAGTCAACCCCTTCATCCTTCGGTTCCTACCCCTCCCTATCTAGAGTAATTTAAGATGCCTCAGTTGGCTACCTTTAAGGGAGAGGAAGATGCGTAGGAGCATGTTACCAAGTTCCTGAGTCAATGCTTTGGCATCCAGGATAATGATGCTTTGCTTTTGTGGACATTCATGACTACCCTCTCTGGCCCAACCATGGAGTGGTTTACCCAACTCCCAAAGCATAGCATCCATAATTTGGATCAACTTGTAGATGCGTTCCTAGAATGCTTCACCTTCAACACCAAGAGGAAGGTGACGCTGGCTGATCTCACTGGGTTGAAACAATATGATGATGAGTCAATAGCAAATTATGGCAATAGGTGGTGAGCATTGCTCGCCAAGCTGCCTTATCTACTCCCCATGTCGGAGTTGACTCAGATGTTTTCCAAGAGCTGCCTAAAGTTGATCTCCTTGTTGTTGCAGCTGCAACAATATCCGACTCTTGAAGATGCCCTAGCATAGGCTAGAACCATTGAAGACATCAAGATTCAAGAGGGAGAGATTGTGAAGCCTCACAAGGAGTGGAACAAGAATGCTAAGAATACCCTAGTGTAGCCTAAGCCAGCAGTAGTGAATCAGGTTGCCATTAGCATCCCAGGGCCAATGCAAGCAATGCCACCTCAAAAGCCTAATTATCAGGCCACACCTAGGAACTATAACAAGGACAACCAGAATAATCAAGGGCAAAATCAACAGCATCACCCCAAGTGATAGTTCACACCCATTGTAGAGTCTATGGACTCATTGTTTGAGCACCTCTTAGTGGCTAATTCGATCAATCTGCCTGAGAGTCGACCTATCGACCCAAATGCACCGAAGCCCAAAGGATATCGAGAAGACCTATATTGCAAATTTCATAGGCAAAATGGGCATGACATGCAAATGTGCTATAAGTTCAAGCATTTGGTGCAAGACATGATCGATAGGAATGCCCTTCAGGTAGACAACCCTATCATGCCAAACAACCAATAGATGGAGGTGTTTAAAGACCCCTTGCCTGCCCATGTAGAGCAGGCCAAGCCAGTGCCCTAGGTAAATGAGGTTCATCATGCACCCCCTCAGCAAGGGTATGTCGGCATGATCAACATTGTAATGAGGAATAGGTGGTACCCAAGTCCAGTCGCACCACCATGGCTCAGAGCGATGTTCCTTCGACGTCACAGCCTTTACCGCCTCCTGTGTCGAGCCTCCCACCTAGGCCTGTGGTCACAATTAAGAGCAAGCTCGCTCAGAGCCTGAGAATGACATCTACTCGACTCTCCATCTATGAGCTCATTCAACAATCACCACCTCATAGAGAAGCTTTAATGGAGATCCTTAAGGTGATAGAGCTTCAGCCCCAGGAGTCTAACTCCTTCAACAATTTTATGGGGCATGTGCGGCAATGCATGGAACCGGTGATTACCTTTCGAGAAGATGAACTTAAACTGGTTCCAAATGATATGGTGGATCCTCCCTTGCACATCGTCGCATGTGTAAATGGAACACCTTACAAGAGAGTGTTGATAGACACTGGGTCTTCGAGCAACATCATCACTACAATAGCTCTCAAGCATCTGAAGCTCCCAACATCCCATATTGTTGCATCTACCTACACCCTTCGAGCATTTAATGATGCCATATGCTCAATAGTCGGCACAATAGTCCTACCCATTTAGGTAGGACAAAAGACCATACCGACACTATGCCACATCTTGGAGGGTGAGATGGCATACAATATCTTGCTAGGCAGACCTTGGATCAGGGACATGAAGTGTGTCCCTTCCATTGCTCACCAGTGCCTGAAATACACCTATGAAGGGCAAGTTCATGTCATCCCCATGGACCTAGAACCCTTCAAGTACTGCAACATGGTGCAATAGCTCCCTGAGTCTACCTTACCATCCACCCATCTAGATTTTCAATCGAATGAATCCAGCCAAGGTCTGACTCCTTCACCATCACCTTCATTCAATCCATCATCATCTCATGCCATACCATCCTCATCTTCAGCACCCCTAGACGTGCCTTCATCATCGGTGAATCCTCCACTGAGAGACATGGGAAAGAGGCCTATTGATGAGAGCCCTCCGACCATATCCACCATCTCCACAAGTGAGACTCCTAGCCCAGTGGATGAGGAGCTACCTCATGAGGCAAACATTGAATCAATTCAAGCCTCGCTCTCATCTCCTCCTTCTCCATAGCCATAGGTCACAGTGCATCTAGCTTCCACTAGTTTGAGAGAGTACATGGTTAGGAATGTCACAGCCACTCCTACCATCGAGTCGGTGCAAGACATGGGTTGACCTCATCTTCCCATAGGTACTATCGTACCTCTTGGTCTTCCCCCTAATCAAACAAATTTCATCTATGGGGGTCTCGACTATGGCATTGAGCCTTATCAATAGTAGGAAGAGGATGAAGAGCCCTTTTTCGAGGACATCAACTACATGTCCAACCCTAACTTTGCCATGAAGTATCTTCATCTCTATAATTGGCATGGTTATGGGTTGGGCTTGTATGAGCAAGGCACCCGAGTTCCTTACCAACCATAGTATCAAATGCCTTATGACAAGTCTAGTTTGGGACACAACAAGCCTATGCCCCTCGATGTCCTCATGGATAGCTTAGAGTGCATGACTCTCAACTTTAGGGATGAGCTCATGCGTGATCCCTTATGCCAATCCCAATCAAGTCTACTCACTAGGGGACTACTTCCCTACACCCTTAGGTGATGATGACCCACCTCATGATGTCATCCAATATTATGAGAGAGGTGAAAGTTCACATACCCTTCCACATGATAGTGAGGAAGAAGATCAAGGGTCTCCCTATGAGTGGACATCTGATGATGAGTCAGATTATGAAGTGGCATCCATAGGCTCTTCTAGTCCGCATGTCAAGTATGCATGGATTGTCCCATTAGATGATGAGCATGAGGGTTATCTATGTATGTTTCCCTTGAATGACCCTATCTAGCACTAGTTCCTCCCTGTAGAGGGGCAAGTCCATCTACAACCACACCGACCACATCTGATCATTCTACCTTCACCACCTAGGGGAAATCATCCATCCATAAACATGATTTCCATAGACCTATGCGAGCCCCTATGAGATCTGGATAACCCATCGAAGCCACTGCACCTCGACTTGGGGGCCATTGAATTTGATCAAGGAGATTCTCCCCCATCACCTTTCGAGTACTGGTCTTGTGATGAGATGTTACAACCATCCCATTTCTCTCCAAGGCCTACTCATGATGTCTTCCATGCTGAGGAGGAACCTGAGGTTCCAATTGATGAGCTAAATCTAGTAGATGACATTCACCTGATCCCTACTCCTCACCAGTTGGAGGAGGGGTCGCATATGTCAATCGAGCAAATGATTGACAAAGATATCGGCTCAGATCCCAAGAATCCTCAATGTATCAAGTTAGGGGAAAGCTTATCCCCCAAAGAGCAAGCCGATTACATAGCCCTTCTCACAGAGAAGAAGGAGGCCTTTGCATGGTCCTACGGTGACATGCTAGGCAGGGATACACCACCTATCAGTTGTCATCCAACTTCCTCAATAGACATCCCATCATCACCTACACTACCCATACAATATATCTTGGATAGGCTAGACAACCTAGAGTCACAAGTGAATCAACAACAAAATGCTTTACGACATATCTTGGATCGACTCACAAGCATCGAGTCATGGTTGAGTAATTCGAACCCTCAACCCCTCGAATGTCAAGACCAAACCCCTCCTTTACAGTCCATGGTCAACCCTCAACAACACATGGAGGGGAGGTACCAAGCCCATCAACCATGGTAACATTATACTCAGTTGTCAGAACCCTTAGCATCGATCTTCAATCGACTATATGAGGCACAAGCAATCACGCTTCCTCCAATCCATCTACTGAACCCTAATAAGCATAGATCAAAGCCACATAGGCAAAACACATATTGTGTTTACCATCGAAAAATAGGCCATGATATCCAGACATGCTATGTCTTTCAAAATTTAGTCCAGGATATAATCGATAGGCAAGGACTTCAGATAGGAGTCTTCCAAGACTCTTTACCTTCACACGAAGTAAACACAACACCTAGCCATCCAGTCGAACAACCTAATCAAGTGCACATTACTCCACCTTCCCATAGGTTTGTGGATATGATCGATGTTATAACAGAGTGGTAGGAATACCATAATCGATATACGCAACCCATGATATCCTCCAATGTTTCACCTTCATTCAACTCACCCCAGAGGGATGCTAGCATTGCACAAGCTTACACCTCACAATAGGGGGGTCAATTTCCATTGTCCCTTAGGTGGTCTATGACCATCTAGGTCACCCCAAAAGGCTCCAAGGGTATCTACATACCGCTTGGTCAACCCAAAATACTCCTAGGTGGTCTATGACCATCTAGGTCACCCCAAAAGGCTCCAAGGGTATCTACATACCGCTTGGTCAACCCAAAATACTCCTAGGTAGTCTATGACCATCTAGGTCACCCCAAAAGGCTCCAAGGGTATCTACATACCACTTGGTCAACCCATAACACCCCTAGGTAGTCTATGACCATCTAGGTCACCCCAAAAGGCTCCAAGGGTATCTACATACCGCTTGGTCAACCCATAAACCTCCTAGGTGGTCTATGACCATCTAGGTCACCCCAAAAGGCTCCAAGGGTATCTACATACCACTTGGTCAACCCAAAACACCCCTAGGTAGTCTATGACCATCTAGGTCACCCCAAAATGCTCCAAGGGTATCTACATACCACTTGGTCAACCCAAAACACCCCTAGGTGGTCTATGACCATCTAGGTCACCCCAAAAGGCTCCAAGGGTATCTACATACTGCTTGGTCAACCCATAATACCCCTAGGTGGTCTATGACCATCTAGGTCATCCCAAAAAGCCCCAAAGGCATCCATAAGCTCTTTGGTCACCCAAAATGCCCCAATGGCATCTAGTAAGCCCATTGGTCACATGTACATACATATATATATATCAAAAATCCAAAAACATTATCAAAATATCAAAAATACAAAAATATTGCATCACATCACATTGCATACCATTGCATTTTATCATCACTTGCATTAGGTATACTCATCATTGCACTTTGCATTTTAGAGTTGCTCATACATGTCTAGCACTGAGACTGTACACTAGTCATCATTCAAAATCAATGTTGTTCAAGTCATCATTCACATCATTTCATATTTCACTTATCATTTCCACCTACATTTCCCACTTTTCATATTTGTGTCCATTCCCTTCACCTAGCCATTTTTTCTAGAATGTCATTAGGGTTTTCGGTCACTCAACCATCTCTAGTTTTCTTTTCAGATTTTGTAGAAAGCTATCCTGATTTTTAGGAGGTAGAGTCTTGCTTAGATTGTACCTTGTATATTTCAAAATCCCAACACATTTTCACACTAATAAATCCAAGTTTTGCACAAGGAAATATGAAACCTACGAAGTGGTCTAGGTTACCTTAAGTGAAAATTTTATCCTACTCATCCCCCTATGCGGATGGTTCAAGAATATTGAGAATTGGCAAAAGGACAAGCTCCTCCTTACCCAATTCCCCAAAATAAATAGTGGTTTTCACCACTATCAAAATCAAAATCCCAAAAAGCAAAAATCAAAAGCAAAATAAATAGTGGTTATCACCACTCCCCAAATCCCTTGCTCAAAGAAAACAAAATACAAAATAAATAGTGATTTTCATCACTAAGTATGAGCAAATATCCCTAAAATCAAATAAAAGAAAAGAAGGGAGTATTGAACTTGAATCCCTGGAATTCTCAGCATTCGACAAACCATTAGGTGATCCTCATTACAGGTTTGGTGGCATCAAGCCTTCCTGGCAATGGTGGTATCCTTACGCATGATGATATGTCTATCACATTAGCTTTTTGCATGTGTGCAGACCAATGTTTGCATGTGGATGAGCTAGCTTTTGGTAGCCTATACTACCTAGTGGTCTAATCCAACTAAGTACAAAACCTAGGATCATGCTACTCATAGGGTGATCTTCAGTACAGATGGGTTGCGTTAATCCCATTTGGCACTGGGGTAATCTTATGCTTATCACAAAATGAACTCACTTGCACACACAGGGATATTGAGTATCTTGGTCATCCTAGTAGATTCATACCTTGTCAAAAAGTCTTGCATGGTTAGTATATAATTTTTGACCAGTTGACTAGAGTGTTTGAGTCTCATGAAAACCTCATAGACATCCTATAACATCCTATCATTCATTCCATTTTATCACATTTATGTCAGTCTACATTTTCACAAATCCATTACATAGTCTCATGACAACATTACACATGAATTGATGAATTCTATATAGTCTATGGTGCTAACATAGTATGTCATATAGTATACACATTTCATCATCTAGATCAATACATCATCCATCTCATTATACATCCATGCATATACATATCATCAAATCAAATCAAATCACATTACAACATATGCATACATGATAGACATCCATCATCATATCATAAAGCAAATAAACACATTGCATACATCTCATAAAGCAATAAAAAGCAAAAAACACATGATGATAAACCACATAAAAGCTCATATTATATGTGTATATGTATGGGGTAAAAAGATACATCATACTCCTCTACTTCCCATAGGCTACAATAAAGTGAGTCCTCAGACTTCACAATGCTAAACATAGAACCGATGCTATGAATCACACTCCCACCCATAGTCAGAGTCTGATGCAAACTCCCATACCTGCTACCACCTACCTTGTCTACCCTTTGTATAGATCCAGGTGCCTCCATCCCAGCTAAAAACTACATTTTTCCACTATACCGACTCTGATGTGATTCACTGATAGCTGAATCATATGGTATATGCATTCTAAGGTGCACCACCTCATTATATAGATCATCTGTGTAGTTTTGACCTCACCAGTACCATGCCTGATAGGTCTCCACTATAGAATGGAGTCGGGTCACCTCCATCTACAACCTAGCCACATATTCACCACTAGATCCCTCCTGCCTAGGACTTTGAGATCGCAACTATACCCACAAAGCTATTATCTCTACTTGAGACCCATGTACCTTTGCTCGTTTGGATTTTATCTCTACCTAATCATATTTTACATGTGTTCAAAGGAGATCTCTATCTTGCCTAACCCTTATCAACTCATCCTATAGCTTAGTCTCTATGTCACCCTGTGCCACCTGCTATGCTTGCACCCCCTGATCACCAGTGTCATCATCCTCAAATTCCTCCTAATCCCTGTAGGGTCTCTAGATTACATCCATTGCTATGAGTCCTACAAAATACTAGGTCTAATAACCCACATCACCTACCCAATATTGACTTTGCCCTACCTCCTGCACTTGCTGCCATAGGATCCGATAGCCAATATCTTGGTCTATCAACTGTACTTGCATCATCCATGGTAGTCCCTGCGGCCTATCCATCCCTATATGCTACCATCCCAAAACTTGTAGTAAAAATTTGTACCCCAAGCCCTTCTACCCATGGGAGAGAGTCTCGTATAGCTCATCCTATAGTTGTGCCAGTAGTGTCATCTCCCATGCCATTACTAGAGGTTGCTCCACAATGCACCCTACTAGAGAAAACACTAACTCCAGAAGGTTCCAAGGAAACCTAGCACCTGATGAGTCTAGTAGAAGCATATTAGAGATCAGGGTCATCAAAAAAATATGCCTCATTCCTAGTATCCTAGCCTCATACCAATGCACCACCAATATGCCTCTGTTGAAATAGCCATCCATCGCCTCCTTCGCGGTCCTGCCAAAGTACCTCTCCATCACTGCATCCCTCCAATATCGGTGAGTAGACTCAATTGACCATCCCTTTATCAAAATGTGTAATATCTGGTAGACATCCTCCAGAATCACCATCATCTCCCTTATTAGCAGGTGGAAGGTGTTGCTGTGCGGGTCCCATAAATCAATAAGAGCCATCAAGTAAGTGTGGTCACCCAACACAGGCTCTAACCACATCACTTGATTGAGGCCAATGGCATCAAGCCACTCCTAGTTGGCATCATTCAATAAGTATCTTGTGGTATCAAAGAGGGTCAAAATTTGACACCAAATATTCACCACCTGGCAAAGACAAGTTAGTCAAATAACAAGCCCCAAATAGGCTTCAAAATGCCTCAAAACTCTCAAAAAACACCAAATAAGGGCCTTTTTTTAGGCTATTTTGTGGCCGTCCCACCCTAGGACAGACCCAAAATCTATGACCATCCCACCCAGGGATGAACCCTAAACATCTCCGATTAGCCCTCCCATCCAGGGACGGCCCCCAAAATGGGCAAAATTGGGCTTCCCAGGCCACCAAAAATAGTCAAAAAAATGGCAAATAATGGTAGAATAAAGCAAATTAAAGCCAAAAAATTGCATAAAAACATAAAAATAAGCATAATAAATTATAGGCCATCCCTAATTAGGTTCAATTACTAAGAATTTAGTGTGCTCTATTCAAAATAAAAAATAAGCAATAATTCCACTTTCAAACTAGCATAGTGCAGTAAGAAATTCAATTCTTACTCGTATTGCACTGGATCTGCCACTGGATGAGTCTACACATTGGATCATGGTAATTGTAGGATGATTTTGATAGCACCCCACTACTTAGAATATTTCTTCTCCTCCTCACCTCTCAAGCTGCAAAGTTCCAAAAGCAAGAATGAGCCCAAATGACCCATTTTTGGCTTAAATAACCCTCTCAGGGCCATGACAATCCCAGGGCGGTATGATCATATATTTTGCTGACAGTCCCACCCTAGGATGGCCATAAAATATGCCACTATATCTTGAGATCAGTAATCTTCATTAGTTGATTTTTCAAACTAGTGGAATAAATTTTGAGTCCTAGTCTTCACGAGTTTTCCTACAACTCTGTGGAAAGACTCTAGTCAGATGTAGTCTCAGAATTTCTATAACTAAGATTTATTTCAATCCTCACTCATGAATCTCTCTCTATTCCTATCTTGACCCACCATGGCTCTAATACCACTATTAGATTTTGAGGATATATGAAGTTGGAGAGATCTAACGCAGGTCCTAATAAGATACAAAATATATGAAAGAAAGTAATTCTGCAATATGACTAAAATATACTATAAATAGAAATGATAAAAATACAAAGCAGTATGGAGGTAATGGTCACTTCATTAATACAAGCTAAAGAGCTACATTGTACTCCATACATGAGTTATACTACTCTCTATCACAATGCACTTGATATGTACTTAATATGTGATCTATCACTATGAGGCCCTTTATATAGGAAGAGAGATTCCTTGGCCAACACTCTACCTAGTTGTACAAGTGGAAACCTTGCACATTACAACTTGCACATTAAAACTTGTGCATTTATTACATTGCTTGAAGTAACTAGCTAACTTCCCCCTAAAGTAATATCCTACTCTAACTATGTACCAAAGGTGGTACATTTACATGACCCAAATGATGTAATATGCTCTAACTCTAACACTTAAATTCTCTATCAAAACAAAGGCATCCCTAGATAAAAGGAAGGTAGCTCTTCAATTTGAAAATAAAAAATCCTTGAAATTATTTCGTCTTTCCCTTGGAGTGTTAACAAAATATATTCTACTTTTTATAAAATTCACCATTTGTCCTAATGCTTCTTCATAAATTTTCAGAATTTCCATAATCTGATGGGCTTCAACAATTGAGGCTTCTCCTATAATGATAGTGTCATCTATAAATTATTGGTGATTTATAGCCAAAATATTCAAATCTGGTTTTATCCCCTTCAAAACAACTACTTCAAATCAAAGAAATCAAAGATTTCCAAGAGAAGAAAAGAGTGGTTAGAAGCCACCCTAGGAAAAGACCTAAGATAAAAATTATTAAAGAAATCTATCCTTTTTTGGGATACTAGGAACCTATCCAATAGACACTAAATAAGGTTTGAGCCCAATCTTCTATTTGACCAAGTATATTTGGCCCCTTTCAAATCAACATCCAACAATTGGCAATTCAAAATAAACTCATTAAATTCAGCCATACTTTCAAAAAATATTGAACACCCCATTTCTTATCACTAGGATAAAGAGTTGAATTAAAATCACCAAAAACCACCCAAAGGCCAATTCAAAACCCTATGAGACTGCCTCAAAAGATCCCAAACTCTTCTTCTACCCACTAACAAGTTTGGAGCATAAACATTAGTCATAACCCAAGAAAAATTAGTATACTTACATGTGAACAAAATGGAAATAAACTTGTCATTAATCTGCAAACACTATCCCTCTAACCGCTTTGGATTCCATAAACCTCCAGATACACCATCAGCAGGAACCATTTCCACCTGAGTTTTTTTACAAATTTAATTCTTCACCTTCTAAAACTTGGAATCATCCACTTTAGTCGCTTGTAATAAATGAATAGCAACCCTCATTTCCTTTCTTAATTCCCTAAGGACCCTATGTTTATTTGGGGTATTCATACCCTGAATATTATAAGATAGAAAATTCATTTTTGTATCAAGTTGAGGAAGTTTTACTCCTCACAAAGATAATTGTTTTTTCTTCCCATAAACTACATCCTTAGCAACAACTCTTATTCTCAATTCTCAGAGATTATACCTTCATCGAGAAACTAAAATTCTGAAATCAAGCTTCTTAAATTTCCTTCTATTTCTAGTAGAAATTTTTTGGATAACCTTTTCCTCCTTATTCAACTTCAAATCACTAGTAGAAGCCCATTCTTATCCATCTTCTTCATCCTTAGACCTATTCTGAATAATGTTAGTATTTTTATTTTTTCTCTCTTGTAGCCAATCAGTTTCACATTCTGTTGAGGAGTTATTTCTTTTGAAATACTTGTTTCTATGTTCTTTTCCTTTAGCCCTACTAGAGAGTGTGGGTCTTTCTCAATATTCTCTTCTGCATACAAAGAATGATTCTTTTTATTTTCAATCAAAGCCTTAGTAACTAATTCATTAATACCTCCAAGTTGAAATTCTGGAACAAACTCTTCCCATTCAACAATGCCATCCCCATAAAGGGTAGCAATAACCTCAAAGCTATTTGAAGATGGACCCTTACTACTTTCACCAATTTCTTTTTGCCCAAAAACTTCTCCTTGCTTAGTTTTTTTTTTCCTCCAAACCCTCAAAGGTTGTCCAATTCTATTATTCATAACTTTATCCTTAGGATTTTTTGGGCATGTTTTCCAAATATGCCCTACCATTTTGCAAAGGTTACAAAAAGGAATGGGAATTTCATACTGAATCTCTTGTTTCCATTCCCTATAATCTGAAACTAGATTAATAGATTTAGGCAATGGTTCAGCCAAATCCACCTATACATAAAAATGGGTTGCTATCTTCCTTTGCACCTTTAATTATTTTTTAATTTGAATTTACATTGGGTACTTCCTCACTCCTTGTAATGATTGATTCGAGTAAACTGTGATGGTATTTTCCATATATTAATGTTGAGGTATTTTATTTACCATTTTTTTGGGAGTGAAAAATACTTGATCTAATACAAAATTTACTATAGTATGATCTCCTTAATTCATATCAAAGTTATTTTGACCATTTTTTCTATTTCTCCATCGTTTTCATTGTGAAATCTCTTGCCATGTGTCTAGTCTCATGATATTTGTGGCATAAGAATGCATGTTTTCATAATACACTTGTTGATCCCATTCTCTTGATTCAAATTTAATGTTAATGGATTGTGGTAAAGGTTATGAAATATCCATAACAAAACATATTTGAGTATAGACATTAGACTTTGCTTCCTAAGTAGTTGATCCCTCCTAGATTAATTCTCTAGAGTATTACCAATATTATTCAATACCTCCTTATTGATAAGTTGATATAGATGTCCAAAAATACTAACCCACATTAAAATTCATTTAATAGTTTGTATTCATAGAAATATTATCTCTTCATGGTCTTAAATATAGGGTATATATCCCCCTAAACCATGGGCCACCATCCATTATTTGAGTATCATTGGTGCTACACAGTAATGCTACATGTCATGAATACTACACACAAATGGTACTACACAACAAAGATATTACAAGTTGTTAGAGAATATTAAATTAATTGATACATTCCAATGTACCCCCATGGTACAATCATAAATATGTAAATATTAGATTAGGTTGTGATTCAATAGTTTAGGAGTGTGATTTATATTCCTCTTATGTAAGTATATTTGTGCAGGATGTGCACAAGTGTCATGTAACAATATGTGCAAGTGTGTAGAGTTAGAAAGTGTGCAAGTAAATAGAGAGTCAATATTTATGTATACAAGTGGCAAGATGTGAAGCCAAGGGATATGAGAGGTTTGTCTTATGTGTGGACTAGAAAAGGATGCATATCCTATAAATATGATGAGAGTAATAGATAAAGAGTCCAAGAGTCACCTTGCTAAGGTTAAATTATGGAGACAAAGCTCCATGTATTGTATCTAAATATTTGAAGATCATTAAAGTGTGTATGAGCATATTGAATATTGTATACAGTTTGATTAATATTATTATAAGTTTTCTTCATGTTATTTCATGAATGATATTGGCCATTTATTTCATATTGTTGTTGTTGTTTCCATGAATGTTATGTTTTTTGACATTGAAAATTTATATTTAATGCTCAAATATTGAATTTTATATTTGATCCTAAATACTAGGACCTATGATTATCTGGCTGAAAAGCCAACAGTGGTATCAAAGCTACTTTGAGTAGTTTCCAATCAGAGGCACCTTGAGTGGAGAGAACTATAATCAAGCCAAGTATCTTGGAGAATATTCTACAAAATTGATATTTAGGCTAAGCAAGAATCTTGGTAGAGTTGTCTAACATATTGGCATTCAATCCAAGACAAAGCTTGGATAATTGTCTTAATATAGCCACATTTATCCTCACCTTGAGTGGGAAGAATTTGAAAAAAAAGATACAACTTAAAGCTAGCATTAAAAAAAATCCTAGTGTGAATATTTGAATAAATTTGGAAGGAGAAGATCTAGCTATTGGATTTTAATATTAAATATATCAAAATATCACATGTCTCAATATGAAAAAGCCACAATATTATAGGTCAAAATAGCAATAATAAATAGTAGAATTATATATGAGCAATCAAATATATATATCCAAGCCAATATAATAATAAAATTAAATTCACTTATAATATCAAATATGAATTTAAAAATCCAAAATCATTCATGTACATGCATGAAGAATACTTACAATATAAATTGATCAAAATATGTATACAAGATTTTATTCTCGTATTTTTTGTTACATTGTATGGAGCTTTGTCTCCATAATATAGACATAGTAATGTGATTCTCCAATACTTTTCTATTTTATTCCTCACATATCTAGGAGATGCAACCTTTCCTATTATTGACCTTTAGCTTCTTATCTTACCACCTGTATACTAGACTCTTCACTCTCTTCTTACATGTATACTTCTACATGACTCTTACTCTCCTACATGCACTCCTAATATAAGACACTTGTGCACATCCTCACTTTACATATTTACACACTTACATACATGACACTTGTGTACATTCTCTCAATACATACTTGCACTCTTACTTATATGAAACTTAGGCCTATCCTGCACATTGCACTCTTATATGACACTTGTGCATATCTTACACATAGACACTTACATAAAAGGGAAATATAAATCAATCATATAAACTATATACACAAACCCTAATCTATTACATATTTACATTTGTACCATGACAGTACCATGGGGGTACATTTGCATGTACCAAATTATATAATATTATTCAATACCAACTAGCATCAAAGAAAATAACTCTAGTGAATTTGAAAATTGAGATACAACAAAAATTGATAGAGCCATGTGAAGTAAACATAGGCCCATATTGATTTATTATTGCAAATCAAGAGTTTACAGATTGATAGACGAAAATATTGAGATTGTAGAAAGATTGAAAAAGATTGCACTAGATTGAAAGTATAAAGAATACAATTGTGTCAATGTGTTGGACGATTTAAGAAGCCCATTTATTGGATGATTTTTCTAGCTTGAAGTGTCTAAATAAAACATTGCTAGAATAGGAAGAGCTCATATTTGTGGAGAACATCTAAGGAATGCCTATGGATGTGAGTCATAGGAGAGATTAAGATCCAATATTGCACTAAGAAACTAGATTTCTAGAATTAAATAAAGAGATTGTTGTAATAGATTGAAAACACTAGCCATTGAAGATGCATAGAGATCCATATTCTATAATTGTGAAAAGTGTCTATGTTGACTGCATTGGAAGGAAGAAAGACTCTAAGGTTTGAGCACCTGAGAAGAAAATTTAAGAGCATTCATTTGAAGAATTCATAGTATTACATGTACATCCAAAAGGTAATTGAGGGTAAACTTTGTGAGAAGTGAATCCAAACATTTGAAAATATTTCTAGAGCATATTGACATAGTAATATCTATTACTTGCACCTAAGGAGTATTTATTAGACAAAACATATGTTGCATGCAAGAAGGAAGAGCAAAATTCAAAAGAAAGATGTAACATTTTCAATAGTTGCATTCAAGTGCCACGCGTGAAGGGTACCAAACATAAGCTCCAAGAATAAGGTGTAAACTAATTCTCTTCCATTTATATAAAATGAGTGTGCATATTACTTGAAAGATATAGGATATAAGGATAAAATTTTATATTTGATTAATTGAAAAAGAACTTGGTTAAGGAGCCATAAAGAATTTTACTCCAAAAAATATTTTTGAAGAATTAATAAAGTTTATAAATTAAATTCAAATTTGATTTAATGATTTGAAAATTGAATGCAATATTGAATTTTTCATATTAATAATTGATAATTGAAATTTTTTATTTAAAAATTTGTAGAGATGAGAAATTCTCCTCCAAAGGATTTAATTTTGAAAAAAAAATATTATTGAATAATTGTTTAATTGAAATTTGGAAAGACAAGATTTTCTACTCCAAAATAAATTGAAGAATTTGATTATTGATTTGCAAATTTGATTGAATAATTTGAAAAAGAAATGTTTTCTATTTGGTTTGGAGTATAAGAATTTCTACTCCAAAGGAATAAAATTTGAAGAAATTGATAAAATTAATATTTGAGATTTAAATGAGTTCCATTATGTCAAATAGCAAAATTTTCCTTTCTAAATCACAAATTTTGAAAGGACCTAATTTTGCATCATGGAAAAACAAAATGAAATCAATTCTTATTGTAGAAAAACTTTGGGAAATAGTGAATGGAACAAAGAAAAAGCCTATTGAATATGAAAGAGAAAAAAAAAATTGAAAAAGTGATGCAAAAGCCCTTATGTTAATTACATTTAGGATAACTGATGAGATACGACCATACATAAGTGAACCAGTGAATTCAACAATTCCTTGGGATAAATTATGTAAAATATTTTAAGGAAAGAACAAAACAACCATTTTGAATTTACACTCATAGTTATATTCATTGAAGGTTAATAGTGGAGAGAGTATAGAACTCTTTCTTCAAAGAATAGTAGATATAAAGGCTAAGCTATTAACTCTAGGAGAAAAAGTGGAAGATAATTTTCCTGTTCAAGTTACATCAAGAGCACTTACAAAGAGTTACAAACATTTAATTACTTCGGTTCAAGTGCTAAATAAGGAAACAACATTTTATGACTTGGTTAATGTTCTTCAAGAGTATGAGGTGGAAAATTTAGTCAAAGATGAAATGACTAATAATGCTTTGATATCTAAGGAAAATATACCAAGTAACATTACAACATCATCAAAGTCTCAACCTAGATGGAAACAAATATTTTGTCACATATGTAGGAAAAAGGGTCATACTACAAATTTTTGTAGATATAATTCTTTGAATCAAGGAAATCAAATGAATAAACCTTTCCAAAATTTTCAGCCAAGGCAATACCAATATCAATATCAATATGGACAACAATAATGACTAAAACCAAGAGAAGAAAATCAAAAGGGCAATTTAGTTCAAGAAATTCAAGAGATAGAAGAAGAGACAGAATAAAATTAAATTAGATCCCTTACAACAAGAATTCTAGTTGGAGGGTAGTTACATAGTGAAGGGAGCTCATGCTGGTTTTCAGGGAGAAACCATGGTGATAGTTGAATATCCATCTACAATTTTTCTATGTGAACAACAATTTGAAGAAGTTTGTTTGGCTAGAATAATGGAGTGCACGCAGTAAATGTAGGATTTGTAAAGTGAAGTACAAATAATAACACACACAAGTGACAGTAACTTATTTTTTTGGAGAAATATTTTATTTGTTGGAGGAGGAACGAATTTGGGGGAAGACAAAAAACCCTAGCATCGATCAATTTTTTTAGGAGAGATCATGATTATCAGTTCAGTTTCCCTTTGATTAGGAGTGGATCATATGCATCAAGTGCTTAAATCAAGAAAAGCAACCCATCCAAAACCACTTGCTCGTGCTAACAATGGTACCTTTATACCCAAGTTAGATGAGTCTTCTATGATTGAGTTACCTCCAGCTTACATCCAGTAGCCTTTACTCATGCTTTCCACATAAGCCCTTTCATGTAAATTTGTGGGAATATGTCCTTGTCCAATCATAATCCAGAAATGGATTAACATATAGTGGGGGAATAAAGTCTCCTCTTATGAATTCATGATGACAGGTAGGGAATACTTTGTCATTACATTTGCCTTTGTGGAGGACAAGAGCACTATATTTCATGGAGGTCCTTGGTTTTTGGGATATAATCCACTCTACATGACCCCGTGGAGCACGATATTTGATCCTCAAGAGGAGGATCCTGAAGAAGTTTATGTTTGGGTGAGGTTACCATTTTTTCCACTACACCTATGGAATAAACCTTTGATGGAATTAATAGGAAATGTTATTGGAACATTCATTGAATGGGCTCCTCCAAAGGCTAATAATGCTATACGTGCACGTATCTGTGTGTAAGTCAATCTGAAAAAGGATTTTCTTGAGCATACTAGAATAAAGGTGTTTGATTGGATACATAACCAAACCCTGGACTATGAGCATATACAATTAAAGTGTATAACATATCATGATCATGGTCATTTATCTTGAAACTACCCAATTAAATAAGCATAGAAAATAAAAAAGGAAGAACTAAGATTCCAATAAGTCAAAAGGAGACCACGTAAATCAAGAAGCAAGAATCGACAACCTCAACCATAGGATCAAAAAATATTCTAGCACAAAAATAAATTTGCAAGTCTTAATGAAGGAGAAAAGGAAATCACCTCTCTAGATGTGATGGATCCTAAAGATAAAGAGAATATACCTACAATTGAAATTGACAAGTCATCAAAGATCTTAGGAGATACTCCAGAGAACACAACAGCTAGAGAATAAACTTATGATAAATTAGAGGAAGAGGTAGAAGAAACACAAGTGGAGGAAATAGTGATTCCTAGGGGCTTTTCGACCATACGATCTATAGCTAAGGGAAGAAAATCAAACCAACAACTCAAAAATGAGCAAGCACAAAAAAACTTGTAATCCAAAATGCAGGTCAAAATTAAGGAGAGTTTCATAATAAAATTGGAAGCAAACCAAAAAATGAAGATTATATTATGGAACTATAGGGGAATGGGAAGTCCTTTGAAAAACTATCTCAAAGTTCTAATATAGGAGAAAAATCCAACAATATTTTGTTCAGTAAACAAAAATAGTAGAGGCAACGCTGACTACAAAATGGTAGAAGATATGGGCACAATCAAAACTGATAACTATTGATTCTATGGGAGCTTCAGGGGGACTAGCTTTGTCTTGGGATCCACAATAATTAGTTTGTAGCTTACAACATAAGCATAATAACTAGATAGGTATAAAATTTATCTTACCAGATGGAACTAGTGTAGCAATAATAAATTTTTATGGTCCAAATCATCCTATCCAAAAAATAAGCATGGAAAAACTTAGCACAATGGCTAGACAATGAGAAGTTTGAAAACATAATACTGGGAGGATATCTCAACATGATTCTCTACCACTAGAAGAAAGCTGGGGGAATTTTAGCAAGGGATCCAAATAGAGATATACTCAATCAAATTATGGCATATGAAGACCAACCAAAGGAAAGTACACTTGGAGCAATAGAATAGTAGGGGTAAACTATATTGCAAAAATATTGGATAAGTTTTTTATTAGTGAAAATCTCCTACCACACTTTCCCCTCACTTCCAGTCACATCATTCAAAACTCTATCTCAAATCATAAGTCAGTTATCTTGGATAGCGACCAAAGCCTACAACCCTAAAAATTACATTTTAAATACAAATGTGAATGGGTAGTAGAATAATATTTTAGTGAACTTTTGGAAAGCACACAAAACCAATAGGTTCAATCCACAAACCCCCAAGAAAAGTGGAAAATCAAAATTCCAAAATTGAAGCACATGATAAAAAATGGTTGGCAGAATAAGTGAGAGTTAAACTAGACAATAAGTAGTTGATGCAACAACTAGAGTAGCTAGAAATAGAAATTGGAGATCATCCTTCTCAACCATGGCAAGAAGATGTAAGAAATGACCTGATTTTAAAGTTCAATAAATTAAACACTCTAGAAGAAACACATTGGAGGCTTAGATATCGAATGGTTTGGCTAAGCAAGGGGGATAGAAACACCAAATATTTTCATCTGAAAACCATGCAACATTGCTAAAGGAACACAATCAAAGAGATAGAGCATGAAGGAATCACTTATACAGATAGGGATAAAATTAAGAAACTTGCTAATCAATATTGCTCAACTCTGTTCTCCAAATAAAATGGCAACCCTCATTCCTAAGGAATACTATTGTATCATATATCAATAGTATTAAGTTTGGAAGAAAAACAAGATCTCAGTTAGCAAATTACTATGGAGGAACTTAAGGAGATTATAACAGCTCTACCAAAGGATAAAGCTCTCGGACCTGATGGATTCACAAATAACTTTTACCAGTAATACCTAAACAGCATCGGAGAAGATTTCCTACATATTATTGAGGATGTTAGGGTGAAAGGTAATTTTATTAGAGCCATCGACTCCACCTTTCTATAATTGATTCCTAAAGAAAAAATATCACTACTTTCTCTAGATTTAGACCAATTTCTCTATGTAACTCTTCCTATAAAATTATTACCAAGTTGTTGGCCAATAGAATAAAGAAGAAACTTGACAAACTAATATCAGAAGAGCAAGGAGGGTTCATGCCTAGAAAAAAATATATGATAATATCATAACAGTGCATGGAGCCCTCCATAATAGTAGAAAATCAAAAAAGAAACAAATTGTTATAAAACTTGATATGGTAAATGCCTTTGATTGAGTTAATATACAATTTGTAGAACAGGTCCTACAAAAGTTTGGATTCCCACATCAAGTCATCAAGTGGATCGGAGCATGCATAAAAAACCCATGGATAGCCCCCTTAATAAATAGAGAACCAACAAATTTCTTTCATGCTACAAGGGAAATTAGACAAGGGTGTCCAATATTACCATACCTTTACATAATTTTAGCTGAGAATCTTGGAAGATTAATCAACCATCTTCAAAGAGAAATAAAAATAACAGGTATAGAAGTTGTAGCAGAATTTAAAGTTGTAATACATGCCCAATTTGTAGATGATATCATTCTTCTAGGTGAAGCCACCAAGAAAAATGTTAGATAATTCAAGAAATATTTGGATTGGTTCACACAAGCTACCAGGGCTCATATAAAAACTCAAAATAGTTAGTTCTATACACAAAATGTTGTAGCAGTAAGATTCAAACACTTTTGTACTATCCTAGGATTTTGATTTGGCATAGAAATAAACTTTAGATATCTAGGAGTGTCCATGAGCTTCCACCTCAAAGCCTCAAACTGTTGGATCCCAATATTGGATAAGATGGTTAGGAGGATACAAAGTTACAGTAATAGTTGGCTCAATCTTGTAGGAAGGGTAGTATTCATCAAATCAGTATTAGCTTCTCTTCCAGTATACCAACTATTAGTATATCCCGCTCCCAATTTTATTTTGAAAAAGGTAGATGGAATCATATGCACCTTAATATGGCAAGGAGGTAAGCAATAAAAAAGAAAAAAATTCCACTTGGTCAATTGGGAGATGGTCACCAAAAGTAAAATTCAAGGAGGACTGGAAATAAAAAAAATGGAGATAGTTTTGAAAGCACTTGGAGAAAAAATTCTCTGGAACATGCTTAAACACAATCAAGCATGGCAACGCATACTAGTCAAAAAGTATATAAATAATAAAATAGGTATTCAAATGGTCAAACATATAGATAAAATTCCCAAAGCCTCGTTGGTTTGGAAACATATAGTGGCCGCAAAGATCATAATAGAGGATAAAATTTATTGTCTATTGGGATATGGTAAGTCAATTAATCTATGGGAGGACCCAATCCTAGGAAATACACCATTAAAAGAGATAACTCCAATTGAACTGTAGAATCACTTGGAATGCCAAAGAATACTCAAATTAAGTTACTTTTTTTAATGGACTTCAAAAACATTGAACTATATCTCCCCTCCCATTACATCTTAGATTTAAGGAGATTAGGATTATTTTAAGTTCCACGTGGTGAGCATTAGATCTCCTCATACCATGATTCCTGATAAACTTATTTGGGGTAGCATAAATACTAATGTGGAATACTCAGTGCATCTAGGAGTCCAACATCAGTAAATTGGGTCTACCAACAAAAAACTATCGATATTATGGAAAACTAGATCACCACCTAAGCTGCAAGTATTCAACTGGCTAGTTTCTCAAAATAAAATCTTAAGATATGATAATCTACAAAAGAGGAGTATAGTAGGGCCTCATGTTTGCTATAGGTGCAGGCAAAATAGTGAAACAATTTTCCATATTTTTTTTGAATGCCCAAAGGCAATTTCAATTTGGTTAGAAATAATCAAAATTCTTGGCATTTCCTACTCTGGAAGGTTAACCATAGACACATGTTTTACCAAGTGAAACAAATAATATAAAGGTAAACTTGCAGGTAAGCCCCTCGTAAAATATTTATGGAGCTCTATACCATATTTTATCATATGGTACATCTGGTTGGACAGAACTTGATGATTTTTGAAGGAAAAGCTAAGGACAATAAAAATCTAATACAAAATATAAAATAATAATTAGTCCTAAATGTCAAATCTAGTTTCTATCAACAATAGTATGAAGAATATTTGTCACCCATAGAAAGAAGAATGATCTACCAACTTAATCTCCAAGCTTTCTTAACACAAGGAGGATGCAGAGCAAACAATTCTTTGCCTAACATATGTTTTCTATCACTCTTCTTTGATGGTACCTCCAAGTCCAACCCCGATCAAGCAGCGGCAAGGGGACTATTTCTTACAGGACCCTGTGAATTGAATATTATTCAAGATAGGATTATACAACTAGGTAAGATCATTGGAAAAATATCCTATCAACACATAATGCGGGAATTCAACAAATAGGCTGACACACTAGCGAATCAGGCAATATATATAGCCCCTGGTTATTACCATAAAATCATCAAGAAGTAAAATGGCAGGGATGGTATGCAAGGATGATAAATAATTCAATAATGAGGTTCTTTTTTGTCTTCATGTTTTGTTTTTTAGAATGCTCTATTCACTTTGATCTCTGATGAAACAGTTTTATACTTTTTTGTTAACTAAATAAATATTTTCTTTAAAAAAAAAACAATTCTAGTTGAAGATCTCATTGAAGATAATTATAGATAAAAATGATCATTCAAAAAATCTAATGGTATTGATGACACAAATGAAAAAATAGAAGTAGAAAAACAATACTACAAAAACATAAAATAATTCTAAGAAATAATAGAACATTATCAAGACCAAGATAGAAAGGAACAAAGTAAATAAATAGAAAAAGAAGATTAGAAAAATATAAAATAAAGAGATTCAAAGAAAATGTAGGAAACCAAAAGGTAGGTAAGTGCCAAAATTTCATATAGTGCCAGAACTAGAGCAGAGGACAAAAACAAGAATTAGAGATTGAATACTAAAGTCTTCAATAACCAAATAATGTAACATGGGGTTTTTTTTATTAGGTGGATGAAGGAGTTTTGAAAGGACCTCCAAACCTTTTACAAAGAGAAACTAGTCACACAAAAAGTGACAATGACCATCAACATAAAAATGGGGCACACCCAGGCAAACCCGGGCGACACTTACATCAGCATAATTTAAAATTTAATTTTTTTTCCAAATGAGAAAGAGTTTGGCATACAAAGTGAAGCAATTTAAAAATAAAAAACCATCACAAAATCAAAACTACAAATTTAAATGAGCTTCTTGACCAGTTGATCTAGAAACAAGTGACAAAATTTGAAAATAGAAAACCACCAAAATGAAACCAAAATTTTAGCCTAGTTTAGAGCCTGGTAAAACACTTCAAAAATCACAAGTTGCTCAGAGACCATGCCATCATATGGGAATATGATCTGATAATGAAAATCTATAGCTCCATCAAAACTTAGAAGGATTTTAGACCCAACAACCAAGTCCATAAAATCCAAAACCTAAGGAAATATATAGAGCCAAACTCTAACCCCCAAATAAGTAGCAAGTAGATTACCTTCTTTTGACATCATTAGCTAGTTGGATTAAGCCTTCCAAAAAATCCTTGTTCCAAATTGTGATGCCATTTTGAGAGGTGCCCAAGTTAGCCAAAAAATTAGCCAAATTGTTACCCTCCCTAAACACATGCTGGTACTAGACAATTTCAAATGTTTGGGTCAATTTATGCACTTCCTCCAATAGGTTTGAGATTGTCCAAGTTGGATTCTACATCCCTCTAATCATATTAATTATATTTGGCGAGTCACATTAGATTATGAATTTTCTAAAGCCCAGATATTTTAACTGCAAGACTCCTTGAAAGAGATCTCTAGCCTCAGTTGCATGGCTAGTTTGGGTTTCAATATTTTTAGCAAACACCAACAAAATTTACCCCTTCGCATCCCTGATAACACCACCTACTCTAGACTAGATTAGATTATGTTTAGATGCACCATAAAAGTTCAATTTTAACTACACAGGAGAGGGCGGTTCCTAAATAGTGTCTGCTCTTATGGGTTGATGGATTCTTGGGACCAAAGCAATAGAATATTTAAAACCTAAATTCTTTTCTATCCCAACTTTTGTACCAACATTCCTTGCATCCAAGGATAGGATATCAACATTCTCCATCGTGGAAAGGATAATCTTATCAAAAAATGACTCTGGGTAATGAGAAGTATTCTTAAAAGCTCTAGAATTTCTTTCCTTCCATATCTGCCACCACAAATGAGGGAGGATAAAGAAATTGAATGATCGAATCCAAGGTGACAAATAGGAAATGATCCATTGCTCCACATGGGTATTTAGATTTTTAGGGCGAACCCAATCCATTCCCACCAGATGAAGTAGCATCCCAAAAACTTCTTTAGAATAGGAATATAGTGAAAACAAATGCTCAAAATATTCTTCTACAAAAGCACATAGATAACATCTATTGAGTAAACAAAACCTCACTTTTGTAAATTCTCCAGCGTTAAGAACTTTTCTTGCACAAAAAACCAAAAAAATATATTCACTTTAAATGTGAGACCTTTGCACAAAATTTTCTTAGTTGGGAACCAAGCCTCTTTGTGATCGTCAAGGAGTGCATACGTCGATTTGATCGAGAAACATCCATTATTTTTAACTCCTCACACCAACTTATCTTTTTTATCTTAAGAGACTATGACACTATATTTTAGCAATTTTGAAAGGGATTTACAAGTGGATTCCTCATCTTGAGACCATTTGGGGAAGGAAAGAGGTTTCCAATATTTTCTACCATTCACCATCTCAAAGTAATCATAGACCCTTGATCCGAAAGCTTGTGTTGTGATAAATTCAACCTGAGAGAAGGTAGGAATGGAGTTTAAAGGTCTATCTACTTCCCACCTATCTCTCCAAAAATTAATCCTCTAACCATTACCCAAAAGCCAAAAACCACCCTTTAGAATATTTGCTTGATTTTTAACCACACTTTTCCAAAATTTAGAACCTTGGTATAGGCTAGGATAAAATAAAATAAAATCTCTATTCCCCAAGTATTTGGATTTTAAAATTTTTACCCAATTTGTATTAGCATTTTGGGCCAACTTCCACCCCTACTTAGCTATGAGGGTCCTATTCATTAAAATAATTTTCCTCAATCCAAGTCCTCCCATATCCTTACAACTACAAACTTGATCCCAAGCTACTAAGGAAAACTTCGTTTTGTCCTAAGATCTAGACCAAAGAAAGGAGCATTGAATCTGCTCTAATTTTTTGAGAATTTTCCCTGGCACCCTGAACAGAGAAAGGAAATAAACATGAATGCTTTGTAAAGTAGTTTTAACCATAAGCACCTTACCAAATTGTCTCAAGAGTACCCCTTTCCACCCTACTAGATTCCTCTAGACTCTCTCCACCACTGATTCCCACAAAGAATCTTTAACTCCACCTTTGAAGAGCAACATTCCTAGGTAAAAATATGGAAGGGAATCAATTACACACCCCAAGATTTTAGCAATTTTCCTTTACCTTCTAACTGGTGTGTTGAAAAAATAAATCTTACTTTTTTTGAAGCTAATCTTCTACCCAGCAGCCTGCTCATAGTCAGATAGAATGGCTTTAATCACCAGAGATTGTAGAATCAAATCTAGGAAGGACAACAACATATCATCCATAAACTAATGATGTGAAATTGGATCAGAATCACTTGTAGGTTTGATACCTACTATATAAAGGTCAACTTTTATAGCTCTTCCTAGGGATTCTTGAAACATGATGAATAAATAAGGAGATAAGGGATACCCTTGCCGAAGACCCCTACAACTACCAAAAGATCCCATTGGGTATCCATTAAAAATGATAGAAAACTTCATATATGAAATACAAAATTTAATAAAACTCAACCATTCTTGATTAAATCCATATTTCTCCATCACTTTTAGAAGAAATTCCTAGGAAACTCGATTATAGGCCTTATACATATCAAGTTTTCAAAGGGTACCTAGTCTACTGCTTTTATCTAGAGAGTGTATTAGTTCATGAATTTCAATGATTCCATCAGGAATTTGTCTTCCAACCATGAACCCACTTTGAGGTAAATAAATAATACCTAGAAGATGGAATTTCCATCTATTTGCTAAAGTTTTTGTAAGAATTTTTAGCAGCGAGTTGTCGAGTTTGATGGGCCTAAAATCCTTAAATTCTTTAGTACCTTTCATCTTAGGAATGAGGACAAGGAAAGTAGAGTTTATTTCAGGTGGAATAAAATTTGATGCCTGGATTTCCTTCATGGAATTATAGATATCTTCTCCCAAAATATACCAAAACCTCTAGAATAAAATGGGTTGGAATCTATTCGGTCTTGGAGCTGTGAGGCCCCCATCGAGAACACCACCTCCCTAATTTCATTATAAATAAACAATGCATACAAAGTAGATTTCATTTCTACCGAAACCAAAGTAGGGATATTTTGAAGAAGTCTCTCTTCCACGAGTAGGTCCCTATCTTCAATGACACATAAGAGATCTCTGAAATACCTAACTACTTCATTCCTAATGTCCTCAATATCTGTGAATACCATCCCATTGGCACAATGAATTTCTCTAATCCTGTTATTGCTTCTATGCCTCAAGGTAGAAGCATGAAAAAAAATTGTGTTTCTATCTCCTTCCCAAAGTCGGAGAGATCTAGATTTTTGCTAACATAACATTTCCTCCTTGACCAAAAAGTTATGATATTTTGATAACAATTTGTTTTCTCTAATTTGGTCCATTTTTTCTACTTTCCTTTATGCTACATCAGCTTCAAAATCCTTTAATTGCTCATATATCTCCTTTTTCCTTTGGAATATGTCTTCAAAGATAAATTTATTCCAAGTTTTAAGATTAGCCTTGACAAATCTTAACTTAGATGCCACTTGGGAAATAAAAGGACTAGAGAAATTCTATGGCCACCAGGCTTTAATTCTAGCCTCTAAATCTAAGTGATGCAACCACATCGCCTCAAATTTGAATGGCCTAGGAAATGTTTTTTTTATTTTAAACTTTTTCCAAGAATAAATGGTTGTGATCAGATCCTATTTTAGGTAAGGATAAAAGGAGAGCATCACCAAAAAATAAATACCTTCCTTCAAAACCATAACTCTATCTAGTCTAATTTGAATGTTTTGGGTTCGCACCTGTCTATTATTCCAGGTAAATTTGGATCCTTTCAACTCTACATCCATCAACTCTTAATTGTTAATGAAAGAAACCAAATCTTTCATGCTTTTGGAATTTAAATCAAAGTCTGTTTTCTTATCAAAGAGATAGAGCAGGGCATTAAAATACCCTACAAGAACCCAAGCCTCATCCTTGAACAAAATCCTCATGGTGCTTAGTGAATCCTAGAGTATCACCCTATTTGAACCAGTGTTAGGAGCATAAATGTTAGATGAGATCCACTTAAATCCTAAATTTTTACAGCAAAAAATAATATTTATCACCCTTTTAGATATAAGAAGTATAGAACCATCCAATTTCATGGGATCCCAAAGGCATAGAAGACCTCATGAAGCCCCAATAGTAGAATTTATTGTGAACTTAGCTTCCTTCCAGATGATGTCCTTGGTAATTTCCACATTGGTCCTGTCTATTTTGATTTCCTAGATAAATATAATGTTTGAATGAACTTCTACTCTAACAGATGCCAAAATCCTCTTCTTTGCAAGCCCGTTTAGAACTCTTATATTCCAAGAGAGCATCTTCATTTATGTGGGTTGGGATATTTTACCCCATTCGAGGATTGGGGGGTCCACAAAATTATTCTAAAATTTAATCTAAGTTTGAACTCCATCAAGGATATCTATTTTTTCTTATTTTAACCTTACCATATTATTTTAGGGTTTACTAGGATTTAGACTAGGCCCCACATCCATATATATATATATATATTTAACTTCTAGTTTTGGGCCTGGACTTTGAAGTTCCCGAAGATCCTACTCTCGTACACAAGGATTTTTAAGTTCAAGCAGAGTTGGAGACTCTAGTTCCTAGGACACTATTTTAGAAGTCTTCTATGGAGAATATAGTTCCTCCTAGACTACAATTTTAGAAGATTTTAGAGGAGAATTGAGTTCCTCCATAATCGAATCTTGAGAAGCCAAACATTGATAGGAATTATGAATAAATTTTGATGGAATATAGGTCTTGGTTTCTAGGATCATCACCTTGACAGGATTGACCATCAGGACCTGGATCACCACATCACCAGACTCAGATACATTAACTGGGATAATTTGATCCACAATGATATCTCCCATTTCCAGCTCATTTAGGCTCAACTCAGATAGTCCTATTCTAGTAGGAACAATTTGTTCATGGGTCTTGCCAACTAGCTTTTTAACCTTATCTTCTTTGGAGCTCCACTACCAAAATCTTTACGAGGATAAGACCCCATCACATGTTCGAATATCTAACATGATGAATACCTAATGGGTCAATTCTCATAGACTATCTACTGTAGCCAAGGACCCTTCTTGGAGATAAGTTCAATGTGGTTTGGTAGCTCTAATTTTGGGTTCACCATTATGCACATCCTAGAAAATATCATCCTAGACTTGGCTCTGGTGGTTGATTAAATAATAACTGGTTCCTCAATGGCTTTGGCTATACCCCTTAGGATATCTTCATGCCATAAATAAGATGAAAAATAAGGTAGGTGATCCCAAAGGGGTGCCAGATTAACCTTTTGAGTTCTGATATTGAAGTTTGAACCCCATTTTCATAGAAAAATCCCTCATTTGCCAAAAAACCATGGCCCCCCCCAAGAATTCATTTTGAGTCCTCATCACAACTCAAATTGATAAGGAATAAAGCATTAAATAGAGCCATAATATCAAGGGAACCTAAGGGTTTCCATTTGAATAGAGCCCACCACTAAATGGAATCAAGATCTGGTTGAGTTCTCTAAAAATTCCCAATCAAGTTCCAAGAGCCTTCAACCATGGTAGCATCCACCAACTCATCTAGAATGACAAGTTTATTGCTAACTAGAGAAAGGTATAAAAGAGGTTTTGAATCCCAAGAAAATAAATTCCTTGCAGTAACTATAGTGAAAGAAGACTCACTTGGGTCAAAGAGATGACTGCTACTCGAGGAACCCTTCATGGATTCACCAGAGGATACTACTAGATCCATTGATTCCGTAGCTTTGGAAATCTTGTAGGAGGACCCCCAAGGGACCACTTCCTCTAACTAGCCATCAAATTTCTTAATCTCACAACCCACTTGCAAATTGCCCTTGAAACCACCACCAAAACTACCATCTTGAACACCAACCTTCTTGATTCCACCATTCACTTGTGAGCTAATACTGATATTGCCATCGAAACCACCACTAATACCACCACCTTGATTGGTACCATCATAAATCATATTCTATAGACCATACTCTACCTTACTCTTAGACACCCATCCACCCTACATGCTCACCTTCCTGCTCGCACTCATGTTCAAACCCTGTCAATTTTTTATTATTTTCAATAATTTTAAATTAATTCTACTTTGATTTTCATCTTAATTTATGTGGCCTCCACAACCCTAGCACAACATCCATCTACACAAATCCACTTCACAACCTAGTTGCCCTATCATAGTGTTGCAAAGATCTATTTCACAACTTGAGCTCCACAACCCTAGCTCAGCACCCATCTGCACAAATCTACTTCACAACCTAGCTATTTTAGCACATTGCTACATGGATCTGTTTCACAACTTGGCCTCCTCAACCCTAACACAATACCTATAATTTTTTATTATCCATCCACACAGATCCATTATGTGTCCTCCACAACCCTAGAACAACACTCATCTACACAAATTTAATTTCAGAATCTAGCTACCCTAGCACAGTGTTGCATAGATCTGCTTCACAACTTGACCTCCACAATCCTAGCTCAACACTCATTTGTACAGATCTGCTTCACAACCTAGCTACCATAGCACAATGCTAAATAGATCCACTTCACAACTTGACCTCCACAACCCTAATACAACACCCATAACTTTTCATTGTCCATACACATAGATCTGTTATGTGGCTTCCACAACCCTAGAACAACACTTACCTACACAGATACATTTTCACAACCTAGCTTCCCTAGCATAGTGTTGCACAAATCTACTTCACAACTTCACACAGGGTGTTTTAGCGAATATTACATCATTTGATACATGCTAATATACCCCCATGGTACTTGATGGTACAATCATAAATATGTAAATATTATATTAAGGTGTGAGTCAATAGTTTAGGAGTGTGATTTATATTTTTCCTTAGGTAAGTGTCTATGTGTAGGATGCACACAAGTGTCATGTAACAATGTGTGTAAGTGTGTAGAGTGAGAAAGTGTGCAAGTGTCATATAGTATGCAAGTGTGGAGTGTGTAGGAGAGTGCAAAGTGTCATAGAGTAAAGTGTGCAAGTAAATAGAGTCAAGAGTCATGTATACAAGTGGTAAGATGTGAAGCCAAGGGACATGAGAGGTTTGTCTTATGTGTGGAATAGGAAAGAATGCATCTCCCAGATATGTGATGAGATAAATGGAAAGAGTCCAAGAGTCACCTTTCTATAGTTATAATATGGAGAAAATTCTCCATGTATTGTATCTAAATATCTAAATATCATTGAAGTATGTATGAGCATATTGAAGCTTGTATACAGTTTGAGCAATATTATTGTAATTTTTCTTCATGTTATTTCATGAATGATATTGGCCATTTATTTCATATTATTGTTGTTATTTTCATGAATATTATGTTCATTGACATTGGCCATTTATATTGAATGCTCAAATATTAAATTTTATATTTGATCCTAAATATTAGTACCTTTGATAATATGGTTAAAAATCTAACACAAGCAATATTGAAGTTGTAGATGATACAAATCATGGATGCTATACATCTCACAACTGCTACAAGCTACATATGTCAATGGTGTTACATAGGTCATTGGAGACATAAGTGCTAAAGGTGATATATTTGTAATTAGTGTTATGTGTGGATTGAGATATTCAGTTATTTTAGTAGTAATACATGTTATGTATGTTAATTATATCATTGGGAATAGGATAGTCCATATCAAGAGAGAGCTTGACTTAGATAAACAGTGGCTAGATCATATCTTCTGATTTTACCCATGGGAATTGGGTAAGAATTTTGTATCATAAACTTCTCTTTTTTTTAATAAGGTAGATGTGGCTTCTATTGGGGGCCACTCCCATCAAAATACCAAAATATTACATTTGATATTAGGTCAATTAAACCATGTCCAACATGTTTTTTTTATCATAAATTTATTTCATTTATTTTCTATTAAACACGTTCTTCAACTTTCTCAAAGTGTTATGTTTCCACAATTATCTCCTTGACATCATTTTTATTAACATATAAAATGTAACTTGGTCATTTTCCTTCTAAATTTTTAATTTCATCGAGATGAAGATCAACACCATGAATGGCTAAATCATATTCTACCCTACTTCCTTATCTATAAATATGCTCACACTTCCAAGAGATTACCTCTAATAGTAGGTGGCGAACATCAACAATAATATTATTTTTTATCCAATACCCACATCCATTTTTGTTGATAGCATTGGTGATAATTTTTGAATCCCCCTCAATTGAAATATATTTCCATATTTTTTCCATTGTAGTCCCTATAATATGTACCCTACCCTCTACGTAGTTGTTAGTTGAAGTTCCATATGATTTTGAGTAAGTGAGGAAAATTTTGCCTTCATTATTTCTAAAAACACCACATCCACCAGCTTTTACCATATTTCCTTTAGAAGCACCATCAAAATTAATTTTGATAAACCCAACTTCTAGAGATTTCTATTTTACGCTAGATCAAAAGAGTTCCTTTATTTTAATTCCATTATCATATACAACTCTTCCATGTATATTGAAATCTTGTAACCAAGTTCTAGGGAGGTTTCCTTACACTTCACCTTACTCAAAATAATTTCCTTGATGAAAGAAGACTAACAAAAGGGGGTCAAAAGGTGCCACTTAATTTTAGGTAGAAGGGACAAGCACTAGCTTTGGAATGCAAAAAATTACTGGACAATCATTGAAATCACGCTTATCATTCAATATCCTATATATGGTGGATGATATTTTTATGCCAAGTACAATTGCCTAAAATTCACTAAAGCCATGTGGTACCATGATCTTTCATCTGATGGCTTGCACTTCTTTGCATAACAATAAGTTAGTGCAAAGGAAAATCCCAACTAACGAATGAGATCTAGACACATGACAATCACTCGTAGATAAAAGGGGTGGTACAAAAAGGCAATCAAAAGAGCTCCATCATTGGTTGAATGGGTCATGAAAATTAACTAAAATATACCATAATATTATAGTTACACATGTGACCATTGAATTAGCTATCCACCACATGGACAAGACAACCCTACAACATGCACCAATCAAAAGCGGCCTAAGAAGCCTTACTAGTCATATGATTGGAGGCCATCTTGGTGATGAAAACATTTGAAGGAATCCATTTCTTGTCTCTACCTTCTACTATAAAAAAAAATGTTGGGCAAGAAACATTACTATAGGCTCATCATTCTAGGAGAGTAAGTGGTGGTTAGAAGGATCTTGATTCCTAAAGTGTCAATCCAAGCAAAGAATTAATTGTAGAAGACCCATCACACACTTTCAACGAGGAATCCCTAGCAAAGGTGGTTGATGATGGTGGTAACAACTTCCCATATAAAGGCTTGGAAGCCTTAAATTGTATGGTTGTAGATCCAGAGATCTTGATGTGGTCAACTACCCAAGGAAGAATGATCTCATGTATGAATATAAAATGGCATTCTAGATCTCCTGTGCAAATTTTTGAAGGGAAAAGCCCTCTAGTTTTGGCTATAAATAGACATGTCAAATTTATTATAAGGCATTGAGATCTAACTACTCGTGCCTAGTAGCTAGTATTGTATACTTTTCCTTATACCTCCTTTTGATATAAGATATATTAGAGCCTTGAGTTGCATGGCTAAAGAGCATAAAACCTTTTTTGGCCTCATACTTTTGTAATATTTTATATATATGGGAGTTGTGACTAGTTTTGATTTTTTCTACTTTTGTTACTTTTAATATGCTTGGGTATGAATTGAAATCATGTTAAATTTCTTGTTATTAGCATGCAATGAATGTGTTCATTCAAGTTCATTATACATAGAAAACTTTTTAGATCTTGGCACATTGCCTTTGTAGATTAAGCTTTAATTTTCCATAAATTTTAGTTTTGTTTTCTATTTTTCCTTTTTCCTTTGCACATCATAGGAAATAAAATAAGAGACTTGGGAAGGTGCAAAAATATCACATTTGACAAGGAGTTGGCCTCATAAAAAATCTTAGAGGTTATCCCATGGATGCTTTCACTTCCTACAAAGCTTATTGTTGTGTCGCTCAAGTGAGGTGTGGGTGCCCAGGTGCATTGGGATGTTATCGCAGATGGCTGGGAAAATTTGAGGTGACAACACAAGTTGTTACTACATCTTTTTATACACCTCAAAATTCCTAGGATGACCACCATATTTGTAGATATTATGCAAGAGAGGCAATAATATGATTCCAAATTTACATGATTTTGAGATTTATTTTTAAATATTCTATTATTCCTTGCAAGCCATAAATTCCAACAAATAATGGTAAGACCAATAATCCATAGTGTACATAATCCTTTATCTTGGAAGTAAATAATCTAACATTTCATCGACACTTTCAATGTTGATGGAGCTATGAAATATATTTTCATATTTTTATAACCCCAAATGGTGTGAAGGTATAATGAAGATGTAAATGGTCTGAAGTTTCTAAATCCTTCTCATAAATTTTACATCTAAAAGGTCCATGATATCCTCTTCTTTGTAGACTCTCTCCTATAAGAATATTGCATTGAGCTATTAACCAAAGGAACATTGAGGCCTTACTAAGAGCCTCTAATGACCAAACATTCTTCCAAGGAAAATCTTTGGGAGTAGAAAATTTTGATTGCTCGAAATCCTTAAATTCTAACTTGATCGAGTATCCACCATACTTTGATAGATTCTAAACCAACTCATCCTTTCATGTAAAATTAGGTAAATAAAATTTTTGAAGCATCTTTTGAAGTTCATTTGCAATTTTTTTGAGTTCCTCTCCTTCAACCAGGTTACTAAAAGAAATCTATGATCTAGAGTTTTTGCTTATATTAATGTAGTATTTGACCTTTGGAACTTAACAAGCTATGCATGTTTGAACCAATGGTTTCCATTTTGAGTCAGAGATAAGAGAATAATGCTTCAACCAAGTATCAAAACAAAAATTTGCATAATTTCCCTCACTAATTGACCATATAATATGTTTCTTTATCAATTGAAAAATATCTAATATGAAATTCCATGTTCATGACCCTTAGGGTATTGTTATGTTCCTAAATAATTTTATTACATAAAGAGAACTTATATTTTTTTGAAGTGATATATTTTTCAAATCTCTCCTTGATCTTTGAATAATCTCCACCCAAACTTTACCCATAATGCCAAACTCGTAAGTCTGCAATTCCACAAGCCTACTCCTCCAATATTGTTTCCTTTGAAAACCCTAAACCACTTACAAAGAGGAAACATAACCTTTTAAAACCTAAATTTTTTCTCACAACCTTTCCAAATAAAGTCTCTTTGAATTTCATCAATTTCTAGGGTTATACCTACTAGCAATATTAAAAGTGGCAACATATAAATAGGGAAGTATTACAATGTAGTATTTATTATTTGTTGCCTTCCTACCATGGTTAAGAACCTATATTTCAAACCTACCAAACAATCTTTCATTCTATCCAAAAAAGAGACCCAAAGATCCTTTTAATTTCCTTTATGAGACAAAGGAATACCCATGTAGGTTGATGGAAATTTTTTAACTTTAAATCCTAAAATATTCAAAATAATTTGTTGTAAATCTAGGGCATCATTAATAAAAAAAATCCTATATTTTGTATTACTAACCAACTATCCAATAGCCTTCTCATAGCATGATAATATTGATTTAAAATCCATAGCCTCACTGATTGAGAGATGGCCCAAAAGAAAAATATCACCAACAAATTGGAGATGATATTTAAAGGAAAAAAATTTGCAACTTGAAAACCTTTGATTTTTTCTTCCATATTTTCCTTTCATAAATCTCTCTCTAATGCTTCCATAAGAATAATTAATAGATAAGGAGATAGTGGATCACCTTGATGAAGTCCACAATATGAATTGAAGTAACCAATAGAAAAACCATTGATCAAAATAGAATATTTTGTAGTGTTATAACAATATTTAATCCATTCACACCAACTATAATTAAAACCAAACTTTCTAGGAAACCCTATCATATGCTTTGTTCATATCTAATTTCATAAGCATACCTAGTTTTTCATAGAATGAAGAGAATGTATGGCCTCTTGTGCAATAATTATACCATCAATAATTTGTTTACCATGAACAAAACCACCTTATTGCCCTAAGATAACACAATATAGAATACCTTTCAACCTATTTGCCATTATTTTTGAAATGATCTTATAAATCATATTACAAAGGCTTATTGGAAAATAATTATCAAAATATTTTGTCTCACCTTTCTTGGTAACCAACATAATAAAAGTGGTATTTATCTCACTTATTATAGCCTTACTTTTTTGGGCCTCTTAAACTACAACTAACATATCACTCTTCAATAAATCCTAATTTTTTTGAAATAATTTTTTTAATAAATCCATCAGGGCTAGTGCCTTGTTAGGATGGAAAGAGAAAATCACTTCATGTAACTCCTCCATATATCTTCTTCATCAAGCTTTCATTTTGTACCTATGTGATAATTGATGGAATATTTTGTAAACGCTTATCTTGTGCCTCCTTGTCTTGCCCAATATATAACAACATATTTTTTAAATAATCAATTGCTTCCTTTCTTATATCTTCTTTGTCCTCATTATTTATTCCATATTGAGTTAAAATATTTTTGATGTGACAAAAAGAAAAACAAATTGTTGTAGCATTAAAAAATTCATGTTTCTATCTTCTTCCTTGAGCCATTTCTCCCTAGATTTTTTAAAACAATATGACTCCTCATTTTTCAATGCATTTTCATAATAAAAAAATAACTATTTTTATTTTACATAAGAATCTTGATCCATTCCATTAGTTTCTACTATCTCTTGTAAATTTTTGAGCTTGGATTCAATTTCTTTATTTTATTTAAAAATGTTACCAAAATATTTGGCATTCCAAATATTCATATGCTTCTTTGAATATTTCAACTTTTCAAAAACCTACACATACACAATCCTTCAAATTTTGATTCATCCCACAATAACTTAACCATCTAGTAAAAATCAGGGTCTTGGAGCCACATATACTAGAAGTGAAACGGCTTTGGATGATCATTATTGGGTGAATCACAAGTCAAAAGAATGGGTTTGTGATATGATATTTTGCACAATAAAATATCTAGGGAGATTGTATACATTGTTTACAACTATTTATTTGATAACAAAAATATATCCAATATTTCTGCTATATGAGTTTACCCAATGTATATATTATGTTATTGATTTAGACGATCCTAGAATACCATCCTTTTTCAAAGGAGAGAACAATGTTTAATTCATCCCCAAGAATCCATAGATTACAATGAATCATCATTGTATTTGATAAAAATATGTTGTCTTTGTAACATATTTCATGAGGAGTAACTATAGTTCGAGCATATTCATTTATAACCCTAAATTTTATTTTTCCTCTTTCCTATAAATAGTCCAATGAGCCAATTACTTTTTGCTTCTAATAATGCCCCATTCCATTTGCATTTGTCTCATATTATTGCAATACCACCTAAAACTCCTATAGAAGAAACTGCTAGACAATCACCCATCTTCCAAATATTTTTAAAATCAAAATTACATTTCTCACCACTTAAATTTATTTCTTGTATTAAAATAAACTTAGGACTATAACAACCTATTAATTCCTTAATAACTATTTTTTAGGGGTCTTATTTGTACCATTAATATTCCATGATATCAATTGTCATCATTATCAATTTTTTATTTTTATTAGTGGGCTTAGCCCCACTTCTTATTAAAACCTATGATATTTTTATTTGACTTCCCAAATCGATATCCCTTTGAGTTTCTTTTTCTCTTTGTTCATGCTTTTAGACACCCAATTTTGACACTCCAAACAAAATATTCTAAAACTAGTCACAAACACTCCAAAACTTCCCAAAATTGGTCACAAATATTACAAAACCTCAATTTGATTATTCCCCATAATTTTGGGCATCATTTTTCACCTTTATCAAATTCACCGCTCTAACCAAATTTGCTAGTGGTGAATTTGGCAAGTGGAAAATTTGGTAAAACTACAAAAATCAATTCCTGACATCAAGAATCAATTTTGACCAAATTTTCCACTCCTAACAAATTTTCTAGTAGAAAATTTTTCTACTGGTAAATTTGGAAAATTTTCAAATTTTAAAGCTTATAAAATCATATTTGCCTCCTTACTAAATTCATCACCCAGGTCACCAAATTCACCAGTGGTGAATTTGGCCAAAATGATCTAGAATCTTCCACACAAACCAAAGAGATGTGGATTGACCTCTTCCAACCTCTGTCGTTGATTATGCACACTCCACCAAGATCTCAGATGTATTTGTTTGAATTTGATCTTATCCTTTCTCCCTCCAAGTCCCCTTCCAAATCCTATTTAAGGAGGCCATGGGGCAAGCATTCAACAAGGAATTCTACTATAGCAAAGCTCTACCAAAGTTTCTAAGCATTCTCTCTTCTCTTAGAATTTCCATTTTCAAGCATTCTTAGTATTCTCTCCAAGCATTCCAAGTATTGGGAGCACTTTGCAAGCATTTGTGGAGGGTAACTAGGCAAGGCAAGGGAGCTTGGTGGCAAGGATATTTTGATGCAAGGGAGAGGCCATAGCTAGGTGAAATCTAGCATAGTTCTCTTCTTCATTTTCTTGTTGCCCCTTTCATTTTAGCTTTCTAAATTTAGCTTTGCAAGTTTTGCTAACTCCATTTCTTGCATTATTTCATCTTCCTTTTGCATGCTTTAACATTATGTTGAGCTCATATTTGTTTTTTAGGATTTTATATCCTTATTTGTATGTCTTATTTCAAGTATTTTTAGTCTCTATTTTATTTCTAACACATTTCTTGCAGGTTTATTTTAACTTGCATTCACTTTATCATCACTTTTTTGTTATAATCCTCTATTTTTATAGGGTATTGTGACATTTTCTAACATATTTCATGCTACATTTCTTGTTATCATTTATTTATAGTATTATTTATTATAATTGGTAGCATACTAACATTTTTATTTCCATTCCACACCTTTAATTTAGCATTTCTTTCATTCACAAGCATAAATCTAGTTTTTGTTCTTTCTTCTTGCAATTTCCTTCCATGCATTACTTGTAGTTTTACATTGCAAGTTACATATATCTTTTATTTTTATTATTAAAGGACAATTGTGGAATATTCAAGTTTGTCATTGGATTACTATCTCCTCCTTTGGCTAAGTGCAAAACACCCTCCATTGTAATCCTTCCTTCTATTTGTTGTAGATTTCATAAATTCTTGGGTAACACTTTACATGTTTTTATCAATTTCATTGATCTAACTCTGTTTAATGCTAATTTGCTTTCATGAAAAATTAGATTAACTATCATGCATTACAACCATCTACATTCTCATTTGCTATTCTAATTTCAAGCATTTGCTTACTGTTGTAATTTCTTGCATGTTGTAGGTAGCATTCATACATCTCTAAATTTTTACTTGTTATCTCCTTTAAAACAATATTTTGCTATAATTAAAAGTTATATTAGATGTTCTAAATCATTAAAAATAATATTATACATTCTTACCACTCTCTTTCACCCCTTTTCAATTCAAATTTTAGTCATAACCAGTATTTCCTCCCCTTTTGCATACATTTTAATTTTAGTTACCAAATTCTCTTATTTGAGGGCCTAATCCTCTAATTTTATTAGTTATAAACTTAGTAGATACTATTAATATCCTTCCCCTCTAGATTCAGCTCAAAATACTATCAAAATTTGACTAGATCGACCTCTCAAACCTTCAAAAACCCGTTCCAGGACCAAATTTTCCACCATGAACTATCAGTGGCAATTTTGACAGCCTAAAATACTTAGAACTAAATTTACCACTAAGACCAAATTCACTAGTGGTAAATTTTGCAATAGGACAAATTCCACCCTAGGAGGTAAGCAATATCATTTATTTCATTAAAAAGGGGTTTTATCATCTATATAGACAAGTTTCTACCCTATCCAACCCTCAAATAGACCCCTCAAAGTAGAAACCCTAATTTCTTTTGGTTTTATACAGATTTACCAAATTTGCCACCCTAGTGGTGAATTTGGAAATAGTGGTGAATTTGGTATATAGACTTTAGGAGAGGTAATCTATCCACTTGGCTTTTCCTTAGCTCTGTAATTTCATTTTCTCTGTGTTATGTTTCCTAATTTCTATTGTTTTGTACTAGAAATCACACTTATTTTGGTAAATCAAGGAATCCTAACTAAAAATCCTAATCATTTATAAAATCTTATAGTTTCTTTACAAAACATTATAATTTCCTTACAAAACATTAAAATACCAGTCAATTAAGAAACCCTAGAAAAAAATTTAGCTTCTTGATCATTTTCAACTATGTAAGCAAAGAATAAAAAATCATTTAGTTGCATTTATCCTACTTTGTCCTCTTGCATTTATCCTTGTTTTACTTTGAAAATCAAGATACCCATAATTTATCTCATTCATATTTGAAAGGCATATAGGCTAGCTCTTATTTGCATGCATTTGTGTGATTTAAGCTTTAGCATTGCATTTAAATGATTCTTGACAATTTAGGTTTAAATAACCGTTAAGGCTTGAAAAAAAGTGGATATAGATAGTGATCCAAAAATTTAGGTGTTTTCTTTAATTAAAGTCTTAAAACACCGATCAAACAAGTGTTTCATAAAATCTCATACAACCAAAGAAAAAAACATTGATTAGGAGCCTAGTTGTGTTGAGGATCTTTGTGTTCTCATGGTATCCTTTGGAAAGAGAATCTCAAGTGGGGAAGAAAAGATTCTAACGAATCTTTCTTGCACACACTTGACATTAATTTAGACTTAAATGGAAAAGAACATGAATTTTTTCCACAATCTACATATTTGGTGAACCCAATGTGAACACTCCCTCTTGCCTTAACAAAGATAAAAGTTTTTTAAACTTAAACAAGATCATTTAATTTGATTTCTTAGCTTACATCGCATTAAATTAAGATAACAAGAACATAACCAATTATTAATCCTACTGGGGGAAGGATAACAACCCATTGATTAAACCGTAGTACAAACCTTAGGGGAACAATATTCTTTGGCTAGTTTATCATGGTGGATTAACAAGATTCATAAGGAGGGTTGTTTATCAAGGTGACATAAGGATCTCAAACATCTTCTCTTCTTTGCTATAAGTACTCTGGAAACAAAACTTTAATAAATTAACCCCCTTCAAACTCAAACTTTCAAACCATGTCTCAACATCCTTACAACACCCAAAACAAGGGTGTACCTTCTACCTCTCAAGAGGAATCTTCTCATGAGAAAATTGAACAAGAAGTAAACCCTTGGTTGTAACAAGCTTCTAGGGAACAACAAAAAATCATCAAGAAAGTTTATTTTAAAACTATATATCATGTCAAAGAATACATCAAAATAAACAATAACATCTTTTTAGATGTTCTTAGATATGAACTTAGAGAACAAACAAAAAAATAATCCACCACAATGCATGATAATATCAAATATTCTAATAATCAATCAATTTTTGCTCAAATAAATGAAACTCAAATCAATTTGGCAAGTCTCAATGTGGCTATGGATCAACCTACTAATTATACAACATTTACAACCATGTCTATGGGGGTTCCCACTACATGGAACCCATTCTAAACATATCCTAACATTGCAACTAATGCTACAAATCCTTTTCATATTCACAATGCAAGACCTAGTCAAGTCCCTCCCACCATTATATCAACTCAAAACTCCTCAAATCTCATGAACATACCTTTTATGGTGTAAAGCTTTGCTCAAACACTTACACAACCATTAACATTGCCTAAACCATAAAATCCTTTGTCAAATGATATTTAAGATATCAACACTAAAATTTTGGACCTAGAAAATATGGAATCCAAGTTTGAAGAACTTGAGCATCAAAGTACCTCTATGCAAGGATCATCTAAGTTAAAATACTCTTTTTAAGAGTTATATAATGAACCATTAGATCCTCTGATCCTAAATCACTCATTTCCAAAAACTCCCAAGTTTTAAATGTACAATGGAAAACAAGACCCCATCAACCATCTAAGGTTATTTCAAATAGCTTGTAGTGACATCAACCATGATGAAAAAATTCTCCTTATTTTATTCCCTAAAAGCCTCAACAGTCTAGCCTTAGAATGGTATTTTCAAATACCTCGTAACTCCATCAAGAAGTTCAAATAACTTAAGGAATCCTTCATTAAACAATTTTAAATCTACATAGAAGATAAGGATACCATAGATTACCTTTATGAACTTAAACAATCTAAAACTAATAAATTTTTGGATTTCTTAGCTAAATGGATATTTTTAGTAGGAAAACTTCAATATATCCCTCCTCTTAAAGAGCTATTACATATTTTTATACAAAATCTCCATTAATAGTTATTATATCATTTGGAAATAATAAATCTAACCTCCTTTGAAGAAGCCGTCGACATGGCTAAGAGAGTAGAAGTCATCCTCATAAGACAAGGGCAACTCAAATACAATAAGAAAGAAGATGAAAAGCCCTCAAGCAAGGGATAATACAAAAACAAACATGTTATAGGAGATGGTGTACCCAACTCTTGTCAAAACAACAACATAAACACTACCCAAAATGCTTCTCAAAATTTGATCATCCAAAGAGAAGATAAACTCCAAAAGTAATACACAAATACTGGCTAAAGTTAAACGTTTATGCTAAAAATGCTCCTTGATTCTAAATTAATAGAACTTCCAACTATTACGCCTTGGGATATATCCAAGGGAGCACCTATTCGGTATAGGTAAGACAAATATTATGAATTTCACCAAACGAAAGGACACACTACCAATAAATGTAGAACTTTAAAGAAAATTATTCAAGACCTCATTGAGGAAGGAAAAGTAGCATTTAATAAATTAAAAAATCCCAAAAAACACATGGGAATATTTCAATATCCCTTACCAACACGTGATCAAAAATTAGCTAACTTCGTACACAACATTCGTTTATCAAGATTTTCCCACACAATAACTAGACAACAAGCAAATAATCAATCTTTGGATCAACCTCCGTTGGTTACCTCGAAGGTGAAGGTTAACATCCCCAATTAATCACCTTTAGTGATCATGCCTTATCAAAACACCTTGCATACATTCGATTTCCATCAACAATTAGAGGTACCCACAAATATCTCACTCCTAGAACCATCACCTGCTCATAGGGAAATATTGTTGAAACTCTTAAGTGAACAAGAAGTCCCTCAAGATTAAACACAAATTTATTCAACAAATATCTTCTAGATTTAAGATATCACAACTTTATTTCTTCCTTGAAATCAAATTTTGGAGATGTTTTCTACACTTGGGATGGCATGAACTCTATTGTTTTCAATTACTTTTCCAATATTTTTGTTGCTACTCCTATTGAATCAGCTTCTCAACAAAATGTTCTTCAAGCAATCCCTTCTCTTATCACTTCTGAGGAGAACTCTATGTTTACTACTCTTGTTACTATCAATGAGCTTCAACGGGTAGTTTTTAAAATGCAAAAAGAGAAAACCCCAGGTCCTGATGGTTTTCCCATTGAGTTCTACCAAGAGTTGTGGGATATCCTTCATGTTGATTTATTAGAGGTGGTGGAATAAGCTAGGAAATTCAAAGAAATTTTTAAGGTTATCAATAAAACTTATATTAATATTGTTACAAAAGCTTAGGAGGTTGATCATATCTTAGCTTTTAGACCTATTGCTTTATGTAATATTCTCAAAATCATTACTAAGATCATGATAGAAAGGTTGAAGCCTTTATTGCATAAGATTATTTCCCCTAAAAATGAGGTTTATGTGGAAGGGCATAAAATAGTAGATAAGATAGTTCTTGCTCAGGAAGCCATCCATTCCATGGATATACAAAATTCTCCTTCCATGTTCATTTGGCTAGACTTATCCAAAGCTTATGACAGAGTGGATTGGCACTTCCTTATCAAAGTTTTGAGGCAATTTGGTTTCTCTTAGGATTGGATGGATTGGATTATGGGATGTATCTCTTTATTTTTCTACTTAGTTCTTATCAATGGCAAGCCTTCTCAGTTGTTCTCAACTTCTAGAGGTATTAGGCAAGGTGACCCACTATCCCATTATTTATTCATCATTCTTGTTGAATGCTTGGGTAGGACTATAACCAAAAAGAGAGAAAACAAAACCCTTAATGGATTTATCATTGCTCCTAGAGCTAGACCTATATCTCATATTCAATTTTTTGATGACTCTACTCTATTAGGTAAAGCTACAGCTAAGGAAGCTTCTAATATTAAGTAAAGCATTAGGTTTTTTTCTAAGGCTACTGGGCAATTGATCAATGAAGATAAATATAAAGTAATTTTATTTCACTGCTCTGCCAGGAAGGAAACCATGGTCTTGGATAAATTAATATATAAGAAGACCTCCCTTCTGATCACTTATTTAGGTATTCCCATAAATATTCAAAGGTAGAAATTTTTTTTTGGAATTGGTTGTTGGACAAAGTCAAGAAGAAAATTGGAAAGTGGACCAACGGGTGGCTTTATTTTGGGGTTAGAATCACCTTGGTAAAATTAGTCCTTCAAGATATTCCTATTTATGTTTCTTATGTGTTGAATATCCCAAAGGTTGTTCTTCGAGAATTGGATCAAATCAGTCATCGGTTCCTCTAGAGTGGTACTAAGGAGAAAATAAAATGGGCCTTGGTGAAATGGGACACTTTGTCTTCCTAAGAATGAAGGGGGGTTAGGATTTTGGTCTTCTATTAATAACAACAAATCTTTAGCTATTAAATTATATTGGAGGATGTTGTGTAACCCCAATTCTCTTTGGGCCAATAATCTTCGTGCTAAATATACTGACAACAAAAGTCATGAAGACCTTGTTCGCTATCAATTGCCTATCAAAGGTTCTCCCATTTTAGCAGTTCTTAAGACTGGTGAGGATTTGATAAAGAAAATTTTATTTTGGATCATTCATAATGGTTAACAGGCAAATTTTTGGATAGATTCTTGGGATGGTCACAAGCCTTTGATAACTCAGTTTCCCGATTGGAGGCCTTGTATGGAGGTGCTTCATTGAGCTAATTGGATAAAGATGACTAATTACTGTCGATACCATACTGGTAATTCAAAGGTTGGTAGATATTGGATCCCTATTGAGTATTGGCCTATTCAAATCCTATAAAGGTAAAAATAAGATATCCAAGGCATCCTTCATATGATATCTCTCTCTTTGTCCCATGAAAAATATTGTTTTGGATGGAACAACACTACTAAGGGTGAGTATTCAGTTGCTCAAGGTTATTTGACATTATGCCATAATAATCCCAACCAATCATCTAACATATTTTCTCAGTTGTAGGCTCAAAATCTCTAGCCTAAGGTGAGGTTCTTTACTTGGCTTTTATTGCATCATAGGGTGCTTACTAGTGAGCAACTTATGAAGTGTGGTTTTCATGGCTCTTTTAGATGTGAAATGTATGGAGAGAATTTTGAAACTCTCAGCCATATTTTTATTGAGTGTAATTTAGCCTTTGAGCTATAGAGGAGAATGGCCACTTTAATTGGCTTACAATGGTCCAATTTGTTTACTTTTGAACAACTTTGGATGGATTGGCCTAAACAAGAAGGTGTTGATCATTTTATTAGGCAGTTAGTTCGGATAGGTTCTACCATTCTTCTTTGGAATATTTGGAATGAAATGAATAGCTGAATTTTTAATCAAGATAGGAAGGATATTCACTATATTTGGCAAAATACCATTGATAACTTAGTTGAATCAGTCCAAAAACTCCTTAATCACCCCCAAAACACCCACCAAATGTTGGATCAAGTGATGCAAATATTGAAGATTAAATATTCTAAGGGAAACCAAATTAAAGGGAATGTGAGTAATTGTAAGATGGATAGGACAAGAAATTGGCAACCTCCTCCTAAGGATTTTGTAAAAGTCAATACTGATAGAGCCTCTAGAGGGAAACCTAGAAAATCTAGTGCGGGAGTAATTGGTAGACTTTCATATGGCTCCCTGGTTTTTACTTTTGCTGAGAATTTGGGTATTATTTCCAATAACCTTGGGAAGGGGTATGGTATCCTCAGAGGCCTTCAAGAGGCTACTAAGGTTGTATGGGAAAAGGTGCTAGTTTAGTCTGACTCTCAAGTCATGATTAATCTTTTGAAGACTCCTAAGAATCTTAAGGTTGATTGGAGAATAAAAAGAATTATTGAGAAGATTCAATTAATCCAGAGGAGATTTTTAAAAGTTAATTACAATCATGTGGTCAAATATCAAAATAAGAGTGCTTATGCTTTAGCTAATTGGGCTTTGGACAAAGGTGATCTTACTTGCTATGGCCATCCTCCTAGATGGTGGGCTTCGCAAACAAGGGAAGCTCTTATTTCTATCATTTCTTTGGATGGCTTCAGTTCTGGAAGTACCTAGTTTCTTCTTGCTTTATTTTTGCTTCTTTTTGGTTCGGTTAGGATATTTTAGTTCCCTAGCTCAAACTATTCTTTATTTTGTTTCCTCTATTGATTCTTGCCTTAAAATTATTTTGGTCTAGAAATATCATTGTTGTGTTCAATTTTGTTCTTTTTTCTTTTTTGTGTATTTTTTTGAGGTGTGTGTATTTTTTTGTTTGTTTTTGTGTTGTTTTTTGTTGTTCTTGTGTTTTTGTTGTTTTGTGTTTTTTTGTGTTTTTTGTTATTGTTCTTGTGTTTCTGTATGTTTGTGTTAATTCATGTTTTTGTGTGTGAGTGTTTTCTATGTTTTTTGTTTTTGTTTATTGTCTGTTGTTGGTTGTTTTTTATTTTTATTTTTAATTTTATAGGTTTTGTTTATTTTTGTTTTTCATGTTTTGGTTGGTTATGTCTTTAGAGCGTTTTGTTATTTTTGTCATGTTTATGTTTTGTTATGTTGTTCTTGTGTTTTTTCTATGTGGTTCATGTTGTGGTTTTTTTATCTTATTGTGTGTGTTTGGTTGTGATTTATATTTTCGACACACTCAAGGAGCATGCTTTTTATTTTATTTTATTTTATTTTTTATTTTTATTTATTTATTTATGTTTAATATTATTGTGTGTTTGTTTGTTCCTTGAGTATGTCAAATGTGGTAGGCTAGGTGCGAGCCCTGGGTGATTTTTGTGGAATAGATACCCCTACCTCCTTGGATCTTACCCAAAATTGGCATCCCTTCTAGGATGTTTTCCACAAAAAAAAGTCCCTCAAGACATATCTTCAAATGACATCACTAACATGGTTGGGTTAACTGGAGTAAACAATGCTATATTAGAATTCCATGAGGAAGATACTCCTATTGAAACCATATAAGGGGATTCTCCTCTTTACATCATAACTCAAATAGGCAATAAATATATCAAGAGAGTCTTGGTAGACAATGGATCAGCCTTGAACATATGTAACGTCAAATTCTTGCAAAAATTTGACTTAACCGAAAATGATTTACAAAAATAGGACCTCATCATTAGAGCCTTTGATATTGAAGAATTAGAGGTAATAGTCATAATTACTTTACCTTTAAAAGTAGGACATCGTGTCATAAGCACTCTCTTTTATGTTATATCATGTTGAATAAATATAACATGCTATTTGGAAGATCTTGGATACACTCTATGAGGGTTTTACCCTTTACCTTACATCAATGCCTCAAATATGAATATCAAGGAAGGGTTATCCATGTTCCTAGAGACCCAAAGCCTTTTGCCATGTGCAACTCTATCAACTTACAAGTTATCAATCTCTTCCCTTCCATACTATCAACTAAGTCAAGCGATCGACCAAAAATAGATAAATAAAAATAAATATTAGAGGAACCTCTCACAAAATTAGAGGATACTCTCCAATCATCCTCTTTTAATGATCAAGTCAACTTCATTCATCAAATACCAAATCCCTTCATAGAACTAGTAAGCATGTTCCTATCTCCTTGAGATATGGGTATGCCCAGTAGAAAAGGACTTAAAATTCAAATAGGATCGTGTAATTTCATTTATGGAGGAACTTCCCTTGATGAAAATATTTGAGGTTGCAACCTCATGCCTATAAAAATCACATATGTCACATGCTATATGTCATATTCATTTTCCATAGTTAAAAAAATGCTTTCAAACATAAGTTATCAAGGTAAAGTTCTACGACATTATAAACAAGGTATTAAAGAACCCTTAGAGGTCGAGCCTTGACTAGCATCATGCAGGGTTGGATTCATTCCCAACAAAAATGAGTCTTCTCCTCTATCAAGAGAATATGATAAGGATGACTACTCTGAATCAATACATGTATCTCAATGGGTTGAGGAGGATGAAGAAGAACTATGGTAACTTCTTAACCAAATTCCCTACAAAACTATTCTATTTGGGAGCATCAATATTCTATAGTTAGTTCATCCAAAAGCAATTACGGCCAAATAAGAACTTGAAGAATATTTAGATAATTGCCATATAGAAGAATACCTTAAATAGATCTTAAATTTAAACTCAATCTAACCTCCTAATTTGGAATAAATATCTATAGATCCATAAGAAATTAAAGAGCTAGAAATAATAGATGCTCCTCTTCATTTTTAGGATGAATAAAAAGCTTTTATCGAAGAAACCATAGAGGTCAATATTAGAATAGACCAAGATCCTCACCTTATTATGCTTGGAAAAGTCCTAACCCAAGAAGAGTGAACAGAGTACACAAACCTATAAAGGAATTCTCTAACATATTCGCTTGGGGATATGATGATATACCAAAGCTTGAACTCTCATTAGTAGTCCACTATTCAGTAGTGTGTGTTGACGCCAAGCCTATCAAGCAAAAATTAATAAAAACACATCCAAGAGTTGCACTTTTAATAAAAATAAATTGCAAAAACTCCTAGATGTTGGCTTCATAAAGGCTATAGATTATTCAGATTGGATACCCAACATTGTTATTATTTCCAAGAAGGAAGGATCAATTTGAATTTGTATCAACTTTAGGGATATAATGCTTATCCAAAATATGATTTCCCTTTGCCAAACATAGACATGATAGTCAACTTCACTATGGGGTTTGAAATGCTATCCTTAATGGATAGATTCTCAGGCTATAATCAAATTAATATTGCAACAAAAGATCAATTTAAAATGGTTTTAACTACCCCATAGGGAACCTTTTGCTAGCAGGTCATGCCTTTCAACATTAAAAATGTAGGAGCCACATATCATAGGGCCATGACATATATATTCTATGAGCTTATGCATAAAATATTAGAAGACTATGTAGATGATATCATAGGTCAATATTAGGAAAGGAAAAACCATCCTCGAGATCTTAGGTGTATCTTCCAAATATTACAAGACTATAAAGTCATAATAAAACCCTTAAAATATATCTTTAGGGTAAACTCAGGAAAAATACTTGGGTTCATTGTATCTCATCGTGGGATTGAAATTTATCCCTCTAAAATCGTAGCTATAAAAAACATGCTACCACCTAGAAACTTCACTGAGTTATGAAGTTTATAAGTAAAACTACAAGCTATCCATAGATTCATATCACAACTTGTAGATAAATGTTTGCCCTTCTCCAAACTACTGAAGGAAACACAATTTGAATGGGATGAGGAATGTCAACAAGCCTTTGAAGCTTTAAAAACTTATCTCTTGACACCACCCATCTTGGTGCCACCAAACTTAAATAACCCCTGTTGCTATACATAGCCACTATTGAACATGCCCTGGGAGCCTTGCTCATACAATATGATGAACAACATCAAGAAAGGGTAATATACTACATCAATAGAACTCTAGTAGAATACGAAACTCGCTACACACCACTAGAGAAGATTTGCTTAGCGATTGTCTTCTCGTATCTCAAACTAAAGATACTACATGCTTAGTCAAAATACTTATGTATTAGCAAGAGTAGACCCATTGCACTACCTCAAATCGAAACCTTACCTATCTAGTAGAACTGTAAAATGGGTTATAGCCCTTAGTGAATTTGACATAGAATTCATAAACCAAAAATAACTAAAGGGACAAGTTATAGCTGATAAACTTATCGTAACTCATTTAGAATAAAAACATCCCAAAAATATCTCTTTTCCTAATGAAATGGTCTCATCAATAGAATTCCAAGAATCCAAAACTTGGGTCTTATATTTTGATGGAGCTAGATGTGCCAAAGACACAAGGGCAATAATTATCCTAGTAACACCACAACAACTCATCCCACTATCCTTTAAGCTTAATTTCTCATGTACCAATAATATAGTATAATACGAGGCACTCATCCTAGGTCTTAGGGCTGCAAAAAAACTAATTTTCAAGAATGTAATGGTATACGGTGATTCATAACTGGTAATCAACCAAGTGAATGATACCTATCAAACCAAATATGAAAAGTTAAAGCTATACAAAGATATTGTAGACATGTTGAAAATTTTCTTTGACCAAATTACCATAGAAGCCATACCACAATCTAGCAACCATCATGCTGACACTATGGTTATATCAGTATCTCTCATACCCTTAGAATTGGAATATGAAGAATCGTCTATTATCATAAGGTCAATCAATAAATATTCCACACTCGAATCATACCTACAGTCGCTCAACATATGCAATATAGAAACATCTACATATCAAGAACCTTGGTATCAAGACATCTTCAATTTTATCAAATAAAGAACATTCCCCAAGGGTTTTAACTCTAAAAAACAAATATAATTTAGACTAAAAGCTTACAAATATATCATCATTGGAGATATCTTATATCGACGCTCCTTCGAAGGCATACTCCATAGATGCGTAAATGCGAACAAAGCACAAAATATCATAAAATAATCCCATGATGGGTCATGTGGTGGCCATTTTAGCAGACTAGACATAGCCAAGAAGCTCCTTAGGATGAGATATTACTAGTCCTCCATGGAAAAGTATTCTTACAACTATGTTAATAAATGTGACAAGCATCAACAACGTGATAATCTTGTTCATGCCCCTTATCAAGAGCTTCAACCAATCACATCTCCTTGGCATTTCTCTTCTTAAGGATTGGACATCATAGATAAGATCAACCCTTAATAATCAGATGGACATAATTTCATCATCACCACTATGAAGTATTTTACTAAATGGTTCGAGGCAATGCCCTTATCCACTGTAATAGGAATTAAAGTATCTAAATTCATTCTAAATAAAATCATCAGCCGATATGGTATACCTTCTACCCTAATCGTTGATAATGGAACCCTTTTAAAAATAAGAAAATTGCCAAAATGTGCACCAAACACAAAATTCAACAAAAGTGGTCCATGCCATACTACTTGCAAGGAAATGGACAAGCTGAGTCCTCCAAAAAAATGCTAATCAAAATACTTAAGAAGCTAGTAAAAAAAAATGGTCAAGACTGGCACTTCCAACTCTATCTTTCCTTATGGACATATCACACAAGTGTACAAATTTCCATAGGGATAATTCCATACACTTTCGTTTATGGCATTGAAGCCATATTTCCATTTGAACTTGAGATACCCTCTTTAAGAGTCTTGTTACAAGATTCTTCGATTGGAGATGATTATCACTCAAGTCGATTACAACAGCTAGAATTCCTAGAAGAAAATGCATCAATTCTCTAGATCACCTTAGAACATATCACAAAAAAATTTGATAATCCTATCATAAGAAGGTATGTCCAAGATCCTTTGAAGTTAGGGACTTATTCCTCAAAGAAAAAAAAATACTAATGCTAATGTTGACCTAAAAGGAAAGTTTGAACCTAATTGGTTAGGACCTTTCATCATCACAACCAAATTCAGATTTGAAGCCTACCACCTAGCCACATTGTATGACCAAGAACATAAAGAACCAATCAACATAATGCATCTTAAATGATACTATGCATAAAAAATCGAGTCATTTTCCTGTTCATTTGATTGAATGCACGACAAATACTATCATATCATCATATATACTTTACCTCTTGAATGTTTACCTATTTTTCCTAATAATACCATACAGTGAGGAGGTTTTACTATGATGCAAAGGCCAATATTTATTACAAATACAACTGCATTGCATCTGCCTAGGCTAACCATATGTTGAGTAAACTCTCTCAATCCAAAAATATTGACTACACAACTTTTATTCTACATATTTCTTCCCTCCTATCATACTTCTTCACTTCTTCTCCCTCTCTTGGGTTAAGTGATGTATGATGAGATCATCCATAGCCCTGATCACTCGACCTTCTTCCTTTTTTTCTATCCCAACCTTAGGGTATCTAACAATAAACAACAATCAATTACTCCTTCTTTTCTCATTCATCATACTTCTTTCTTCTCTTTGAAATAAGCAACATGCATAACTTACTTTCTTCTATTTCATACATTGTCACATCATTAATTTCAATAAAATTTCACAACAATGATATCAAAAATACATATATCTATATTATCTTTCAAAAAAAGTGTATTTTTTATCAAAATTCATGATTGTTCAATAGACTCCTCAAAAACACCTTTTTCTCTCCTACAATGTCTATGACTTTTTACAACCTTTCTTGTAAACTGATGTATTGTATAAGATAATTTTAAGAGAATTCTATTGAATGTGTTGTGACATATACTCATCACATTATTCAAATAAAACTCATTCGATATACCATCTAGGGATGTAGAAAAGCATTCAACCAATCTCTTGTGAATTCATAAACATTTGTGGATTTTATTAGTTATTGGTTGAATGTAGTTCTCTTCCTTGATAGTCATGTCATATGAGTTCACAAAATCATGCTTAATACATCACCACTATATTACTTATTCAATTGGTAGCATGGGCCAAGAAGTCCCTAATCATCCATTCTCATGTGGATTAACAAATACTTATCAACTTATATGGGAACATATAATTATGGACACTCTTCCCCGTTCGACATATCATTTTAGTATGCAATAAAACATAAATTAAATTCTTACATGCTACCTCTCTAATAGATCATAGGGATTATAGGATTCCATTGATCCAATATCTCATAGGTTTGCAATTCCTTGCAAATTTTATTAGGAAATGGATCAATGGTATATTTACTTTCTCTTTGATTTATTGCATCAGCACACTATCACATTTTCACAAATCTCATTGATTGCATTTGATAGTCCATGTTTTTTTTGAAGACTCTATCGATCCAATATTTTTTAGATCTATAATCATTCATATATATTACTAGACACTAGATCAATATTGTCCTCATAACCTCTTGGTTAATTTTGTTGGCATTCTATCAAATAGAAATTATGATCTATCATGAGCTATTGTTCAAATAGGTCTATCATGCTACAAGGTTACTTGGATCCAATACCTTATGAGAGTACAATTATTTGTATGCTTCACCAGATACTGGATCTATGTTGTTCTCATAGTTGTGTGATCTTCTACAATAATAGAACATCCACAAATAACATTCTCTTCATCAACTATTTGCCTAATAAATAGTTGGATCAACAAAACTTTATTTCTAATTGGTTCATTTTACAAATATGTAATAAACATCTAATCTCAAAGTAATTACTTATCAAGAATACTATATATTCTCTATTTATTTGTACAAAATGACAATAAACACATAGAGAACTTCCTCCATATTGATGTATGACAACAAACTATCATTTCTCCTTTTCTCCAAAACTAAAACATCTAGAATGATGAATGGGTCCTTCAAGAACATTGAGATTTGGTAATTAGCACTTTACGTACTCATAATCATTTATGACTGCATCAAGAAGTCGATTATCAGTCTGTGTGCCTCTCAGTGGCCTATAATACAATATGGATGTTATCTATTCATACAAATAGGATATTTCAAACTAAGAGCAATGTTGTCACATGGACCTCCTAGACAAGGGGATTTTTTTTTCCCATGCTCTATGCATATACATTCCTTTGTACACATACTGGGCAAAGGAGAAGGGTTCTTCTTCTCTTTGATTTTCCATATGAGAGTATTACCCTTACTCTAAACTATTTTGTTTACGATACAAAATCCTAAAATATTTCAACACATTAGACGTGGTGATGAGTATTAATTCTAATTTCTCATGTACATGTAAATATTTTGCATATGCATTGGGTAACGGTATTATATACTCTTGTTACCCTCTCTCATGTGCTAAGAAATTCAGCAATATCAAATCTTTTGCTTCATTAAAGTATTTTTTGCTTTCAAACAACAAAAGCATAGAGAGAAACACATAATTCATTTTGCAAGTCTTTTTGCAAATATTTTCAACCATATTGATATTATTGTATTACATTACAATAGCAAAATAGAACATTCTAGATCATCACTTCATTATCTTTAATAAACATCGAACTTCACAAACAATATGACTACATTATATTGCAAAATATTTTGCAATAACTAAATACATTACAAAAACCATTGTAAGCATCAAAGGACATTACATTATTGTGCATTCTACAAAATTATTTACAAAAGTGTTCATAATCTTGCAAAACATTTGCAAACATTACAAAATCAATTACTAAAGCATTTCATCACTTTGAAAAAAATTTACAAAGATCATAAAATAAAAAACATTTAATCACTTTTCAAAATATTTTCAAAGATCACCAAGCATTACAAAATCATTTCCTCTCTTTTCAAAATCTTTGCAAAGATCACAAAAATCAACTATAAAAGCATTTCATCACTTTGCAAAACATTTGCAAAGATTACAAAATCAATTACAAAAGCATTTCATCACTTTGCAAAACATTTGCAAAGATTACAAAATCAATTACAAAAGCATTTCATCACTTTGCAAAACATTTGAAAAGATCATAAAATCAAAAGCATTTTATCACTTTGCAAAATGTTTGCAAAGATCACAAAATTACAAAATCATTTTGTCTCTTTGCAAAATATTTGCAAAGAACACAAAATCAGCTACAAAAGTATTCCATCACTTTGCAAAATATTTGCAAATAACACAAAATTAGCTACAAAAGCATTCCATCACTTTGAAAAAAATTTGCAAAGAACACAAAATCAACTACAAAAGCATTTCATAACTTTGCAAAACATTTGCAAAGAATAAAAAATCAACTACAAAAGCATTTCATCACTTTGCAAAATGTTTGCAAAGAGTGCAAAATTGACTACAAAAGCATTCTATAACTTTGCAAAATATTTGTAAAGATTGCAAAATCGATTACAAAAAATATCTCTTCATCTTGCAAAAACATTTGAAATTATTACAGAATATTGCAAAAAAAATTTGCAATCAACACCAAAAGCATCATCAAACATCACTTCAAACCTTTGTAAAAAGCTTGCAGAATCAAATAGTTCCATCTACGCGGTTAAGTGTTTCATAAATTATGACACTTAAACATTGAGGAAAAATCAATCCTCAATCTTATCTACATAGTCAAGTGTTTCATAGAGAATGGCACTTGAAAATTGATAATAACCAAAAACTTCACCTACGCAGTCAAGTGTTTCATAGAAAATAGCACTTGAACATTGATGAAAATCCTAAATATTATCTATGCAGTCAAGTGTTCCATAAAGAATGGTACTTGAAAATTGATAAAAATAAAAACAATTTCATCTACATAGTTAATTGTTTTATAGAGAATGACACTTAAACATTTATGAAGATCAAACATATTATCTACAAAGTCAAGTGTTTCATAGAGAATGACACTTGAACATTAATAAGAGGATAACTTCATATATGTAGTTAAGTGTTTCATAGAGAATGGAACTTAAACACTAATGAAGATCAAATATCTTATCTACATAGTCAAGTGTTTCATAGAGAATGACAATTGAACATTTTATAAGAAGCAAAACAACTTCATATGCACAGTTAAGTGTTTCATAAATAATGACACTTAAAAATTGATGAAGATCAAACATCTTATCTACGTAGTCAAGTGTTTCATAGAGAATGACACTTGAACATTGATAAGAAGCAAAACAAATTCATCTACGTAGTTAAGTATTTCATAGATAATGACACTTAAACACTGATGAAGATCAAACACCTTATCTACGTAGTTAAGTATTTTATAGAGAATGGCATTTGAACACTAATAAGGAGCAAAAATAAATATTTTTCAAAAAAATTACATACATGTTATAGGTACCTCATCTACATAGTCAAGTGTTTCATAGAGAATGATACTTGAACATTGATGAGAATAAAATACACATATATATCATGCAAATACTATAGGTAACTCATCTACGCAATTAAGTGTTTCATAGAGTATGGCACTTAAACATTGATGAGACGAATACTATTTTTCAAAAAACATTATACTTCATGTATATATTACAAGTACCTCATTACGTCTTAAATTTTATTATGAATATGACATCATAGGGCACCATTTAGACATAATGAGATCATATTCCTACATATGGAAACACATAAAAGGTAAATAATCTACCTCTAAATTATGAGCATTCTCATATATCTGGTCCAAAGACCACTGCTCACAATATACTTCTGGATGGTAATCTATCATATAAAAACTCAACACACTTTCAAAAGGTGTCATCTCTCCTTCCATCTACATCTTGATCATCATCACTAAGCAACTAGTCAAGACTATTAAATTTAACTACATCAAAATATCAACACATAAAAACATCATCATAATTCCAAAGCTGCAAAAGAATCAAAACATCACATCAAGTACCAAAAGCAAAAATCATATATATACCTCACACTATACATATTGATGGAGAAGGTGTATCATAAAAGAAATCAAAATTATACACTCAACTCATAGGAGGGTGTACCACAACCCCCAAAATTGGTACACTCACTCCTGAACACCCCTAAATCCACCTAACAAGTAGATTCGATCTTCCCAAAACATCCTAGTGGAGGAGGAGGAGGATGCAACTAAAATTTGATAGACCTTCGAGAGGTATTTCTCACTAAGAAAACTCTCAACCAATATCCTAAAGGTGATGATGCCCAATGTTCTATAGGGACCTCTTCCTGGTCTAGCTAGTGGTAGTACATAGTCCTACTCTGCTCCCTCTTGAATCCAATATCTGCTTATTGAATTCTAGCTATAACATCAGCCAACCCTACCCTATATTCCTACAACTCCCTCTCTAAAGGCTTGGTAATCATAGCTACCTTTACAACATCCAAACCTCACCCAACCTGTACCTGAGCCTCATCCCTCTCTCACTCCATCTACTCCAAGTTGAACCTTAGACCAGCAATGATCGCCTAGTCCATGGATCACTCTTCTACAATCTAATCCAAAGTTGACCAAAGTTTGGTAATGGTATCCTCACTAGTACCCCTCATTTGGTCCATCTCGTCTTGGACCCTAGTCATCTCCACCCACATAAACTCAAAGGCATCGACTAATTCCTCACTTCCTCCAAAGTACAATGAAGAACCTTCAAATACATTGTCGAAGCCTCCTCCACAATCCTACTAGGACCTACTCCTCCGATCAAGTTAGGTCTTGATCCACCCAAGTTAGGTCCTAATCCACCCAAGTTAGGTCCTGCTCCATCCAAGTCTAGCCCTACTTCACCTGAGCTCGATCCCACTCTGCCAGGTGGGGTGCATTGGAGTGGAACCATGATAAATAGAGCTACATCTAAGGGGGCACTAGATTATTGACCAACCCTCCATATGTCTATCATCATACTCTATATCTCCCCCTCATAGTGTTTCCTAACTCCTCTCAAGGCACTCAACATATCCTAAAACACCTGTCTCTGATCCCTTAGTGATGAACCAGTTGTCAATTGTTGAGGCCTAAATTGCCTATACCAATTAGTATACCCCATTGCTACCCCAAAATCATCCAATATAGGGGTAAGTACCACTGAATTATCCTCATCAACCTCCATGAAGGTAACAGGGTCCATAGGATCCCACCATGTCTCACAGTGCACTCATCGTATCCATACCTCACCTACTACTGATATCCCCTATACCTCTCCATGTTGACATGTCATACAATCATACTTGTATAACTTGTAGGTTTTATTCCCATCATCTAGTCACCATATATGCCTCACCCTAGCCAACTCCTTATGGTCATTTGATGCAGGAGCATCCGGAGGCAAAGGGCAATCTTGCATCATCCAAAAATGTATTTTCTTCTAAGTACTGAAACTGTCGCAATATCGCGACGCTTTTTGAAGAAGGGCTCCAGTGGGCCAACATGTCGCGATATCGCGACGCTTTTTGAAGAAGGGCTCCAGCGGGCCAACATGTCGCGATATCGTGACGCTTTTTGAAGAAGGGCTCCAGCGGGCCAACATGTCGCGATATCGCGACGCTTTTTGAGGAAGGGCTCCAGCAGGCCAACATGTCGCGATATCGCGACGCTTTTTGAAGAAGGGCTCCAGCAGGCCAAAATGTTGCGAAATCGTGACATTTCTCAAGTAGCGCAGTCGAAACGCCAAACTATCACGAAATCATGACACTTTCGAGCCAAGATGTACGGAATGCAAAGATGTCACAAAATCGCGACATATCCAGAGGCAAGGTTCAACAATGCAAAGATGTCGCGAAATCACAACACTTTTGAGCCAAGATGTACGGAATGCAAAGATGTCACGAAATCATGACATATCCAGAGGCAAGGTTCAACAATGCAAAGATGTCACGAAATCGTGACACTTCCGAGCCAAGATGTACGGAATACAAAGATGTCACGAAATCGCGACATGTCGCGGTTTCGTGGCTTGGAACGAAGCAGCAAGTACGGAACGCAGAGATGTCGCGAAATCGTGACATGTCATGGTTTCGCGGCCCAAGAGAGGAGAGCGATTAAGAAGGGCCCAGACGTCACGATTTCGCGATGTGTAGCGAAATCGCGGCCCCAAGGAGGAGAGAGAAGCCCAACGTCAAAATGTCGCGATATCATGACAAGAACGCTCACGACGTTGACCAGCCGGCGACTATAGAGACCAATGCAAGGGGACACATGGCATGAAGTGACAGGTGGCTCACGAGTATGGAGCGATTACAGGGACACGTGGCACCAAATGACAAGTGACCAGGCGCATTCCTTGGTATGATGTTCTGAAGGCTTGACGAGCGGCCACAGAGCACTCGGCCACCCCAGACCATGATAATATGGGGCATCTGGCAGAATATGGCATGCGGCTGCAGGGCATACATGTGGATGGTTAGAGGGAGGCCCAAACTTTGTGTAATGATGGAGAAGAAGGTGGCGGCCAAGGAAAAAAAGGCGCGCATGCATTGTATTGAAAAGGGGAGGACTCTTGCCCATGGATTTTTTTTTTTTTAAGTGGAGGGAATTGCTGGGTATTGCAGAAGAGACGTCGTTTTTTTTTTATTGAAGCTTGCTGGAATTTTTCCAGGGCATTTTTAATTTCTACATCCTTGCTATGTGTTGTGCGTAGCCCTATATCAAGTGGTATCAAAGCTAGTTGGTTCTGAGAGTGCAAACCGATCGCCGATAGTGAGGCAGTTTGCGCCAGGACATGGTTGTGGGTTGCGAAGGAAAAGCAGGATGCCTCTGCGTAGAGGACGTGGTATTGCGAGGAATAGGCAAGCAAGAAGGGAGGAGGTCGATCTAAGAGCCCTGCAGAGGCAAGTTGAGGCCTTGCAAGAGGAAATAAGAAGAGGAGTCAAGCCGAGAAGGGAAGAACCCAACGAAGATGAAGTGTGGGAAGAAGAAGTTGCTTCTGATGAGGAAGAGGCCTTGGATCCAGTAGAGGCTAGGCTATATAGAGCCATCTCCCAGATTGGGAAGAAGCCAAAATTTGACGTCTCGACTTACTCTGGAAACCTCAACCCTGAGGAGTTGATAGACTAGATTAATGACATGGAGGAGTATTTTGAATATGAAGAGATATCAGATCCAAATCGGATCAGGTTTGCGAAATCCAAGCTGAAGGGACATGCTAGCATCTGGTGGAAGGGAGTGCAGTTAGAAAGGAATAGGAGGGGAAAGGAAAGGATCACTACATGGGACAGGATGGTAGAGAAACTCAAGAGGCAGTTCATCCCTGCATACTATGAGCTGGATTTGTTAAAGAAAATGCAGAGTCTTCGACAGACTAATAAGACTGTCAAGGAATATACTGAAGAGTTCTTTCAAATCGCCATCAGAACCGGCCATTCGGAGGTGAATAAGGAGAAGGTCGCACGTTATATCAATGGATTGCGGACCAGCATTCAAGAAGATCTGGGGCTGGTTAGAATGAGCACAGTAGAAGATGCATATCATTTTGCATTAAAAGTGGAGGAGAAACTAAATAGAAGATTTGATGGTAAGCAGAGAGGGAAGGATAGGGGTGGAAGAGCTGGTGGAAGATACAAATATTTTGGGAAAGCTAGAGAATCTAGCAGCAACCAAAGGAAAAAAGACATGAAGGAGGAGGATGCCCAACGCCCACACAGTCAGAGCAACAACTACCCAAGAGGAAGAGGTAGGTCGGGGTGAGGGTTTGGAAGAGGTGTCTTCAGAGGAACCTGCTTCAACTGTGGAGAGGAAGGACACAGGGCATACAACTGCCCGCAGCATCAAGAGAGGCCAAAACGAAGACCCGAGGGTCAGGCCCGAGCTGTTGTAGTAGACGAAGGTGCAGAGTCTGAGCACTCAGAGGAGGCAGAAAGAGGGGAAGCCATGACCATCAGAAGGGTCCTGTTAAATGAAGAAAAGAAGGGAGACCAAAGGAATAGCCTATTTCAGAAAAGATGCAAGTGTGCAGGCAAGGTATGTAATATCATCATTGATAATGGAAGCACTGACAATTTGGTTTCGGAGGAAATGGTTTCCAAGCTTCGGATGGAAAGGAGAAAACACCCGCACCCTTATCGAATTACATGGCTACAAAAGGACCACCGGGTGCTGGTGAGTGAACAATGTCTGGTGAAGTTCAACATTGGAACTTACCAAGATGAAGTGTTATGTGACATCTTGCCCATGGATGCATGTCACCTACTGCTTGGGAGGCCATGGCAGTTTGACCGAAGTGTTGTCCATGATGGTCGAGCTAATACCTATTCTCTGTCAAAGAGTGGAGTTCACCATAAGTTGAAACCCCTGAAGGAGGCTGATGAGAAGGTATGCAGCAGTGCACGAATCTGTCTAGTTGATGGCAGAAAATTTTTGGAAGGCCTGAAGCCGGATCATGTGTGTTATGCTATAATCCCCAGAGTTAGGGAAGAAGGATGCAAGGAGATTCCAATGGAAGTCATGGGACTGTTAGAAGAATTCCCTGATATCATTTCTGACAATGTTCCTGAAGGTTTACCACCTGTTAGGAGGATCAGTCACCACATAGATTTGGTGCCTGGGTCGAGTTTGCCAAACAAGGCTACACATCGAATGAAACCTGTGGAAACTAAGGAGTTGAATCGACAAGTTCAAGACCTATTGAAGAAAGGGCTGATTAGAGAAAGTCTCAGTCCATGTGCTGTACCAGCAGTACTAGCACCCAAGAAGGATGGAGAATGGAGGATGTGCACAGATTCAAGAGCAATCAACAAGATCACCATTAAATACAGATTCCCACTACCAAGGATGGATGATATCATGGACTCGCTTGAATGGAGTCGAGTACTTCACAAAAATTGATTTGAAAAGTGGATACCATCGGATCCGCATTAGAGAAGGGGATGAGTGGAAGACAACCTTTAAAACCAGAGAGGGGCTGTATGAGTGGTTGGTCATGCCATTTGGGCTAACCAATGCACCTAGTACCTTTATGAGGTTGATGAATGAAGTCTTGAAAGAATTTTTGGGCAGATTTGTGATTGTTTACTTGGATGATATACTGATTTTTAGCAAGACCTTATAGGAACACCTGGTGCACATCAGAAAGGTGTTTGAGAAACTGCGGGAATAGCAGTTACTGATCAATCTGAAGAAGTGCAACTTCGTGAAGAAGGAGCTGGTATACCTGGGCTTTGTTATATCAGCTAATGGTCTCAAAATGGACCCCGAAAAGGTGAAGGCTATCCTAGAATGGCCTGTCCCAAGGAGTGTGACCGAGGTTAGATCATTTCATGGTCTGGCCAGTTTCTACAGAAAATTTATTAGAAACTTTAGCAGTGTTTGTGCATCTCTTACTGAAACAATGAAGGGAAATAAGAAGGAATTCCAGTGGACAGTTGGAGCAGATAAAAGCTTTGCTATGCTGAAGAAGAAGGTCACTGAGCAACCCGTCTTAGCACTTCCAGATTTCAATAAGGTGTTCCAGGTGGACTGTGATGCGAGTGGCAATGCGATAGGAGCAGTATTGAGCCAAGAGGGTAGGCCTGTTGCATATTTCAACGAGAAGCTCAATGATGCCAGGCGAAAGTATTCAGTATATGACCAAGAGTTCTACGCCATAGTGCAAGTGCTCAAGAAGTGGAGGCACTACCTGTTTCCAAAAGAGTTTGTTCTCTATACCGACCATCAAGCGCTACAGTATATTAACAGCCAGGGTAAATTGAATCAGAGGCACCTCAAATGGGTAGAATTCCTGTAGAGCTATACCTTTGTGCTGAAGCATCGGAGTGGAAGATCCAATAAGGTGGCAGATGCATTGAGTAGGAGGCAATGTCTGATGACAGAACTGAGAGTGGAGGTTGTAGGGTTCACTGAGCTCAAGAACTTATACCCTGCAGACCCCGATTTTGCAGAAGCTTGGAAGGCCTGCACTACACCGGTTATGTTGGATAGGAGTAGGTGGTTGGATTACCTGGTTCAAGAGGGGATGCTGTTCAGAGGGAACCAATTGTGCATTCCAAGGAGCTCAATGAGAGAGAACCTCATTAAAGAAAAGCATAGTGGGGGTTTAGCTGGACACTTTGGTCGTGACAAGACCATCTCATTGGTTAGTGAAAACTATTATCGGCCACAATTGCGGCGAGGATGTGGCAAAGTTTGTGCGAGTTGCGGGATTTGCCAGATGGCAAAGGGTGTGAGGCAGCCTACTGGTTTGTATCAACCGCTACCTATACCCGAGCGGCCGTGGGAAGATATTAGTATGGATTTTGTGCTTGGTTTGCCTCGGACACAGAGGGGGAATGATTCCATTTTTGTGGTAGTGGATAGATTTTCAAAAATGGAACATTTTATCCCATGCTAGAAGACTAGTGACGCGGTCCATGTAGCTGGTTTGTTCTTTAAGGAAGTGGTACGCCTTCATGGGCTACCAAGAAGCATTGTGTCAGACAGAGACACCAAGTTTGTAGGTTATTTCTGGAAGACCCTGTGGAAGAAACTGAAGATGGAGCTAAAGTTCAGTTCTGCGTATCATCCCCAAACGAGATGGCAAAACGAGAGGTGGTCAATAGGAGTTTGGGCAACCTACTGCGATGCTTGGTAGGGGACAAGCCCAAAGGATGGGATCTAGTTCTATCGCAAGCTGAGTTTGTGTATAACAGCTCGGTCAATCAGAGTACCAATAGGTCACCCTTCCAGATTATCTATGGAAGTAGCCCGAGAAATGCTTCAGAATTAAGAAGGCTAGATACAAGGGAGAAATGCAGTGCTGAGGCAGAAGACTTTGTTGAACACTTGAAAGGAGTGCATGAAGAAGTGACAAGACACATTGCCAAGATGAATGCTCAGTACAAGGCAAGGGCGGATCAAAAATGTAGAGTTAAAGAGTTCCAAGTAGGAGATTTTGTCATGGTCTATCTGAGGAAGGAGCGATTTCCTGCCAAGACCTATAACAAACTAAAAATGAAGAAGTTTGGGCCGTGCAAGATCATTGGAAAACGGGACTCGGGCAATGCCTACGAGGTGGAGTTACCTAGCGAGCTCAACATCTCCCTCATGTTCAACATCTCCGATCTAGTCGAATATCATGAAGGAGAAAGCAGTGAGATGCCAAGTTCGGATTTGTGGAGCATTCCAGCAGTCATCCCAGTAGCAGACAAGATAGAAGAAGTTCTTGATACCCGTGAGGGTCGCAGTACTCGAAACAGGAGTTATTCTGAGTATTTGGTCAAATGGAAGGGCAGGCCCATAGAAGATGCAACTTGGTTGTCCAAGGCGAGAGGTTGATCGCTTGGGTCTACCTCGGAACGGTCAGAAGTGAGGTCACTTCTCAAACTCACCCCGGGTGTCTGATGCAGGAGCATCCGGAGGCAAAGGGCAATCTTGCATCATCCAAAAATGTATTTTCTTCTAAGTACTAAAACTGTCGTGATATATCGATGCTTTTTGAAGAAGGGCTCCAGCGGGCCAACATGTCGCGATATCGTGACGCTTTTTGAAGAAGGGCTCCAGCGTGCCAACATGTCACGATATCGCGACGCTTTTTGAAGAAGGGCTCCAGTGGGCCAACATGTCGTGATATCACGACACTTTTTGAGGAAGGGCACCAACGGGCCATCATGTCGCGATATCGTGACGCTTTTTGAAGAAGGGCTCCAGCAGGCCAAAATGTCGCGAAATCATGACATTTCTCAAGCAGCGCAGTCGGAACGCCAAACTGTCGTGAAATAATGACACTTTCGAGCCAAGATGTACGGAATGCAAAGATGTCACGAAATCGTGACATATCCAGAGGCAAGGTTCAACAATGCAAAGATGTCACGAAATCGCGACACTTTCGAGCCAAGATGTACGAAACGCAAAGATGTTGCGAAATCGTGACATATCCAGAGGCAAGGTTCAACAATGCAAAGATGTCACGAAATCGTGACACTTCCGAGCAAAGATGTATGGAATACAAAGATGTTGCGAAATCGTGACATGTCACGGTTTCGCGACCCGGAACGAAGCAGCAAGTATGGAACGCAGAGATGTCGCAAAATCATGACATGTCACGATTTTGCGGCCCAAGGGAGGAGAGCGATTAAGAAGGGCCCAGACATCGTGATTTCATGACGTGTAGCGGAATCACGGCCCCAAGGAGGAGAGAGAAGCCCAACATCAAAACGTCACGATATCGCGACAAGAATGCTCGCGACGTTGACCAGCCGGCGATTGCAGAGACCAATGCAAGGGGACATGTGGCATGAAGTGACAGGTGGCTCGTGAGTATGGAGCGATTACAGGGACACGTGGCACCAAACGACAAGTGACCAGGCGCATTCCTTGGTATGATGTTATGAAGGCTTGACAGGCGGCCACAGAGCACTCGGCCACCCCAGACCATGATAATACGGGGCATCTGGCAGAATATGGCATGCGGCTGCAGGGCATACGTGTGGATGGTTAGAGGGAGGCCCACACTTTGCGTAATTATGGAGAAGAAGGTGGCGGCCAAGGAAAAAAAGGTGCACATGCATTGTATTGAAAAGGGGAGGACTCTTGCCCATGGATTTTTTTTTTTTTAAGTGGAGGGAATTGTTGGGTATTGCAGAAGAGACCTCTTTTTTTTTTTATTGAAGCTTGCTGGAATTTTTTCGGGGCATTGTTAATTTCTACATCCTTGCTGTGTGTTGTGTGTAGCCCTATATCATCATTTGACCACATATACCTATACCTCCACGATCACTAAATAATGTGTGCCACCCTCATGTCATCAACCAGATGCCTCATACAATCTAGATAAAAATATGAAGGAAGGATGCACCTCTCCCATCTATAGACAACCAACCTCTTAGGATCAACACCTCTCATCACTACAATGGGTCATTGTATGGCTATATGCTACCTTGCCCAAACTTGGAGAAAAGTGCAACATTTCAAACTCTTACACTACTTGTATACCACCTTGTATAGAGTGTGGTACAACCTCACCAAGATAGTAGGGGCCCACACATAGATAGTTTGATCCCCATGGTATGAAATTCTTGCTAGTGTCACTCATCATCAATCTTAACATGACTGATTCTAAGAGTGTAGTCAATCAATCAATATGCCCTCCTACATAGGCATCATTGATTATTAGTCCATCCTTCATCCATGAGAATTCATCCTTATTTAATAAGGCTAACTTCCCAACCCTCACACTTTTCCCTATATAAATAGGAGCACCTCAAAAAATTACTTTGAGGATACGCCATACATCCTCTAGCGTAACTTTCATCTCACCCATCGGCAACCTAAAAGTATTAGTCAATGGATACCACCTCTCTACAAGGGTTGTCAATATGGAGTGATCAAACTCCAACTTAGGCATGTACACTATGTAATCTAGCTTTGTTGCCACCAAAACTATCACGCCCACTTCTCTCTACTCACTATCCAAGATGCTCCCCAAGCACTTAGGACGATGCTTCTAGCTCACCAAAATATTTATCACTTGTCAAAACCACATTCAAAATATTTAGTTAGAAAATCTATCAAATCTTCTCAAAATCTCACAAAAACATTACCATTAGATAAGCCTTGAAAAGAGCTTTCCAATGAGTATAAATATGCCTATATTTGCACTCATATTGAGCCCTAAAATTGCAAAACAAAACTTGTAATTCTATCCCAAATTCACCACTGGCACCAAATTCTCCAGTGTCAAATTCACAAATGGGACTAAATTCACCATTGGAACTAGTACCAAATTCACCACAAATTTTAAAAATTTGAAAAAACTAACCCGAAAGCAAAAATTATGAATTAGAACAAAATGCGTACCTCTTATTCTTACTTCAACACCTCTACCATCCCTTGAACAATGTACACATGATGCACCCAACCTCAGATATGCATCATCTCCTTTAACAACTCTATCTCACTCTCTCCAAATTTCTAAAGCTAGTAAGATGCAAATGAGAGCACTTTTGCCTTTCCTTTTACCTTTTAAATCACCAATCTATCATCACCAACTCCTAACATTCAAATTTGGTTCTGATCAAATTTTCCACTCCTACCAAATTCAACAATGGTGAATTTGGCTAGTGGAAAAATTAGAAATTTTTCAAATTTCAAAGCTTATAAAATCAGATTTCCCTCCTTACTAAATTCGCCACCCGGGTCGCCAAATTTTCCAATGGTAAATTTGGCCAAAACAACCTGGAATCTTCCAAATGAACTAGAGAGACGTGGATTGACCTCCTCCAACCTCTACCATTGATTGTGTACACTCTAGCAAGGTCTCCGATGCATTTGTTTGAATTTGATCTTATCCTTTCTCCCTCCAAGTCCCCTTCCAAATCCTATTTAAGGAGGTCATGGGGTAAGCATTCAACAAGGTATTCCACTGTAGCAAAGCTCTACCAAAGTTTCTAAGCATTCTCTCTTCTCTTAGCATTTCCATTTTTAAGTATTCTTAGTATTATCTCCAAGCATTCCAAGTGTTGGGAGCACTTTGCAAGCATTTATGGAGGGCAATCAGGCAATGTAAGGGATCTTGGTGGAAAAGAGATCTTGATGCAAGGGAGAGGCCATAGCTAGGTGAAATATAGCCTTCATTTTCTTGATGCCCCTTGTGAGAGGTAAGTGTGGAGATAAAACGATAAATTGCATTCTAACAATAATCATAAGGTTACATTTATTAAATAAACATTCAAATAACCATTTGAGAGAAAAAGGGGGAAAAGGAGAAATTGGGGGAAAATAAGGTTAACGTGAATTCTATTGCCGCCCAAATGCTGCCGTCCACTACCGTCCAGGTAAGGTAAAAGGTAAGTTACCTTTACCCAAGGTAAAATAAATTTTTAACCTTTTACTAATGGTAATTTTCCAACATTCTCCCCCTTAAAGTTGAGAGGACTGACTATATAGTCTCTCAGCTTTATAAATTGAGCTTTAGCCATGCCTTTGGTGAAGATGTCTGCTAGATTATAAAAAGTGCAACAATATTGAAGCTCAAATTTCTACTGTTCCACCATATCTCTTATGAAGTGATACTTCATATCAAAATGTTTTGACCTTTTGTGGTGGATCAGATTATATGCCAACTGTATGGCACTGATATTATCACAATTCAGTTTGGTTGGACCAATTTTTTTTTCGCCAATCTCTTCAAGGATTTTCCTCAACCAGAGGATTTGAGTACTAGCATGAGTAATGGCTATATACTCAGCTTTTGTAGATGATAATGCTACAACAGATTGCTTCTTGGAACTCCAAGTTATTAGTCCTGAACCTAGACTAAAATAGTTCCCTGATGTAGATTTTTTGTCATCTATATTACTGCCCCAATCACTGTCACTATAACCAATTAACTTCATAGAGTTAGACTTGTGGTAATGGATTCCAAAATCCAATGTACCTTTTACATATCGTAAAATTCATTTGGTTGCTTGAAGATGCAACTCGGATGGGTATGCCATAAACCGTGATACAAGAGAAACAACATACTGTAAATCTGGCCTAGTGTTGGTGAGAAACATTAAACTCCCAACCATGCTTCTGAAATTGGTCAAGTCAACTTTTGGTGCTCCATCTTCTTTGCTTAGCTGGATTCCATGTTTGGTTGGTGTTGCAGCTGATTTGCACTGCTGCATAGCAAATTTCTTGATCATGTCATGGGCATATTTTTGTTGACATATGAAGATCCCATTCTTTGATTGATGTACTTCCATTCCTAGGAAGTATCTCATTAATCCGAGATCCTTCATCTCAAACTGATTCATCATGGAGTTTTTGAACTCCATATTCATTTTATTATTACTACCCATAAATATTATATCATCCACATATAAACAAACTATGAGGATATCTACTCCATTCTTCAGGTAGTATAGCGTTGGTTCACTCTTGCTTTTTGTGAAACCATATTTGCTGAAATAGCTATCAATTCGTGAGTACCATGCTCGTGGTGCTTGCTTGAGGCCATAAAGTGCTTTTTTCAATTTATAAACAAGATTCTCTTTTCTTGGTTCTTGGAAACCTTGAGGTTGTTGAACATACACCTCTTCTGTCAGGTATCCATTTAAAAATGCACTTTTCACATCCATGTGTTGAATTTTCCATCCTTTTTGGGCTGCCAAGGAAAGAACATTTCGATTGTTTCTTGTCGAGCAACTGGAGCAAAAGTTTCCTCATAATCTATTCCATATTTCTGAGTAAAACCCTTAGCTACTAATCTTGCCTTGTGTCTTTCAATGCTTCCATCAGCATTGAATTTGGTCTTATAGACCCATTTACATCCAACACATTTTTTTCCCTTGGGAAGCTTCACAAGCTCCCAAGTATCATTCTTTTTAATTGAGGATATTTCCTCTTCCATGGCATCTTGCCATATACTTTCAAGTACAAGCTTTTTCATAGCTAGATGGTTCTAGTCGTACAGCAGACCAACAAAGAATAATTGACTACATCACCCCTTGGTTCATGAGACTCATCATCCCATGACATTTGAAGATTTTCAAGTCTTGACAAAATGTCGTCCATCTCACTAGCTTGACTCCTAGTGTATCTTTGTTGGAAATTCCTATCCAACATTTGAGAAGATGGATGACTCTGTAGTATGTGCTTTCCTCTATTTGTCTCTTTCCTTTGAGAAACTAGATCTATCTCCATCGGACTTGGAGCGCTTACAGATCTATGAAATCATTTTGGAGAATTTGGGGGTGCCAACAAAGAAGTCCTTCTTGGACTTGGTGTACCACTTGATGTACTTGATGAAGTTTCCTGATGTGGAATTTGTGGAGGAGGACTTTTTCCATTGCTTTTCTTAGGTTGTACCAATGTGGGAGGTACTAATGTGGAACTGTCTGAATTAGAATCAAAATCAACAAATTTTTTATGACCCCATTCTCCCCCTTCATCAAAAATTACATCCCTGGAGATAATGATTTTATGTGTCATGGAATTGTACAATCTATACCCTTTGGTTGAATCACAATACCCTACAAAAACACATGCTTGACTCTTTGGATCAAGCTTCTTTCTCTTTTCCTCAGGAATGTGTGCATAAGCTAAAGAACCAAATACTCTAAAATGTTTGACATTGGGTTTCTTACCATACCATCCTTCATAAGGAGTGATACCATCTAAACTAGAAGTCGGACTTCTATTTAGAATATATGCACTAGTTCTCACTGCATCTGCCCAATAGCTGTTTGTGAGATGCTTTGCTTGAAGCATTGTGCGTGCCATTTCAACAAGGGTGCGGTTCATTCTCTCGGACACACCGTTCTGCTGTGGAGTATAGGCAGTGGTGAACTGCCTTTTTATCCCATTTTGCTTACAATAATGTAAAAATTCATTTGAGGAGTACTCTCCTCCTTTATCAATGCGAAGACATTTGACATAGTAGTCACTTTGCTTTTCTACATTATTTCTGAAGTCTATGAAGCAATCAAATGCTTCATCTTTGTGTTTCAGAAAATAGAGCCAACACAGTCTAGAATAATCATCTATGAATGTTAGAAAATAAGAATTGTTTCCAAGGCTTTTTGTTTGCATTGGATCACAGATGTCCGAATGTACTAGCTGAAGAGGATAGCTTGCTCTCCATGCTCGACCTCTTGGAAAATTCGTTTTGGAGTGCTTTCCAAAAGCACATGCTTCGCATAACTTCTTATGTTCTGGAATTTTTGGTAGTCCTGTCACCATAGCTTGTGATGTTAAAATTTTCAAGCTAGTGGAATTGAGGTGACCATATCTCAAGTGCCACAATTCACTCGGATTTGTAATAGCAAGGTTGGCAAGTTGAGATCCCCTTGGATCATCAAATTTTAGAGGGAACAACCTATTCTTTGTCATAGGTACTTCTGTGATGACCTGGTTACAATTGTTTTTATCAAATATTGTACATTTTCTTTCATCAAAAACTAATTTGTAATGCTTCTCCATCATTTGGCCAACACTCAACAAATTATGTTGTAGCTATGAAGTATAGTATATGTCATTCACATTTTTAAGGCCTTCTTTTGTTGGAACTTCCATAGATCCTATGCCTTCAACTTGCAAGGATTTATTATCCCCTAACTTAACATGAGATTTGTAATTTGAATCTAATGTAGCAAAGAGATTTTCTTTGCCACTCATGTGGTTGGAGCAACCAATATCTAAAATCCATGTATCATTTAGATTTGGATCTGGCTGTCCATAAGAGAGAAAAAGGTTTGGTGGACCTTCTTCTTCTCCGTAGAATGAACCATATTGACTGCTTTGATCTTTTGAAGTCTTTGACCAGCAGTCACGAGCGAAGTGGCCTTGTTTCCCACAATTGAAACAAGTTGTTTTAGTCTTGTTGCTTCCTCGTCCTTGATTTCCATTGCCTGCATTGCCGCTTTGGTTCTGATTGGCTCCTCTGTTTTGATTTCCACCTCTATGTTGATTTCCTCCTCTGTAGGAGTTGCTTTGTCCTTTGCCTCTTTGTTGTTGTCCTCTGCCTCGGCCTTGTCCTTGTCCTCGTCTTGCAGTTTCATTCGAAGTGAAAGCTTTGTCATCACCTCCATAGCTTGTTGAAGGTGGTCCTTGAAGTCGCTCTTCATGTGATGTTAATGATCCAATCAAACTATCAAATGTAAGAGTAGAAAGGTCTTTGGATTCTTCAATTATGATTGCAATGTGATTCCACTTAGGAAGAAGTGTTCGCAACACTTTCTTCACAATTGTTTCATTTTTTGTGTCATCACCTAAAGTTTGCATCATATCAACTACTGCTTTGACTCGTACACAGTAGTCTCCGACTCTTTCATTTTCATTCATTCTAAGATTTTCAAAATCTCTTTTCAAGGTCTGAAGCCTGACTTGCTTTACTTTATCACTTCCTTGGAATCCTTATTTCAAGGCATTCCATGCATCTGTAGTAGTTAAGTAAGATGCAATTCTAGGAAAGATACTTGGATCTAATGCTGATTGAAGATGGTATAAGGCAAAAGAATTATTTTTCTGTGCATCTTTGTAGATCTTCTTATCATTTGCACTTAAAGTAGTCCAATCTGTTGGAGCAATGTAACCGTATTCAATAATATCCCATAGTCCTTTTTCGATGAGTAATGTCCTCATCTTGATGGACCAGTACTCATAATTATCCCCACTGAATTCGAGAATTGGTAGATTATTATGTGATCCCATTATTATCTACTAAAATAAGAAACCTCTCTTATATAGTATTATTTCAAAAAAGACTTTACAAACTATCAAGCCTTGCTTGATTTACAATCATAAACAACTCACTCTTGTTGTTCAGCAATTACAAAATTGTCAGCGACTTGTTCATCATCGTCACTGATCAATATTATTTCAAGAGAAGGAGTTTGTAGGATTTCAACTGAATTACTATAATGAGTATATTCTGATCCTTTTGGAGCAATTGCCACTGTGTCGGATTGTTCAAACCTGCTGCCAAAGGAGTTATCTTCTGAATCGCCGTATCCTAGATCGGGATTTCTCTGGTGTGCAATAACAACGTTTTGCAACTGTGAAAAAATTGTATTAAGTCCTAGTGTTTTCATGTGCCTATCAAAGTTTTCAGCGTTTGTTCTCAGTAACAACTTGCAGAGGGCATGATAACATCCTTCCGATCTTATCATTTAAGAAAATTTCCCAGAAATTTTCTTTTACAAATATTTCCTCTTAGGAAATAATAATGAAAAAATTTTAACTTTCAAAGTTTTTTTTAAAAAAAACTTTTACAATTATTTCCTCTTAGGAAATTTCTATTATCAACTTTGAAAAAAAAATTAACTTGTACAGATATTTCCTCTTAGGAAATTACAAAAAAAAAATTTAAAATTTAAACTATTTCCTTATAGTTTTTTTTTTTTTTTTTTAATTTTATAACTATTGACCCCGCCGAGGATCGATCCTGCGACCTCACGGGCGTCAAGACAGTAGGTAGCCGCTGTGCTACCGGGCAGATCCGGGAGCTAAGCCAGCTCCCTGCCCAATGGCCTTCACTAAATCATGCGAGGCTAAAAAAAAATTGACCCCACCGAGGATCGAACGTTTGACCTCGTAGGAGTCAAGGCTAAGGGTAGCCGCTATGCTATCGGGCTGATCCGGGAGCTATGCGGGCTCCCTGGCCTATAGCCTTTGCATCGAGTGCGAAGCTAGTATTGACTTCGCGCTTCGACGCAAAGCTTTTAATTTCTTTGGACTTTAGTCCCACATCGCCCGTGAGGCAATGTTCTTGCTCTTTAAAAAGAGCAAAGCACGTATAGTGCTTTGATTGCCTGCGGGCAATCGCTTACAACACAGAACACTTTTTGCCTCAGATCGCCACGTTGCCACGCCTTGGGTCGCATTCCTGGTCACACGTCAACACACCTCGGGTCGCACACTAGGTCACATGTCGTCACACCATGCCACGCCATGTCAACTAGCCTCAGGCCACGTGTAGGTCACTTGTCATCATGCCACATCACCAGCACCTCGGGCTATGTGTAGGATGCCAACCACGTCAACAGTGCCTCAGGAATCGTGCCGATCTGCTGCTCCTATGGGCCGCCTCATCCAGCTCCACAAAAACCTCGGGAATCATGTCGATCTGCTCCTACGGGCCGCCTCAGGATCCGTGCCGCCTCGACTCCTACGGGCTACCTCGAGATCTGTGCTGTCACCTCGAACTGCGAGCCCCACTGCCTCGAGATTCGGGCCGGTCTCGGCTCTCTGCTCTGATACAAAATGTGAGAGGTAAGTGTGGAGATAAAATGATAAATTGCATTCTAACAATAATCATAAGGTTACATTGATTAAATAAACATTCAAATAACCATTTGAGAGAAAAAGGGGGAAAAGGAGAAATTGGGGGAAAAGAAGGTTAACGTGAATTCTCTTGCCGCCCAAATGCTGTCGTCCACTGCCGTCCAGGTAAGGTAAAAGGTAAGTTACCTTTACCCAAGGTAAAATAAATTTTTAACCTTTTACTAATGGTAATTTTCCAACACCCCTTTCATTTTAGCTTCATAAATTTAGTTTTACATGTTTTTCTAACTCCATTTCTTGCATTATTTCATCTTCCTTTTGCATGCTTTAACATTATGGTAAGCTCATATTTGTTTTTTAGGCTTTTATATCCTTATTTGTAGGTCTAATTTCAAGGATTTTTAGTCTTTATTTTGTTTCTAACACCTTTCTTGCAAGTTTATTTTAACTTGCATTCACTTTATCATCTTTTTTTTGTTATAATCCTTTGTTTTTGTAGGGTATTGTGATATTTTCTAACATATTTCATGCTACATTCATTGTTTTCCTTTTTTTACAGTCTTCTTGCTCATAAATGGTAGCATACTAACATTTTTATTTCCATTCCATACCTTTTAGTTAGCATTTCTTTCATTCACAAGCATAAGCCTAGTTTTTGCTCTTCCTTCTTGCAATTTCCTTCTATGCATTACTTGTTGTTTTCATTGAAAGTTGCATATATCTTTTATTTTTATTCTTCAAGGCCAAGTGTGTAAGATTCAAGGTTTTCACTGCCTTGCTATATGCTCCTTTGTATGGCATAAAATGCCCTCCATTGCAATCCTCCCTTCCTTCTATATGTTGTTGTAGATTTCATAAATTCTTGGGTAACACTTTACTTGTTTTTATCAATCTCATTATTCTAACTTTGTTTTATGCTAATTTGCTTTCATGAAAAGTTATATTAGCTATCATGCATTCCTGTTAATAGCATAGCATGCATTACAATTCTCTACATTCTCATTTGCTATTATAATTTCAAGCATTTGCTTACTGCTGTAATTTCTTGCATGTTGTAGGTAGCATTCATACATCTCTGAATTTTTTCTTGTTCTCCTTTAAAACACTAATTTTCTCTAATTAGAAGTTATATTAGTTGTTTTAAATTATTCTTAACAATATTATGCATTCTTCCCACTCTCTTTCACCCTTGTTCAATTCAAATTTTAGTCATAACCAGCATTTCCTCCCCTTTTGCATACATTTTAATTTTAGTCATCAAATTCTTTGATTTGAGGGTCTAATCCTCTAATTTTATCAATCAAAAACTTAGTATATACTATTAGGATCCTATCCCTCTAGATTTCGCTTGAAATGCTATTGAAATATGCTCAAATCAACCTTTAAAGCCTTCAAAAACTCATCGTAGGACCAAATTTGCCACCCTGCACTATCAGTGGTGAATTTGGCAGCCTAAACATTCAAAACCAAATTCACCACTCAGACCAAATTTACCAGTGGTGAATTTGGAAAAGCTAGTGGTGAATTTGGAAAAGCTAGTGGCGAATTTGGCAATAGGCCAAATTCCACCCCACGAGGTAAGCATACTCATTTATTTCATTAAAAATGGATCTTATCAGTTGTTTAGACAATTTTCTACTCTGTCCAGCCCTCAAACAGACCCCTCAAAGTAGAAATTCTATTTTTTTTGTTTTTGTGCAGATTTACCAAATTTGCCACCCCAGTAGCAAATTTGGAAATAGTGGTAAATTTGGCACTTTCAATGGGAAATTTGGTAGATAGGCTCTGAGAGAGGTAATATGACCACTTGGCCCTTCCTTAACTCTGCAATTTCATTTTCTTTGTGTTTTATTTCCTAATTTATTATGTTTTACACTAGAAATCACACTTATTTTGGCAAATCGAGGAATCCTAACTAAAAACCCTAATTGTTTACAAATATTATAATTTCTTTACAAAATATTTGTATTTCTTTACAAAACATTAAAAGACCAGTCAATTAAGGAACCTTAGGCAAAATTTTAGCTTCTTGATCATTTTCAAGTACTTAGGCAAAGAATAAAAAATCATTTAGTTGCATTTAGGCTAATTTGTCTTCTTGCATTTCTCCTTGTTTTACCTTGAAAATTGAAATCCCCTTAGTTTAGCTCATTCAAACTTGAAAGGCATATAGGTTAGCCCTTTTTTTCATGTATTTATATGATTTAAGCTTTAGCATTACTTTTAGATGATTTTTGATGATTTAGGTTTAATTAACCATTAAGGCTCGAAAAAGAGTTAAGATAGATAGTGATCTAAAACTTTGGGTGTTTTCTTTAATTAAACTCATAAAACACCGATCAAAAAGGTATTTCATCAACTCTCATACAACCAAAGGAAAAATAATTGAGTAGGATTCTAGTTTTGTTGAGGATCTTCGTGTCCTTGAGGTCTCCTTTGGAAAGAGACTCTCAAGTGGGGAAGTAGAGATTCTAATGAATCTTTCCTGTGCACACTTGAAATTAAATTAGACTTAAAGGGAAAATAAAATGAAGTTTTCCTATCATCTACAATGCTTTGATGGCATTTCTCTCCTTTTTCTATTCTCTCTAACACTCTCATCTTCATCAATATTTTCTATTTTTCTATATTATTCATAATGAGACTTATCTTCTAAAGATTTATGTTGCCTTAAAGAATCTAAAATGCAAGAAATAGCCTCATTAAAACTTTTTTCTTCATGTTGCCTTGAAAATCCTAAAGTACACTAATGATCCTCCATAGTCATTACTTTTTATGTTGGCCTCGAAATAATAATTTTCTTTGGATATCCTCCATATGTTTTTTCTTTTTTGTGCTACTCTTAAAACTCTAAAGTGTAATGACTACACTTTGTACCACTTTATTTTTCATTGTAAGAAGAATATTTTATGCTACTTGAATAAAACAACAATGATATACTTGGATTGAGCTTGACCTACTTCACCTCACTCGCTTTAAAATTCACCACCCCATATTCCTTTACTTTAAAAATTGCCTTCTCATCTTCCTTTGCACCTTTAAATCCTTCTATATTTGAACTTGTACATTATACTTCCTCATATCTCATGTCATTTTTTTCTCTTAATGGTTTAATCAAGTGAACTATAATGGCCTTTGCCAATGCAAATGGGTTTTTCTTGCCACTTTATTATGAGTAGAAAATTTGTTATTTGACCCAGATTATCCTATGATATGATCTCCTTGTTTTATATTGAAGTTACCCTCATGCCCAAAAAATTTCATCTCTTTCTCCATTATTTTCACTTTGCAATTTTTTGCCATGTGTTTGGTTTCATGGCATTGAAACATCAAAATGCAATGTTTATCCACTTGTTGATCCCATTCTCTTTATTCAAATTAATCATAATATGTTATGGTAAAGGTTCTAAAATATCCATGGCAACCCATATTCAAGTGTATACAACATGTCTTCTCTCCTTTGTAGTTGGTCCCTATTAGATGAACTTGCATCGACTATTTATAATATTGTTTAAAACTTGCTTATTGATGAGTTGATAAGGAAGTCCAAAAATACTAATCCATACCAAAAGCCTTTTAATAGTCTCTGTTTCCATAGAAGAAATATCACTCCATGGTATTAAATATAATGTATCTTTACCCCTAAACCAAGGGCCTCAATATATTCTTTTATCTCTTATTTTTTAACCAAAGAAAAGTCATGGAGTAATTTGAGTCCAATCCTTACTTCCACTTGATCCAATTTTGAATCTCATAAAAACCTGGCTAGTATCCATGGAACTTACATATTAACCCTTTGGTTTTAAGAACCATTATATCATGCTCAATCATCTCATCCTTGATAATCATTTCTGGTGTATATTTGCTACCTAGATAGGGTTTGCCATAGATTTTATCTTCCTCTTATCACTAAATAGGGCATCTATACTTCTAACTAAGGAATCCTTACTTCAAATTATGGCTTCTTATTTTTATTAAGGACTTTAAAAAAGACTTTCTTGTCATGTTACCTATATTTTCTTCACCTAAATCCTTTAGTTTTTAAATTTCTCCTAAGATATGGAACAAGAAGTGGCACTTGCTCCTTGATCGCACTTTGCTTTCTATGATTAGAAAATCACTCTTACTCATAGGTTAAGCAATCTCTCAGGATCAAATAATATCTCAAGAACATATAAGAATCAATCCATAATAATGAACATAAAACTCATAGAATATTTTATTGAATATATCTACTATAAGCAATGCATAAATGTAATGCTTGTTTGATACATATTATAGAGCTTTGTCTTCAATATATACATACATGAGACTCTTCATATTTGCATGACTCTTGACCTTTACACTTACATAAAATCTTCATCTCCTCATACTCACAAGATATCTAACTCTTCACATTTCTCAAATACATAATAATAAATGTTACATATTTACATAAAGACAAAGTCTCTCATAATTGCTCATAACTCCTCACTTCTAAACATGAAACTTCACTCACATAACTCACACTTACTAACATGACACCTCACACACATAACTCCACACTTAATAACATGACACATACTATAGACTCAAATATTTAAACACACTTTAGACTAAACTATTTACAATGTGCTTACTTTAGACACCCCCTTGTTAGAGGTATTATATTATTTAGAGGTACTAAATAATATAATACCTCTAACACCCCCTTGTTTTATGTTATCTAGTATGAAGCCTCTTTTGCCTTCATGTTATTTCATCTTCTTGACATAACTTAGATGATACATTCTGGCTTGTCCTAAATCTAGTATTGGTTTCATTTAGGTTCTAAATATGTCCCTCTAAGTTTTCACTTGTATTTTTGAGGAAGTTATCAATGAACATATTTTCCAACTTTTCTAATGTCTTATTATGTTACTTTGCCATAAGAATTTTTGTTCAATAAAATACCTCTTCTAGTATTGTTCTTTTGGCAAAATTTGATCCAATTTTTTTATGCAAGTTCTAATACATCCAAAGAAAATATGCCACTTTTATAGGATCCAAAGGCTTCAACTTTGTTTAGTATTTTAATAAGACATCTCTTATTTCCTTTGATGGTTTTGAATTCTACCATTCTTCCTTTATCCAACAATTGTGATACTAAAATTAGATTATTTGTTATACTTGGAACATAAAGCATATTTTCCAATGTACATTTTGAATATGGTAGACTAAGTGTGACATTCCCTAATCCTTGCACTTGATAAATTTTATGACTTGATATATGTTGCAAATGACACATTGTCAAGGGTAGGACAACATACTTAGAAAAAATATATATTCCCTCTTGAAAGGGAAATCTCTTTCCCCTAATGTTCAGGTATGCCAGGTCTTGGCTAGTGTGGATAAACTCAGAGGTCATTGAAAACTATTCCTTTAAGGGGCCTTTGTTGGTTATGTTTAAAAAGATAAATTTCTTGGTACAATGCTTAAAAATGAAATGCTTAACTATCTAAAAATAATTCTACTACACAGATATCTTCAACATACATGAGCTAAGCAAAATTAAAATAGGTAAAGAAAGATAAATTTTAAGTGGTGCAAAGTGTGATTACCCAATATTTAACATTTATTGCATTTAAAACATATTGTAGATATAATAGATATGAAAATTAATCTATTGTTATTTAAGTAAGATCCAAAGAAAAGTCAAAATTTTAAGGGTAAGATAAAATAAAAGAAAACAAACAAGTTCATATTGCCTTGAATTTTTGTTCTGATCCTCTAAAGCAATAAATCTGATTTAAACTAATCTCAACCCGACTAGTATTCACATAGCCTGAGGTTTGATACAACGCAATCTTCAAAGGAGCAACATAATGTGAAATAGACTAAATGCAACCACCATTATCATGCTCATATTGAACATAGTAAATAAATAAATAACTTATATTAAAATATATTTGTTGAAGAACATTCTTTCATATTTATCCACTTTAGTGGATTACAAGAAGAGAGCTCAAAAAATAAGAGCCACTTGGTTCAGAAAAACCCATCCAACTACAAGTAGAAGAAAAAAATAAAGCTAAAGAAGCTAGCTAACAAATGGTTTCTCAACCTTTGTAACCAACTAATGAGCCACTATTTATACAGAAAAAATACCTTCACCCAATGTTATATTTTGTAATTAATTGCTAATTAATTCTAGGACATGCTCCTTGATATTTGCTTCTCATCCATACTACGACCATGCCTTATAAATTCTTCATATGCATGATGCTTGGAAGCTCTGCAATGACCATACTTCATTAAATTTCCAAATATTTGAGAAGTCTAGGTTGAACATTAATTTACCATTTCTTCTATCATGCGTGATTGAAATCACCTAGTCAACATTAAAAATTCATGTCTGCTATTATGTTTGTCATGCTCAATGTAGCCACCAACAAAATTTCTGAAAGCTTATCTTTTTTTCTACTTAATCCTATCCAGCCATGTTATTTTGAGATTAAATCCTAGTCGTTGGATTAATTAATCTTATCCATTTGATCTAAAAGCTTATCTTTTCTGCTGTTTAATCCTTTTCAGCCACATTATTTAGAGATTAAATCTTGGTTGTCAAATAAATTTGACCTTAAAGTGCTTACTGTTGCCCAAAATGTTTATATTTTTCTATTGCTCAATCTTGTCTATTTGTGCTATCTCAAGATTTAATCTTGGTCATTGAAGCTAACATGACTTTAAAAAATTTATATTTCTTTTTTTTAACCGCACAATCTTATCTATTTGTGCTTATTTTGATATTTAATCTTGGCTATCAAAGTGATGTGACTTTAAAATTCTTGTCATTGCCCTAAATGTTTATTTTTACCTACTGCTCAATATTGTCCATCCATGTTATTTCAAGATTTGATCTTGGTCATCAAAGCTGAAATGACTTGAAAATGTTTATCTTTTTTACTGCTCAATCTTGTCTATCTATGCTATTTCAAAAATTAATCTTAGTCATTGATGAGGGGAGAACTTGTTTGACACATAAACAAGAGAAAAAAGAATCGAAAGTATCATCATCTATGTTGCAAAGAGGAAAATCAAGCTTATAATATTTAACCAGTTTCAATATGCTAAAACTATGGAACAAAGGCATGCAGCTACTCATTGGAAATATTATTTCAAGCTTGACTTAATGAGAAAGGTTATTTGCCACTTGAAGACACCCATAGACACAAACATGGAAATAAACATCACAATAAGCTCAAAGCAAGCAAAATTCTGATTGAAATTAAAATATTTCAACTAAAGATTGAAAATTGTAAACCAACCCAAGGAAAATATGGGAAAGCTTACAAAAATTTTAAAAATGGCTTCCCAATTCATGCAAATTGGGGTGTATTATGCAAGTGCAATAACATTATCTTAATTGGTATACTTGGTTTTACTTGAATTGAATCAAACCAATATAAGTTGCCCATCATATGATGGCTATCTCCTAAATCAATATACCAAGTATTATCTTCATATTCAATTTTTTATTTTGTTTGAAGTTTTGGTGTTTTATTGTATCGTATAACATGTTTGTGATAGTATTTCTCTATATTTGAAAATATATCTTCACGATATTTGTCTCTTTGAACATAAGTGATTTTTAAAATTACCTCTTTTATGCACTTATTTTTGTTCTTCTAATCAATCCTTTTGTTCACATAAATTTCTTCTTTAATTTTCAATTACTTTCCTTTGTTGTAGAATCCCTTATTACTCCCAAATTAAAAATTTCCTTCAAATTTCTTCTTCAATTTCAATTAATTATTCTTATCTTATCTTTTCTTTCTCTTGATATTATTCTTTAATCAATTATTTTAATTCTTTGTACAAAACCTTTTATCTCCAAATTTTGTATAATTCTTCTTCAATATTCAATTCGATTTTCCTTTATTCTTTCTTCAATACTTTTCTTCTTCAATTCATTTTTTCAAGCATTAATTTCTTTCTTCAATTTTCCTTCAATTCAATTTTCAATTTTCAATTTCTTTCATCCTTCAATATTTCATTCTTTTTATTCTTATTCTTCAAATTTTTATTCTTCTTCAATTTTTCAATCTTTAATATTCTTCTTTTCCTCAATTAATTCAATTTTCTTCAATTTCAAATTTTCATTCAAATAATTTTTCACTTTTCTTTCTTCAATATTCTTCTTCTTTAATTAATTATCTTCTTATCACTCCCTTCAATTAATTTAATTTCTTCTTCTTATAATTTCTTTAATATTTCTCACAATAACACTTTAATTTCTTCACTTTTTCTATCTTCAAATTAATTATCTCCTTCCTCCAATTATTTTTTTCTTTACTTTAATTAATCACCAGTATTATCTTTTAATATTTCATTGCAAATAAATAAATAAAAAATTCTACCTTTGCACTTTCCAGTTTGCACGCACTCCTAACAATGCTTTTTTTGCTCCTTCCTGTTCAAACATGTTATCTACTACTTGCAATTCTGGTTGTCCTTGAGCTTTTTTTTGGCTCAGTATACTAAGCATTAGTGAGTCCTCCAACCAATCACTTTACTGCATGTTTTTAAATGCTATCAAGTCTATAATTTCATGTGTTTCTAGGCATACATTTCTAGACATGAAAATCTTAATTCTTTCTCTGCCACTCCACTCTTGGCATTGTTCTTCTAGGCATCTAAATCAGCTCTCATTCCTTGAATGGAAAATTATTTTCCTTTTAGAAAATCCTCTATGAACTAATATATTATACACACTTTCAATCAATCTACATAGGACATCTTAGTCTTTAAGTGCACTTAAATTTTTGGCTCTCCAAATTCTAACTTCTAGCTCAATTTTTTCTTCAACATACACTCTCCTAGCACGGTGTATGTCTTAGCTTCAAGATTTACTTCTTTTCTACAAGTATCTCTTGATAGCCTCAAAGGTCTCAAACTCTTCCTCAATTGTGAATACACAATAACATCATTCTCTTTCATATTTCTCATTCACCCAACACTCGATGTTTTTCTTTAGTATTATCTTTCGCTAGACACTCCAATGTTGCTCTTCATCATTATCTTTCACTAGATACTCCAACACTGCTCTTCACCAAACACTTCTTTTCTCTTTATCTTAGACGTCTAACAAATGTGAGCCTTCCTTCTACAAGTCGTGGCTCCTCTCAAATAATTTGTTATCTCTCTAAGTATATGTTGAATATTGCTCTTACTATGCACACACATGATGGCTCTGATACCATTTTTAGCAAATCACTCTTACTCATAGGTTATGCAACCAATATCAAATAATATGTCAAGAACATATAAGAATCAATTCACAATAATAAACATAAAACTCATAAAATATTTTATTGAAAATATATCTACTATAAGCAATGCATAAATACAATGCTTGTTCAATACATATTATAGAGCTTTGTATTCATTATATACATACATGATACTCTTCATATTCACATGAATCTTGACCTTTGCAATTACATAAACTCTTCATATCCTCATACTCACAAGAGATCTAACTCTTCATATATATCAAATAAATAATAATAAATCTTAAATATTTACACAAAGACAAAGTCTCTCATGATTGCTCATAATTTCTCACTTTTAAACATGAAACTTCACTCACATAACTCACACTTACTAAAATGACACCTTACACATAACTCCACATTTATTTCCATGACACAAAACTCACACTTATAATAATGACACATACTATAGACTTAAATATTTAAACACACCCTAGACTAAACTATTTACAAGGTGCTTGCAACATTATTGTAAGATACCAAACAATGCAATACCTCCAACATCTACTTCTTACTTTGTTCTCATGCTTCCTACATGCTCTTGGCTCAGACTCACTCTTGGATCTCACTCACTTGAAAATTATGTCCCTAACAATTATTATAAAATTCTCTTTCTACATAAATATTTATTTTAAAAAAAATAGAGATATACATTTTATTTAAGACCATGGAGTAAAAATATTTTAGTCGAGACCAAAATATTAACATTTTTTTGATGTGGGTTAGGCTTTTTGGATTTCTTTATCAACTTATCAATAACTATGTTTTGAAGAATATTGGAAATACGCTAGGGTAATTCATCAAGGAGGGACTAAATATGTTTTGCTATGAATATTTTAAAACCTTTGCCACAATCCATTAAGATTATATCTAAATCAAGAGAATGCAATCAACAAGTTGATTATGAAAATATTGCATTTTGATGCCACAATTATTATAGCAAGAGATTACAAAATGAAAACTATGAAGAAAGAGATAAAAAAATGGTTATGATATAAACTTAAAGACAAAGCAAGGAAATCATACTATAATAGAAATTGGATTAGATCAAGGATCTTCCACTCTAAAATAAGAGGTAAATAAAGCCAGTCGACAACGTCATATAGCAAAGGCCACCATACCTCACTTAGATCAATTTTTAGAAGAAACAAACAAGGATATAAGGAATGAGAAAGTACAATGTGCAAGTTTCAATTTAGAAGAAATTAAAGGTGCAAAAGAAGATATGGAGAAAAATCCCAAAATAAAGAAAGAAAAAAAGGTCAAGTTTATTCCAGGTTCATGTTTAGTTTTCTCTAGTACAGAATCCTCTCTTGGTAATAAAACAAAAGTACTATAGAGGTTATCCCTTGCACTTTAGGGTTTCAAGAGTAGCATGAATGAAATCTTTAAAATTTAAGGTTTTTAGAGCACCATAAGAAGGTAATTGCTATGAAAGAATTCCCTTGCACTTTAGGGTTTCCAGGGCAATATAAAGAATAATGTGCATTTGAGGTTATTCCTTACCCTTTGGATATTTTAGAGAAAGGCAAACCTATAGATGATAAGTATCATTATAAGAAACATGAGAAGATTGAAAAGTTTGATGAAGATGAAACTGTTGGTGGGAATTAAAAAAGATAGGAAGACCCTAGAAGTAAAAACAAAGAGAAAAAGAAACTCATAGGGATATTGATATGGGAAAACAAATGCAAATAGTGCAAGTGTTAACAATAAGTGAGGCTAAACCTACAAATAAAAACAAAAAGTGATGGTGAAAATAATATCTTGAAATATTAGAGACATGAATAAAGCCCCCTCAAAAAAAAGTATTAGGAAATTATCAGGATGTTATAGACATGGAAAGCATGTAGCAAATATTTTAGCCATTTGCGGTGTTGAATTTCATCTTGGAAAGATTTAAATTTTAGAAGGAAACCTATATGACTAAGATTTTATCTCTTAATAAAAATATCAAGAGTTGATTGGAAAAACTTGATAATTTGAGGAATATGATGAATATATTTGATAGAAAAAAAGGTAATTTGGATATGGTTTAATTAACTTCATATAAATGTAATGTTTTATTATTTTAATAGGATTGACCCCCAATAGAAGCCACACATAAGTTATTAAAAAAATCATCTTGATTTTTTTATGAAATGGTATTAGCTTAGTTAGTTATTATAACTAATTTATATATAAAAAAACATCTTTATTTATCAAATAACATCAATTTAAAGATAAATTTTACATTTAGCCATGCATATAACATTTATCTCATATATTGTAACTCAAAAAAACTCTTGGACAATCATTCAAAACACTTTTATAATCTCAATATCTCAATTTTATTTACTGAAAGTTATATATAAGTCCTTATGATATGATTTTAAGCACTTATTAAAAGACCCATGTTTAAACCATACCAAGATATATATTAATATGTTTAAAAAAAATTATATATAAAACATATAATTATTTTTAAAATATTTTGGTTACAAATGAAAATATTAATTTTAACATTTAAACTGCGATATTTTTATACATTAGAAAGTGATAGTCAAAGAAACTTTTAAAATATAAATATTTGGCTCAACTCCTATGGAAAACTTACATTTATAAAATCTCACTTTTGACTTCACCTATGTTACACATCACTATTAAATGGAGAGAAAATTTAAACTTGTGAATTTTTTAACAATGTTACATTTTATGACTAGGAGGATCATGGGGAGCATAGATAGAATAAAATCCAATAACCTGAGAGTTGAGATCCAATCTAACCCACACACAACGGTGAGCAGGGTCTTCACCATAGTCTAGAATAACATAACAAAGAGACTTGGATATGGAAATGGCAACACCTCCTTTACCATTAATATGAGAAGTAGTAAAGGCAAATGCATATCGACCACCAATGATGTCCATACAATGGGTGAGAGAGTGACCAGTTACTTTCAGTTCTTAAAGGAAAAGAACAAAAATATAATTTTCAGCAACTAATTTTTGAACTTGAAACTTACAGTAAGGGAGGGAGAGCCCCCTAACATTCCAATATAGAATATTTAAATTCATGAGGGGTGATTTAGAGGCTACTCGACCTCATGAATTAGATATTGGAATATATTTTCACTGATTGGCAATAATTACATGTTGTCCAAATGGGTTTGTTGAGCAAGAACCTTATTTTGAGCAACTTGAGAGAAGGATCTAGCAAGATCTTTGATAGGTGTTTTTTTCCTTTGTATGGATGGAGTGATTTTGGGGGGGTTGATGAACATTGTTGTTTTCCTACCATTCTACACCCATCTGTCATAAGACTATCTTTCAAGAGTTGCGATGAAGGAACGAGAGCTAACTCAAGACTCATGGCTGAACTTGGTGGGGCTTGTGAATTAACAGGAGTATTTGAGGATTTATTCTGAGCTATGGAAGGGGCAAGAGGATTCTTGCGGGGGAAAAAATAAGAAGGAGAAATTTTTTCAGGAGTAAGGGGTGTTGAGAACCATTAGTAGGAAATTTCTCGGTTAAATTTTCAGTTGCAGTTTCCATATGAGGGCTATTAGTTGGGATTGTTTTTGTAATTTTTTTAGCGGTTGCTTCCATTTGTTCCTTTTTAGATAATTTCTTGGACAATTTTTGATCAAGTTTCCAACTTCTCTATAGTAAAACATGCATTAGGTAAGTTTAGGTAACTAAGAAGTTGACTAACATGGAAACCTAACCCATTGAGGTCAAGGGAGGGGGGCAGCAGCTTGGATATGTCCATTTCTAAACAAATACGGGGGTGCACTCTATAATTAGATAATTTTTTAGACATAGGGTGAGACCACAAAACCTTACCAAGAACAACATAAAAATTATTTAGAAAGGGGCAATATGAAAGAAATAAAAATGGAAACTCTAATGGATCCTTGGAGGTGATGTTAATATGATTGATAATCCTATTGATAAAAATTGGACTGGTAGTAGACCCCTTTCTAGTGTTGAATTTGATGGTAGGTTTTTTTATTGTAATCATTTAGGTGTGCATTGTTGTCTCTTTGGTAAATCTTCCTATCATAGAGATAATTGGTTTACGTGGTCCAACTATCATCAAGGTTTTGCTAGGAAGCTTGTTCATTTGGAAAAATTTTATTTCAATAATTATTTCCTAGATAAATTCTCCATCCACGAGCAAGTTCATGTCCTTTCTCACACAACTTTGTCTAATCACCTTCCTATCTTATCTTCTATCCAAAATTCCTCTATCTCCCTTAATTCCATGTCACTTCCTTTCAAATTAAATGTGTCCCACCTTGATAGTCCTACCTGTTGCCACCTCATAGAGCATGTCTGGAATAGATTTCCCAGACCAACTGGTAATACTAGCTGGATCAAATGGTTTGAAATAACTATTTCCAATATAGTTTCATCCCTTAGATGGTATGGGTGCTCTATTTCTAGGAGGAAGAAGATTCAAGAGAGTCACCTTCATAAAGAGATCTCTCATCTCCATTCCATGCTTATGAAAGACCCTACTAACATTGTTGTTCAATGTGATCTAGCTAATGTTGAAAATTAGGCTAGATTTTATGAGTCTTACCATGCTAGAGGGGTGCATGTTAGATCTCGCCTCAATTGGATCTCCCAAGGAGATAAGGGAACTAAAATTTTCTTTAACTACCTCAGACATAAGAATATTTTGGAAAGGATCACTAAGTTGGAGGACCCTTTAGGTCATTCTCTTTTTGACTCTAAAGAGATCATGAATATTTTTGTAGCTCATTTCTCTCAACTTTTTACAACGAAGCCAAGGGATGACATCCAATGTATCTTAATGAAATATGTGCAAGAACATATTCCCTCCCTAGTAGACCCCATTATTCAGGATCAACTTGAATATCCTCTTTCTATGAACGATCTGCAAACTACCCTTTTTCTATGAAGAATGACAAAGCTCCTAGCTTGGATGGTCTCCCAATGGAGTTTTATAAAAAAATTTGGCATATCCTTTCCTCTGATCTTCATCATGTTTACCTGGAAGCTCTCCATAATAGTTCCCTCGGAGCTTATATCAATGCAGGGCTTATCAAGTTGATTCCTAAAGGTATGACTCGTAACCAAATCTCCAATTGGAGACCTATTACCCTCCTCAATGTTTCGTACAAGATCATAGCTAAAGCTATAGCTTTAAAAATTAAAATTGTTGCTCAAGCGATTGTTCACCTAGAACAATCTGCTTTTCTTAAAGGTCATTATATTTTAGATAATCTTATGATGGCTTGGGAAACTTTGCAATGGGCTATCGACTCCAATCAAGATGCCCTCTTGGTTAAGTTAGATTTTGATAAAGCTTATGATAGAATCAGATGGGATTTTATTCTTAGTATGCTTTCTTGGCTTGGTTTTGGTCCAAAATTCTGTAATCAAATTGGTATGCTCTTTGGTGATGCTTCAACTTGTGTTCAAGTTAATGGAGCTCTTTCCCCCTCCTTCCCTCTTCAATGGTCTATCAGATAGGGTTGCCCCCTTGCTCCTTTTTTGTATGTTTTGGTTGTCAATGCTCTTGGTTATCTTCTTCATAAGGCTCATTTTGATGGCCTCATTCAAGGTATTAAGCTTCTTGGGGATAAGCATGCTCTTAACTCACATTTTGCTGATGATTCCCTTCTTTTTCTTCAAAATACCCAACAAGAGGTGGATACGGCTAAAGAGATTGTTCAACTATTTTGTGATGTCTCTGGCTCTCGTATCAACGACTCTAAAACTGAAGTCTTCTATACCTCTTCCTCTCCTCGTGGATGCAACTCCTCGACTGAGTGGAAGATCATCCCTCATGGTATGATTGTGCATTATTTGGGAATTCCCTTTGGGATTAATATCTCTCCTAAGGATATGTGGAACTGGGTTATGGAAAGACTTCAAAAAAATTTAATGCTTGGCCAGCTCGGTTTCTTTCCTTAGCAGGAAGAATTCAAGTTGCGAATAAAATTATGGCAGCCTCTCATGTTTATTACTCCTCTTGTTGGATGGCCCCCAAGGTAGCCTATAACAAATTAACTCAGGCCATTCATAAATTTTTATGGACCAAATGGGATGGGGAGGTGGGAATGACTACCATCTCATGGAAGCTTTGTACTCAACCTAAGGCTTTAGGAGGTCTAGGCATCATTGATCCTCTTACCCAAAGCAAAAGTTTGGCTGCAAAATGGGTTGCTAGAGCCATCACTGGTGATGAAAATTGGAAACACCTATTTCATTACAGAATCTCGCTAGCTACTCACAAAGGTAAATGGAAAGAAACCCCATGGGAGGATAAGGTCCTTAATGCGCCTTACTTTACGGTTAAAGGATCTATTCCAGTTACCCAAAACTGGAAAGCTTGGCAATCAGTTTCTCATTTATTGGCTTGGAAGTTTGACTCCTTGAGACATGGTCTGAGCATCGGTCTAAATAGTCTTTGGTGGAATAAACTTATCCTCCATAATGATAAACCTTTAGCTTTATGCAATGCTATTCAAGGTCTAGCTTTTTTGAAGAAAGGTATTAATAGAATTAGAGATATTTGGGATCCGGGTAGCTACTCAATTCTTACTTGGAACCAAATATGCAATTATTGTTCCCTTCCCTCTAGGTTCAAAGAGTCTTATGGCTTAGTTGTGGCTTCCATCCCTTGTGAGGTCCTTATAAAGTTGGGAACAACTACCCATAATATATGGAATGACTGGAGATGGCTTAATGGTCATAGAATCTCTTCCATTACTTCTAGTTGGATATACAAAAATCTTTTGTGTCCTCCTTCTTTAGACTCTAAGCTCAATGTCAAGTGGCAAGTGAATTTTACCAATGCCCAATGGTAGTTTCTTGCTACTCAAATTTGGAAAGTTCTTGTTGAATCCAAAACTCAACTTCTTGGATGGTGGATTTTGCATCAAAAACTTCCAACTTTTGAAAGTCTAGCTACAATTTTACACATTCCCCCTCAATGCAATTTTTGTAATGCTTTAGAAACTCTTATTCACTTGTTTTGGTTTTGTGACATGGCTAAATAGTTTTGGGATGTCTTCTACTCTTTTCTTTTTCCCTCTTTCACTAGATCTTGGAAGCTCTCTCTGCTTGGTTTTTCTCAGCTGGATCAGTGCCCCAAACTTTGGGATGTTTGTAGACTCATCCTTCTCAAGCACATTTGGAAGTGCAGATGCAAAAAGGTGTTTACTAAATCTGCTCCTCCATGGGATATAGTTTTAGCAGACTTGACCTTTGATCTTTTGTTACATGTGGGACGCATTCATTCCCAAGTCTATGGAACTTCCAGCACACCACGAGATGTTATTGATAGACTTCATCAACTTTCTCATATGGTTCAGGATCTTCAAAAGGTCCAACAGGAAACTAAAAAGAAGGCAGTTAACAATGATGAGCAGGTTCAGGTTTTGATTACTTCTATTTCTTCTTTGAAGACTTCTGAAGATATCACGGAAGACACACCCAAAATTTCTCCATATAACAGACTCTCCCATAGATGAATGTTGATATCTGGTGTATTGCAACAAGATATAGCTATAGTCTTTTTGTTGCTAAAAGCTTCTATTCTTATGTATATTCAATTATGGATGCTTTACTCCTTATCCACCTCATTTTATTTTTTAGCTGGTGGACAGTGTTAGCACCATAATATTGTAATGTTCCGGTTAATGAATTAATATAATCTAGATTTTTCTTTTAAAAAAGAAAATCAATGTTACATTTACCTACTAATGAAACTTAGAGACCTAAAGCTAATTTTATTTTTAAGTTATATTTATTTTATTTATATTTTATATAATTTTTTGATATATCTAAAGTAAAAATAAAATAAAATATATAAGGTTATCTTGTGTGATTTACAATATAAATATATTATTATTATTGTGCATAACAACCTTTATAATTACTAATAAGTATTCATATTTTATATTAAAATATATATAATATTACCAAAATATTAAAATATATATAAGCTTACTTTGTGTGACCTACAACATAAATACATTATTATTTTGTGCATAGGAATCTTTATTTTTTATTTTTGGTAAATAAGGAGCTTTATATTAATAAAGGATTTTGAAGGATCCTTTAACCTGATTACAAAAGTAGTCGAACGACATAGACATAGTAATAGAGGTACTTACAGACTGAAGCAAAATCTGAACTGATAAAAGCAAAGTGTGAGGACGCAGCCTCAGATTCAGAAAATCCATGAAAATGATCATAAGTTTAGATAAGGAGGACCCTGCCTCGATCTTGAGGAAATAAACAAAAAGGACAACACCTATTTGCATAAAACTAGGAGAACTTGCAGACATGCTAACCCCTAGATAGGAAAAGAGACAAAAAACAAGTAAGGCCTGAATCAAACCAGTTAACCCAAGAAACCTCAAAAAAGAACAGAAGGTTATTCCTCAGCTAAGGTTTTCTCTTCTTCCTTGCTGGCATCTTCCTCGGTGGCCTCGACCTTGTCGTCCTTAGGTTCCGTCTTCACTGTAGTCTTCTCCGCTTCAGAGCCTTCCTCCACTTCCACTTTTGGGTCAGGTTGGCCACCGTAGAAAAGAGTCTGCAGGCCTTCTCTGATATCCATTATGTAGTTTACCATAGAGTTCATCATTGTCATGGTGGAAGCAATGATGAAGTCCTTCAGCTATTTTTTCTCATCATTTGTTTCTTCCTCATCATTTGAAATATCAATAACATTCCTCCTGGTGGTCATATTTCGGAGTCTGATAGACTTCCTTACTGGACCCTCAATGTTGTCCCGACTGATGCTTTTCTTCGGCCTTAATCTAGCAACATCTTGCATAGCCTTCCTTTTCCTCTCAGCAAGAGGAAGTTTGGCCAGAGTTTTGGCCAGGCTAGGTTTGGAAGGATTAGGCTTAGGGTTGTTGGCAAGGATGTAAGAGTAAATGACTTTGTATAAACCCTGGTGCTGAGGGAGGTCGGGGCTAACTTTCTCCCTGCTATTAGGAATGGCATGGTTTATGGAATTGAGGAGGAACAGGGGAATGCTAAGGGGTTTGATTTCTCTGTAATGATTAATAAAATCCAGGTGATAGGTCTTGAAGGGTTTGTCAGGATTATCAACTATGACAAACTCCATAATAGGTTTCATGACTGAGTCCCAAGGAGAATGGAAATCGGTTCTGTAGAGGCTGGAACTCTTGGCTTTTTTAATAATCTTGTCGTTCCCTTGGAATTCAGCTAATTCCATTTCCTAGTTATGCTTGTGGTGGTGAATGGATCGACCTATAGAGCTCTAACCAGTAATGGACGCTAGAAGGTGGACGTCGACCACAAAGTTTCTACCTCAGATAGAGACAACCCCGTTATCCCAGGTCTCAAGGAAAGCCATGGTGATTTCGGGGTCATTGACAAAAAATAGTTGGAAAAAGGACAAAAAATTTCTGTCCTGGAGGACCCTTTTAGCAATGTCATCATAGTCGAGGGAATTGGGCTCCATGAAGTCGTTGGACATGGTGGGGACAAGGATTTTGGCTAAAAGACGTAGACAAGGACATACAGACTTTGTTGCATAAAGGATCCAAGGATGGACAAAAAGCAAGAAGTCAGGGTTTAAAATGATATGGATGGTGGTGGGGGTCAGGCGATGTGGAGAAACCAGACGAGGGTTGGGAGGCTTGGAAAGGGGAGATCGAGCATAGAGGCTAGGGAAAGGAGGTGCATGGTGAAAGGAGGGAACACACATGAGACGTGGTAAAAACCATGGGCAATGACACACAACAGTGCATAAGGTGGGCTTAGGAAATCTGTTGCTGACACAACTACCCATTGGGAGAGACTTTGGGGAGCCAAAAAGGAAAGGCACGCATCCCAAGAAAAATGAAGTGGAGTGTTTTAAGGTGAGCAAGTCCAGCCTGTCTTGACCATTAAACTTGTTGGAGATAGTGTTCATCTGCCATGTCATATCACCGAGCTTGAGGTGGGTGCCTTCTTCATGAGAATCTATAGTGGATCGGTAAGAGGTAATGTTGTCTCCATGATTGGGAAGGTTCTGGCTTCGATTAGTGTGGGAATTACTGGACCAAAGTGCTTCCTTCACCTTTTTCCCGCTTTCCAAGATAGAAACCATGCTTCAAAACCTGCAAAGTTTGAAATGAACGTACCAAAATATGGTAATTAAATTAGCGTGCATTCCAAAAAAATAGACCCAATGGGAGTTTGCGAGGTGGCAGTCAGTGGAAAAGGGATGAGGGTGGTGGGGATAATGGAGGTTGATAGAGCGAGGCCAATGGGATTGGCGATGGGGGTTTGTGGGGGTAGGCGAAGGGCTGCGGGGGAAGTAGGCCACGTGAATAAAAATATGGTCATTACTTTTGCAAATAACATTGGAGGGAAGCCAAGGACTATAAGCCAGTGACACGTGGAACTTAGCATGACTAGAAAACAAAAAAGGCTTATGCATGAGGATGACGTTGACTATCATGAGGAGGGAATTCCTACTGAGGAAGGTTGATATATCATTTTTCTTGATCAACAATACCTTTGACTTCTTCTGGGACATTATGGAGCCAAGTTTGAAGATTGGCTGAATTGACCCCGATATTGGCTAGCTTGTCTGCAACCTTATTCGATTCTCTGAAGGCGTGTTGGTAGACAACTTCCTGGAGGTTGAGGACAAGGATCCTGGCTTCTTCAATGTATTCTCTGACTTTCCATGAAGGTCTACTATTTCTGTTCTTGAGGTAGTTGATAATGTTGAGGGAATCCCCTTCAACAATAAGTCTTGTACAATACTCCTTGGTTAGACTTAACCCTCTCCACATGCTTTTAGCCTCGACAACGTGATTAGTCTGATCACCCAATCCTTCAGAAAAGGATAGGATAATATCTCCTTTATGGTTTCTTAAGACCCCTCCAGCCCCTGCCTTACCTAGATTTCCTTTAGTAGCTCCATCAAAATTGAGTTTGTGCCAGCCTGGAGGAGGAGGTTTCCAAATAGAGTCGGGCCGGATGGAGGTAGGAGGCTGGATTTCATGAAGGAGCAGGCCTAATTCAAGACCTAGGTCAGACTCAGCCTTGGAAGGTAGTTTAGAAGTGGGGGGAATGAGTGAAGCATTTTCCAAAGTAGAGGCCAAGATTTTTGAGGAAATGAGCTTGGGGACTTTGGGCTTGCTCGAGAAAGCTCTGTTGTTTCTCTCTAACCAAACTTGCCATAGGAAGTGATTGAGGGTAATCTTCCAAAAGAACTTGAGGTGGGGATCATGGAAGGGGGATGGCCAGTGGATGAACAAGTCATTGATGGAATTGGGTTTAACCCACTGAATATGAAAGGCTTGGAAAAGGGAATTGAGGATGGTGGAGGAAACAGGGCAGTGGAGGAAAATATGAGAGGTGGATTCCAAGGTGGAGTGGCAAAGGTAACATCTATTGGGGATGGGTAATCCTTTTTTCATGAGAAGGTCAATGGTGAGGATTTTCTCTTGAATGGCGAGCCAGGAGAAGAAGGAGATTTTAGGAGTGAGATGTTTGATCCAGACATAGTCGAAGGAGAGTAATTGATCCTCATGCTCAAGGAGGATAAGATATGCCATTTTGATTGAGAATTCTCCTCCTTCAGTAGGTTCCCAAATAATCTGGTCTTCTCTGTTAAAGGAAGGAATAATAGTGGAAGAGAGGAGGTTGTTTAGCAGATTGGACTCAGTAGGAAAGGTAGGATTAGAAAAATGGGCCCATCTTGGGCTTCTACCTTGAGCAATGAGGAAGTCAAAAACTTTGGATCCTATCGTAGCATCCATGAAGGGTTTGAGTATGGATAGAATAGGATTTCTTAGGAGGGGTTCTTGAGTAATCCATTTATCGCTCCAAAAATCAATGTTGTTCCCATCTCCCATTCTCCATCTCATTCCTTTCTTGATGATGTGCTTTGTGTTGATTATAGAATTCCAGAAGGCTGATCCTCTACTTGGAATGTTCTCACTGAGGAAGTTGTTATTCTGGAGGTACTTCCTTTTAGCTATGGATATCCACTCATTGTGTTCTCCTGAAATGAGTCTCCAGGCCTGCTTGGCGATAAGAGCAATGTTGAGAGAATTGATTCTTCTAAGCCCTATTCCTCCTTTGTTTTTGGGCTTGCAGACCTTTTCCTAGGCTACCAGATGAATTCTTTGTTTGTTTTCTGCTCCCATCCACAATTTTTTTTGGATTTGCTCGATCTTTGATGCAGCTGTTGAAGGTATTTTAAAAACTGACAAGAAGTAAACTGGGATGCTCTAGCAAAATAGCAATAGTCAGAGTCCCTTTGGCAGCCTGAGATAAGAGGTTACCTTTCCATCCTGTGAGTCTTTTTTGAATGCGCTCCGTTACATTGTTCCACATAGAGGCTGTCGGTTGGCCACTGAAAAGAGGCAGACCTAGGTAGGTGGCTGGAATACTGGCCATGGAGAAATTTAGGATCATTGCTATCTTCAGTTGTCTCGACATTGGAGTGTTTAGGAAGTATAATTTACTCTTGTTGAAATTGACTTTTTGGCCCGCAGTTGCCTCATAAACTTGTAGGATATATTTGATGACTTTAGCTTCGAAGACAGAAGCATTAGTAGTTAATATAGTATCATCCACGAATTGTTGATGGGAAACTGGGTTAGTCTGGGAAGAAGCTTTGATTCCTGATAGCAACCCAGTTCTGCAAGCTGCTTGAATAGTTCTTCCTAGCGCCTCTGCAATGATGATGAATAAGAATGGAGATATTGGGTCTCCTTGACGAAGGCCTCTACTGCTTTTGAAATAACCTGCTGGGGAGCCATTGATGAGAACAGAGAATCGGGGGGAGGAAATGCAACTACTGATGAGTTCTACCCACTCAGGATGGAATCCAAACTTGTGAAGTACAACTAGCAGGAAGTTCCAATTGACCCTATCATAAGCTTTGTTCATGTCAAGCTTAAGGACACAAGTAGGTTTTTTGGTATTGGAAGTAGAATGGAGGGCTTCATGTATGGTAATGATACCATCGAGAATTGATCTACCCTAGACAGAGCTCCCTTGGCAAGGGTCAATAATAATAGGCAATATGTTTTGCATTCTAGTGGCCATGATTTTAGTGAGAATTTTGTATGCAACATTGCAAAGACTGATAGGTCTAAAATCAGATAGAGATTTGGCAGTCAAAATTTTAGGAATGAGGGCAATGAATGTGGAATTGAATCCCCTAGGAATACGTTTAGAGGACTGAAACTCTTTGATAGCTTTGCAGACATCAGGACCAACAATATCCCAGAATGTTTGAAAAAAATGAGGGGGGAAACCATCTGGTCCTGGAGCTTTGTCAGGATTCATAGAAAATAGGGACGCTTTGATTTCATCATCTTGGAAAGGAGCAACAAGGGATGAATTAACCGCTTCAGGGATAGAATTGGAAGGAATGTGATGTAGTAAAGCTTCTTGGGCAATACCTGAATAGAGGTTGTCATCCTCAAGCATGTTTTGGAAGTGCATGGTGGCCTCATCTCTGATGTCCTTTATATCTAAAGTGAAAGTGCCATCCCTTTTTATCAACTCCTTGATGCGGTTGTTACTTCTATTTCTAAGGGTGGACACATGAAAGAACTTAGTGTTTGAGTCCCCTTATTTGAGCCAAAGAGCTCTGGATTTTTGGTGCCAATAGGTCTCTTCATAGGCAAGAATATTGTGATACTCAGCTAAAATCTATTTTTCTTCATTCCTGATGCAGTCATCTATTTCACCATTCTGAATCCTCTCTTCAATGTGGTCTAATATTTCTTTGAGGGTTTGTTTATTAGCAAACATATTTCCAAAGACTTCCTTATTCCATATTTTTAGATCTTCTTTTAAGCTTCTGAGTTTTTGGGCCAGCTTAAAGGAGGGAAGTCCTTGGATGTCTTGGTGCCAACTGTGGAGGACCCTTTGTCGGAGATCGGGATGGTGTAGCCACATAGCTTCAAATATGAAAGGCCTTTTATAGGGGTTAGTTTTGTCAAACTCCACTATAAGAGGGTTATGATCTGATCCAATTTTGGGCAGAGGGTATAGAGCAGCATCTCTAAACTGTTGAATGGCTTCCTGTGAGAGGAACACCCTATCTAATATGACCTGGATGTGGTGAGAACCAGTTCTTCTATTACTCCAGGTGTATTTGGCCTTTCTTAGTTTCATATCCATTAGGCAATTAGCATTGACAAAATTATTGAAATCCTCCATGCTTTTGGTTGGGGTTTTGGAGCCTCCTTTTTTGTCTGAAGAATAGAGGGGGTGTTGAAATCACCTACAACAATCCAAGGGATGTTTTGAAAGGAGTTTTTCAAACTGGTCAAGTCATCCCATAGTTGCGCTCTTCCAAAAATAGTATTGGGAGCATAAACATTGGTCAAAATCCAAGACAACCTGCTATTGACATCATGGAAGAGGACACTAAGGAGCCTTTCACTGGAATGGATTAATTGTCCCTCAACTAGGTTCTTGTTCCATAAGCACATGAGACCTCCTGACGTTCCTCTTGCATCACTTGTTAGGAAACCTGCATCTTTCCATATTTCCTTGGCCACTGATATGGAATTATTGGAACTGGTTTTTGTTTCTTGCATGATGATAATGGAAGGTTTGACTTCCTTTCTCATAGACTTAACTAGTCTTCATTTAGTTGGGCCATTTAGGCCTCTCACATTCCAGGAAAGAATCTTCATTTGGAATATTTGGGGGGTTTCTTGCCTCCTCGACCATTGTGATGAGGGGGTTTGGAGCTTTTGTTCTCTTCCTTGGGTTGGGTATTAATGTTAGGAAAGAGAGTTTTTTGAATCCCATTAGCAATGTCATCTGCAGTTTGGGAGTTTCTGATTTCTTCTTTAGAAGGCCTGCCTCTTTTTTTATCACTACCACAATCTACAGGAGACTTGGTTGAACTTCTAGTCTATTTGGGGCTGAACTTGTAGGGAATGATCTATTCCAGGACTGGGCTAAGAGGTCTGGAAGTTTGGCTCAAAGTGGGTGAGAGGACTTCCTCTAAAGGAACCTGATTGGGGATGGCTACCATTTCTTCTAGAGGGCTGCGAGAAGGTCCTGATTTGGATGGGGAATTGACAAAACTAAGATCGATGTTCAGCTCAGGGGGAATCTGAGGATCTGAATGGGGAGAATCCTCAGAGGCATTTGGTGGGATATCTTCAAGGGGAACCAAACCTGAATCATCTAGGATGTTGAACTTGTTATGATATGTGAAAGGGGAACTTACTTGGTTGGAATCGTGAGTCACCTTTTATTTGCCTTTGATAGAGAGAGGCCCTTCCTTAGGAATGGAGGGTTTTTGCTGCTGCTGATGGCTTTTTCCTGTTTGATTATGTTGCTGACCTTTCCTATGGTTTTTGTGGTACTCATTATTTTGAGTGTTCCTATTGCTTTTGCCATGGTCGAAGGTGACTCCACTGGGTTGTGCTACCTCTGTCTGCTGCCCAAGAATCTGGTTCTTGCGGGTAGGGCACTGGGATCTGAGATGTCCTTGGATATGACATTCTATGCAGAAGGCCGGTTTGTTTTCATATTCCAAGGGTTGCTTCTTGCTGAAATACTTGTGAGTCAGATTGATGAATGTGGGGAGCTCTGATGCCAGATTAGCATTAACACAAATTCTAGCAATATTCATGCGCTTCCAACCCCTAGTCACAGGATCAATGGCAAGGGGTTCGCCTATGGCTTTAGCAATAGATAGAAGGATATTCTCATGCCAAAAAAAGAAGGGGAGGTTTGGAATGCAGACCCAGATAGGAGAAAAATTTATATCTTGGGTATCGGGGTCAAAATATGTGTCCCATTTCCTTATAAATAGGCTTTTACATCCTAAGAACCAGGGGCCTCCTGTAAGAATGTGCTTCACGTCTTCATCATTGCTCAGCCTGATGGCAAAGAAACCTCTGGTTAAGACCACTAATTCCATGTCACCAAGGGTTTTCCATTTGGTGACAGCCCACCTACGGATAGTCTCAATGTCGGGTCTGCCTCCAATGAATTTTCCAACCAAGGCATGATGCTCCATGGCGAGATAGTTATCACCAATGTCATCTGGGATATTTATATTCAGACCATCAGGGACTATTGAGGTAGTAAGGAGGTTATGAGGACCTCTTCCTGAGTTGGACAGGATGCTAGCATAGGATGGTGGTTTGGATTTGTCAGTCGTGGGTCCCTTAGCAGAGAGGGACCCATTGTCAGGAGGTTCATCTCCCCAGAATAAAACCTTGTCTGCTTCTTCCTTGTCCTCGAATTTTTTGTCCTTGTCCTTGGAACCAAAGATTTTGCCATCCTTACTTTCCTTGTGACCTATACTACAGTCACTGTTTACGATGGTCCTCCTTCAACTCTTGCCGCTCCTCCTCCTAGCGCTTCAACTCCTCCTCGCTCCTCATCCATTCCTACTCACAATTTTTTAATGTTCAAACATAGGAATATTTATAATCTCTAATGGGTATTCATATTTATATTACTATCCCATCTATCTATCTATCAGACATCAATTCAAATACAAGTATGTGTATAAGAATTATTGTAATCTTTAGAGGGTAATCATATTTTATATAACTATCTGATCTATCTATCAAACATCAATGTAAATACAACTATATATATATATATATATAAAGTTACCTTATTTGACCTACAACATAAATATATTATTAATTTTGTGTAGGAACCTATATAATCTCGAGTGGGTATTTATATTTTATATTACTATCAGGTCTATCTATCAAACATCAATGCAAATATAAGTATGTGTAAAAGAACCTTTATAATATCTAGTAGGTATTCATATTTTAGTGGGTATTTATATTTTATATTACTATATGATATATCTATCAAACATTAATGCAAATAAAAGTGAAAAATATAATATATATATATATATATATATATATATATATATATATATATATATATATATATATATATAAGGTTACCTCGTGTGATCTACAATGTAAATATAATATATATATATATATATATATATATATATATATATATATATATTTGTGGAAAACATCCCAAAAGGGATGCCACTTTCGAGTAAGACCCAAGGAGGCAGGGGTATCCATTTCGCCAAAAACGCCCAAGAATCGGACCTGGCCTACCACTTTTGACATACTCAAGGAGCAAACAAACACACAAAACCAATTTAAAAATAAGCAAATGACAACAAAAATAATACAATAAAATAAAAAACATGCTCCTTGAGTGTGTCAAAAATAAAAGCACAACCAAACACGCACAATAAGATAAAAGAAACCACAACACAAACCACATAGAAAAACACAAGAACCACATAACAAAACACAAACAAGACAAAAACAATAGAACACTACAAAGACAACCCAAAAAAAACATGAAAAAAAAATAAAAAAAAATAAAAATAAAAAAAAAACAACAGACAATAAACAAAAACAAAAAACATAGAAAACACTCACACATAAAAACACGAAATAACACAAACAAAGAAAAACCCAAGAACAAGAACGAAAAAAACACAAGAACAATAACAAAAAACATAAAAAAAAACAAAAAACAAAACAAAACAAAAACACAAGAACAACAAAAAACAACATAAAGAACACAAAAACAAAACAAAACAAAAGAACCCACCCCCCTTAAAAAACTAAACAAAAAAAAAAAAAAAAAAAATTGAACAAAACAATGACCTATCTAGACAGAAGACTATTAAGGCAAGAATCAACAGAGGAAACAAAATAAATAATAGAATGAGCTAGGGAACTAAAAAAACTGAATGAACCAAAGAGAAGCAAAAAAAAAACAAGAAGAAACTAGGTACCTTCAGAACTGGAGCCATCCAAAGAAATGATAGAAAGAAGAGCTTCCCTAATTTGAGAAGACCACTGGCCATAACAAGTAAGATCACCTTTGTCCAAATCCCAATTAGCTAAAGCATCAGTACTCTTGTTTTGATCTCTGACCACATGATTGTAATCAACTTTCAAAAATTCCATCTGGATTAATTGAATCTTCTCAATAATTCTTTTTATTCTCCAATCCACCTTATGATTTTTAGGAGTTTTCAAGAGATTAATCATAAGTTGAGAGTTAGACTCAACTAACACCTTTTCCCATCCAACCTTAGTAGCCTCCTGAAGGCCTCTGAGGATACCATACCCCTTAGCAAGGTTATTGGAAAGAATACCCAAATTCTCAGCAAAAGTAAAAACTAGGGGGCCATCTGAAAGTCTACCAATTCCTCCCACACTGGCTTTTACAAGGTTCCCTCTAGAGGCTCCATCAGTATTGACTTTTCCAAAATCTTTAGGATGATGTTGCCAATTTATAGTCCTATCCATCTTACTAATACTCACATTCCCTTTAAGTTGGTTGCCCTTATAATATTTAATCTTCAATATTTGCATCACTTGATCCCATATTTGGTGGGAGTTTTGGGGGTGATTAAGGAGTTGATGGACTGATTCAACTAAGTTGGCTATGGTATTTTGCCAAATATAGTGAATATCATTCCTATCTTGATTAAAAATTCGATTGTTCCTTTCATTCCAAATATTCCAAAGAAGAATGGTAGAACCCATCCAAACTAACTACCTAATAAAATGATCAACACCCTCTTGATTAGGCCAATCCCTCCAAAGTTGTTCAAAAGTAAAAAAATTGGACCACTGTAAGCCAAGTAAAGTGGCCATTCTCCTCCATAGCTCATAGGCTAAAGTACACTCAATAAAAATATGGTTGATATTTTCTACATTCTTTTCACACATTTCACATCTAAAAGGGCCATGAAAACCACACTTCATAAGTTGCTCACCAGTAAGCACCCTACGATGCAATAAAAACCAATTATAGAACCTCACCTTAGGCTAGAGCTTTTGATCCCACAATCGAGAAAATATGTCAGAAGAATGGTTGGAATTATTATGGCATAAGGTCAAATAACCTTGAGCAACTAAATACTCACCCTTAGGAGTGTTGTTCCATCCAAAACAATCTTTTTCATGGGACCAAGAGAGGGATCTCATATAAAGGATGCCTTGGATATCTTATATTTACCTTTCTGGGATTTGAATAGGCCAGTCCTCAATAGGGATCCAATATCTACCAACCTTTGCATTACTAGTATGTTACTGACAATAATTAGCCACCTTTATCCAAATAGCTCGGTGAAGCTCCTCCATCCAAGGCCTCCAATCGGGAAATTGAGTTATCAAAGGCTTGTGACCATCCCAAGAATCTGTCCAAAAATTTGCATGTTGACCATTATGAATGATCCACAATAATTTTTTCTTTATCAAATCCTCACCATCCTTAAGAACTTCTAAAATGGGAGAACCTTTGGTAGGAATTTTATAGCGAACAAGGTCTTCAGGACTTTTGTTCTCAGCATATTTAGCATGGAGATTATTGGCCCAAAGAGCATTGGAGTTATGCAACATCCTCCAATATAATTTAGCAGCTAAAGCTTTGTTGTTATTAATTGAAGACCAGAATTCTAACTCCCCTTCACTCTTAGGAAGACATAAAGTATCCCATTTCACCAAGGCCCATTTTCTTTTCTCCTTAGTACCACTCCAAAGGAAATGATGACTGATTTGATCCAATTCTCAAAGAACAACCTTTGGGATATTCAAAACGGAAGAAACATAAATAAGAATAGCTTGAAGGACTGATTTTACCAAGGTGATTCTACCCCTAGAATAAAGCCACTTGTTGGTCTACTTTCCAATTTTCTTCTTGACTTTGTCCAACAACCAATTCCAATATTTATTTTTCTACCTTTGAATATTTATGGGAATACCTAAATAAGTGATTGGAAGAGAGGTCTTCTTATATCTTAATTTATCCAAGACCATGGATTCATGTCTAGCAGAGCAGTGAAAGAAAATAACTTTAGATTTGTCTTCATTGATCAACTGCCCAGTAGCCTTAGAAAAATAGCTAATGATTTGGTTAATATTAGAAGCTTCCTTAACTGTAGCTTTACCTAAAAGAGTAGTCATCCAAAAATTGAATATGAGAGATAGGTATAGCTCCATGAGCAATGGTAACTCCCTCAAGGGTTTTATTTTCCCTCTTTTTGGTTATAGTCCTACCCAAGCATTCAACAAGAATGATGAATAAATAAGGGGATAGCGGGTCACCTTGCCTAATACCTCTGGAATCTGGGAAAGACTGAGAAGGCCTGCCATTGATAAGAACTAAGTAGGAAACTGAAGAGATACATCCCATAATCCAATCCATCCAATCCTTAGAAAACCAAATTGCGTCAAAACTTTGATAAGGAAGTGCCAATCCACTCTGTCATAAGCTTTGGATAAGTCTAACCGAATGAACATGGAAGGAGAATTTTGCATATCCATGGAATGGATGGCTTCCTGAGAAAGAACTATCTCATCTAGTATTTGACGTCCTTCCACATAACCCCCTTGCTCTGGGGAAATAATCTTATGCAAAAGAGGCTTCAACCTTTCTACCATGATTTAGTAATGATTTTGATAAGAACATTACATAAAGCAATAGGTCTAAAATTTGAGATATGATCAACCTCTTGAGCTTTTGGAACAAGAGTAATATAAGTTTTATTGATAACCTTGAAATTTTATTTGGCTTTCCTGGATTCTTCCACCACCTCTAATAAATCAACATGAAGGATATCCCAGAACTCTTGGTAGAACTCAATGGGAAAACCATCAGGACCTGGGGTTTTCTCTTTTTGCATTTTAAAAACTACTTGTTGAAGCTCATTGATAGTAATAGGAGTAGTTAATTAGAGTTCTCCTCATAAGTGATAAGAGAAGGGATTTCTTGAAGAAACTTTTGTTGTGAAGCAGAGTCAAGAGGAGTAGTAGCAAAAATATTGGAAAAGTAATCAACAACAATAGAGTTCATGCCATCCCAAGTATAAACAACATCTCCAGAATTTGATTTTAAGGAAGAAATAAAGTTGTAAGATCTTCGAGCTAGAAGAGATTTGTGGAAGAAATTTGTGTTTCGATCTCCTTCTTTGAGCCATTGAATTCTAGACTTTTGCTTCCATAAGATTTCTTCTCTTTTTTCCCATTCCTCTAACTGAGTTGTGAGTTTAATTTCATCTACACTTATCTTCTTTGTGAGGCAATCTAAACGGATTTTATTATTCAAATTTTCAAGATGAGCAATAACTTCATGTTTTTTTTATGAACATCCCCAAACTCTTTTTAGTTCCAAGTCTTGATTTTGGATTTAATGTATTGCAGTATTTTGGCAAAACAGAACATCTTAGTCCCATGCCTAGGTTTATCTTCCTTCCACCATTGTTGCACACGAGGTCTGAAGGAAATGTCTCTAAGCCACATTAATTGAAAATGAAAAGGAGAGAAAATCACATTGGTTTTCCACATTTCCACCATGACTGGCCAATGATCCGAACCAACATTATTAAGAGTCTTCACTTTAGAAATGTGACCATCGATTAAGAAATTTTCAAAGAGCAAAAACCTATCCAATCTCTCCATTATACAAGCTAAGCCTTGCCTTCTGTTAGACCAAGTCATAAGGCCATTATCTGGTTGGATATCCACAAGATGGAGGTTTACAATATATTTGTTGATGAGGTCAGTGCTTTTGTCTAAATTTATATTTCCCCCCATTTTCTCATCCAGAGAGAGGATGATATTGAAATCTCCTCCGATCAAGATCCAAGCTTTAGGAAAATGAGAGATAATATGAGTAATATCCTTCCACTATCTTCTTTTTTCCTCCAAAGAAGTCGGAGCATAAACAGTAATGCAGAGCATAATTTGATTGGAATGTCTACTTTGAATAACTATAGCCAACAAACCCCAACTGCCAACCATATGGTGAATAACTACCTCTTTTGGGTCCCAAAGACAAGCAATGCCACCCGAAGTCCCTTGGGAACTGATGGAAACCACTTTTCCAGCTGGCCAAATTTTACTGGCAATTAAGTTCATATCCTCCATTGACATATTTGTTTCTTGAAGGAAGACAAGATGTGGATGATTTATCTGAATCATTCTTCTAATTTAATTTTGTTTTGAAAGACTTTGAGTCCTCTAATATTCCAAGTGATGATCTTCATTAATACCAGGGCTAAAAAAGTTGGAAAGGGCATTAATATTACCTTACTCTACAAGCTTTTCACCTTCTTTTACCATATCTTGCGACCTACTTTTTGATTAGAATCCATCTTCAATTTTTTTTCCCTATTTCTTGACTTATTCCAATTGAATCTGAGATGGCTTCATAGGGGTTTTCATAGTAGAATTATTTTGTGGGTGCACCTTAGCACCGGATTCACTTGAGATATGAGCCATTTTTTGATCAACTGCTTGAAACTTGTTTCGTGATCTCTTTAATCCTTGCCCTAGACACCGTGGAAAGGTATGGTTTTCACTTTTCCTTTGTGCAGCAAATTGGAAGCCGTTGTCACTCAAGTTCACAGTATGATCTATTGAAAGATAAATTTTTGACCCATATTGTATCCCCTGCAACATTTCCTGCTAAAATATTAAGCATAAAACACAAAAATATTGGCCTCTAGGGCCCGAAGGCCCTAAAAACCAACCTTTGGAGCTACTTGCACTCAACCCAGATGAAACCCTCGCATAGCCACTTGCCAAATATCTTGTTCACACATAGGGATGTGCTAGGATTTGTGTTGTTCCAAATGATATGAAAATTGGTGGAGACGTTCTAGGATTTTTCAGGCATCTACCCTCAAAATTTTAGCTCAATCCGAGTCCATATGAGTGAGATATGGCTGAAACGAGTTTGGTAGTTTGGACAGTCCTGCAAAAAAACGTCTAATCAATTTTGACTAATGATATGTGAATCCCTCTTGATCAAGAAAAATAATATAATATTATTTTTGTTTATAGGAACCTTTATAATCTCTAGTGGATATTCATATTTGATATTACTATTGGTTTATCTATCAAACATTAATGAAAATACAAGTGAAAAAAAAAAAAAATATATATATATATATATATATATATATATATATATATATATATATATAAAGTTACCTCGTGTGACCTACAACATAAATATATTATTATTATTGTGTAGAAAACTTTATAATCTATAGTGGGTATTCATATTTTATAATACTATATTTTTTTGGTTACATTGATGAATTGGTTACAATCACAATTTTTAGTAACTGCGAGAGCAGCTGGCAGGGTTCAAACTATCAGCGAAGGCTTCAAACACACCCGCCATCTCGTTAATGGTAACCCAACATGAGATGGGGACTGCTAGATGCACACACGTCCGTGGGATTAGAACCTAGGTCTCCTCTCGGTATATTTTATAATACTATCTTATCTATCTATCATGAGAAATAAAATATATATCAGGTTACCTCGTGTGACCTACAACATAAATATATTATTGTTTTTGTGCATAAAAACCTTTATAATCTCTAGTGGATATTCAATTTTATATTACTATTTTATCTATCTATCAAACATCAATGCAAATGCAAGTGAAAAAGGTGAAAAAATAATATATATATAAAATTATCTCGTGTGACCTAGAACATTAATATATTATTATTTTTGTGAGTAAGAACCTTTATAATCTCTAATAAGTATTCATATTTTATATCACTGTATGATCTATTTTTCAAACATCAATGCAAATGCAAGTGAAAAATAAAATATATATATGGTTGCCTAGTGTGACCTACAACATAAATATATTATTATTTTTGTGCATACGAACCTTTATAGTCTCTAGTGGATATTTATATTTTATATTACTATCTTATCTATCAAACATCAATGCAAATGCAAGTAAAAAAATAAAAAAAGAAAATATATATAATTGTACCCGGTGTGACCTGCAACATAAATATATTATTATTTTTGTGCATAAGAACCTTTATAATTGCTAGTGGGTATTCATATATTAATTTTACTATTTTATCTTTCTATCAAATGCAAATACAAGTAAAAATTTATATATATATAAGGTTACCTGGTGTGACCTGTAACATAAATATATTATTACTTTTGTGAGGAGGAACCTTTATAGTCTCTAGTTGGTATTCATATTTTATATTTCTATATGATATATTATCAAACATAAATGCAAATACAAGTATGTGCATAGGAACCTTTATAATTTCTAGTGTATATTTATATTTTATATTATTATTTGATCTATCAATCAAACATCAATGCAAATACAAGTGAAAAATATAATATATAAGCTTACCTTATGTGACCTACAACATAAATATATATAGAGAGAAAAAGTTAGATATATTTTATATTATTATCTTATCTATCTATCAAACATCAATGCAAATGCAAGTGAAAAAATTAAATATATATAAGGTTACCCCGTGTGATCTATAATATAAATATATTATTATTTTTGTGCGTAGGAGCCTTTATATTCTTGAGTGGGTATTCATATATTTTTTATTTGGTTAGTGTAAGAAACCCCTACGATCAACATCTAGGGTTGAGCATTCTCATGCTAGCCATGACCCCTCTTAAGGTCGAGAGCTAAACTTATCCATAGAGGATTAACACACAGTCACACACAGGCCACGGTTTGAACCTTAAACCTCTCCAAGAAGAGACAAACCCCAAACCATTATACTGTCCCTCGGGATAGTATTCATATTTTATATTACTATCTTATCTATCTATCAAACATCAATGTAAATGTAAGTGAAAAAACTAAAAAAATAAAATATATATAAGGTTACCTTGGGTGATCTACAACATAAATATATTATTATTTTTGTAGGTAGGAACCTTTATAATTTCTAGTGGGTATTCATATTTTATATTACTATCTTATCTATTTATCAAACATCAATTCAAATGCAAGTGAAAAAAGAAAATATATAAAGTTACTTTGACCTACAACATATATATTTTTATTTTTGTGGGTAGGAACTTTTATAATCTCTAGCGTGTATTTATATTTTTATATCGAGAGGCGTTCCTACAATGGCAGACAAGGGGTGGGAGGCAACGTAAACAATTTTTTTTTTTTTATTAAAAAAGCCGACATTAACAAAAACATTTAAACTAAAATAGCCGACTAACCAACTTTGCAAACATTTAAAATATTTAAACTAAAACAACAATAAATGAGATAGGTGCTTCGAGATTGATAACTCTCGACGTTTTTAGATATATATCCTTTATTTCTAAACTAGTATATTACTATCTTATCTATCTATCAAACATCTATGCAAATGCAAGTGAAAAAAGAAAATATATATAAAGGTTACCTTGTGTGACCTACAAGTAAATATATTATTATTTTTGTGTAGGAACTTTTATAATCTCTAGTGGATATTCATATTTTATATTACTATCTTATCTATCTATCAAACATTAATGCAAATGCAAGTGAAAAAATATTATATATATATATATATATATATATATATATATATATAAATAAAAATAAAAGGTTACCTTGTGTTACCTACAACATGTAGGAAACTTTATAATCTAGCGTGGGTATTAATATTTATATTATTATATTATCTATCTATCAAATATGAATGCAAATGCTATTAAATATATTAATTATTTTTGTGCATAGGAATCTTTATAATCTCTAGGGGTATTCATATTTTATATTACTATCTTATCTATCAAACATTAATGCAAGTGAAAAATAAAATAAATATATAAGGTTACCTCATGTGACGTACAACATAAACATATTATTATTATTATGCGTAGGAACCTTTATAGTCTTTAGTGGGTATTCATATTTTAGATTACTATATGATCTATTTATCAAACATCAATGCAAATATACAAGTGAAAAAAATAATACATCAATGCACATAATAACCTTTATAATCTCTATTGAATATTCATATTTTATATTACTATCTCATCTATCTATCAAACATCGATGCAAATGCAAGTGAAAAAGGTGAAAAAATAAAATATATATAAGGTTACCTCGTCTGACTAACAACATAAATATATGGTTATTTATGTGAGTAGGAACCTTTATAATCTCTAGTGGGTAGTCATATTTTATATTACTATATTATCTATCTATCAAACTTCAATGCAAACATGAGTGAAAAATAAAATATATATAAGGTTACCTTGTGTGACCTATAACATAAATATATTATTATAAATATATGATTGTTTTTGTGAGTAGAACCTTTATAATCTTTAGTAGGTAGTCATATTTTATATTACTATATAATCTATCTATCAAACATCAATGCAAACACAAGTGAAAAATAAAATATATATAAGGTTACCTTGTGTGGCCTATAACATAAATATATTATTATTTTTGTGTAGGAACCCTTATAATCTCTACTGGTATTCATATTTTATATTACTATCTTATATATCTATCAAACATCAATGCAATTGCAATTGAAAAAAAAGTTGAAAATAAAATATATAAGGTTACCTCGTGTGACCTACAACATAGATATATTATTATTTTTGTGGGTAGGAACCTTTATAATCTCTAGTGGGTATTCATATATTATATATAATTAGTGTGAGAAACCCCTACAACTGACACCTATCCCTTCTAAGGTCGAGAGCTAAACTTATCAATAGAGAATTAACACACAACCACACACAACAGATACATGATGCACTTTGAACCTTGGACCTTTCAAAGAAGAGCCAAATCTTGAACCATTGCATTCTCCACACGACAGTATTCATATATTATATTACTATCTTATCAATCTATCAAACATCAATGCAAATGCAAGTAAAAATATATATATAAGGTTACCTGACCTACAACATAAATATATTAATATTTTTATACATAGGAACCTTTATAATTTCTGATGGTATTCATATTTTATATTACTATCTTACCTATCTATCAAACATCAATACAAATGCAAGCTGAAAAATGTGAAAAAAATAAATATATATAAGGTTACCTAGTGAGACCTACAACATAAATATATTATTATTATTATACATAGAAACCTTTATAATTTTTAATAGGTATTTATATTTTATATTACTATCTTATCTATCTATCAAACATGGCAAGTGAAAAAATAAAATATATATTACTTCATGTGACATACAACATAAATATATTATTACAACATAAATATTATTATTATTATACGTAGGAACCTTTATAATACCTAGTGGGTATTCATATTTTATATTTTATTTATCTATCAAATATCAATGCAAATGCAAGTATAAAAATGTGAAAAAATAAAATATATATAAGGTTACCTCATGTGACCTACAACATAAATATATGATTATTTTTTTGAGTAAGAACCTTTATAATCTCTAGTGGGTATTTATATTTTATATTACTATCTTATCTATCTATCAAACATCATTGAAAAAATAAAATATATATAAGGGTGCCTAGTGTGACCTGCACCATAAATATATTATTATTTTTGTGGATAGAAACCTTTATAATCCTGGTGAGTAATATTTAGTGGTATTTATATTTTATATTATTATTTTATGTATCTATAAAACATAAATACAATACAAATACAAGTGAATAAAATAAAATATATATAAGGTTACCTCATGTTACCTACACCGTAAAGATGTTATAATTTTTGTGGTTAGAACCTCTATAATCCCTAGTGGGTAATCCTTAGCTCATTGTGTAAAACCAAATTCAACAGGATTCCAACCTTTCAACAAATCTAGCAAAGACAACCTACGGACAAGAACTTAGCTCCTACCAAGCACACGATGATTAACAATCATACATTTTTTTTATCCATAGGGGATTTGGTTACATTCACATTATTTTTCTACTATTAAAAAGGGTTCAAATCCTGGCATTGCCCCCAAAAACACTTACTCCACCTCGAAAGAGGATCATTGGGGGCTTAAGATTGATAACGGAGGCTTGAGATTAATAACATCATTTTTTGGTTGGTACGCACTCAATTAGACTACTATATTTACATAAAAAGACATGCCCCCAAAGTTGAAACCTAGGTCTCTTCTTGATAAGCACCAAAACTTACCAATCCACCTGATCCTTGAAGACAACAATTATACATGTATAACTTAACAAAATTCTTACTATTTTTTGTTTGTGATATCAAGAGAATCGATAACATCCTTTCATATTTAACAAATGGGCACAAGGTTAGAAATTCTTCCCAAGTTTTTTGCCTCCAAACATAGGTCAAATCATTGAAGTTACCTCTATAACCCCTACCTCTCTTTGATAAACATATCTCAAAGTAAAGGAGACCCCGATGGTTTGGGGTTGGTATCATCATCATCAAATTGGTGCGCACTCAATGTACTCAAGTCAGACTACTACCTTTGTCCTTATTGAACATGCCCCCAAGGTTTGAACCTAGGTCTCCTCTTGGTAAGTGCCCAAAGTCTTACCAATCCACCTAGCCTTGGGGAAAAATTCCTACTAATATTTACTAAATATATTATTTGTGGCATATTTTATGATTAAAATTTAGTTCCCCGTTAATATCTATCTATCTATTATTAGGTAAGAAATAAAAAATACATTGTTTTTAGACTCACGGATGATACACATTGACAAGCGACTCTCTTTCCGAGAAGGCGGGGATGCAATCTCTACATCAGTTAATACACATGACATGCTCTTTTTAATTTTTTTATTTGTAAAAATAAATAAATCAAATTTGAGTGGTTTATAAACCCTAACACTTGCCATACTCTTTGTCAATGGGGTAGTAGGTTTAAAGGTGCAAGCCCTTGGTCCCACTTTGTGGGATTCCTCGCCTCTATTAACATCGAGTTTGACCATGTATTTGTAGAGTTGGACCTCTTGCTTTCTAACCAATTATTGTGATGATGCAAGTCTAGTGTCATATTCTATGATTGGAATTTTATTCCACATTAATACATGTTTGCCTTGTTAGTGTAGTGTGTGATTGAAATTGCATTCCACGTTAATACTTCTCTGCCTTGTTAGTGTAGTGTATTTGTGAATAATCCTACATTAACTATGTTATGGGACTTGAGTGGTTTATAAACCCCACCACTTTCCATAATCTTTGTCAATGGGGAAGCAGGCTTAAAGGTGCAAGTCCTTGGTCCCACTTTGTGGGATTCTTCATATCCATTAACATCACGTTTAGGCATGTGTTTGAGGGATTGACCCTCTTGCTTTCTAACCTATCACATTAATATTTGTCTTCCTTGTTAGTGTAGTGTGTGTTTCCATGATTGGAATTTTGTATGCAAGTCTAGTGGCATATTCTATGATTGGAATTTTATTTCACGTCAATACTTGTCTACCTTGTTAGTGTAGTGTGTTTTCATGATTGGAATTTCATTCTACGTTAATGCATGTCTGCCTTGTTAGTGTGGTGTGTGTTTTTCTATCTTGTTAGTGTAGTGTGTGTTTCCATGATTGGAATTTCATTCCACGTTAATACATATATGCTTTGTTAGTGTAGTGTGTGTTTGTGAATAATCCTACATTAACTATGTTATGGAACTTGAGTGGTTTATAAACCCTAATATTTACCATACTTTACTCTACCAATGGGGGAACAATATTAAAGGTGTAAGTCTTTGGTCCCACTTTGTGGGATTCCTCACCTCTATTAACATTAAGTTTGGGCATCTATTAACATTAAGTTTGGGCATGTGTTTGGAGGGTGGGTCCTCTTGCTTTCTAATAAATTTCGTTCCATGTTAATACCTATCTATTTGTCTACCTTTTATTTATTTATAGTATTTAATTTAATATTCATAATATTTTAAAGTTAATTTAGTCTAATATTATTTTATGTTAAACATATTTGTCAATTTTTTTTAACTATTAAGTTTTTGTAATCAACTTTTTGACATCATTTTCATACATTTGACTTTTAAAATTTAAATTTTGTTAAGATGAAATTCAAAAATATTTGTTATTTGGTTTTATATGTATAAATATATTGTCTATATTAAATTATTAATACATTTTTTAGGGTTCTTATTCATACCTTTAATATTCCAAGATATTATTTTCATCATATTTTGTGTAATTATTTGTGGGTTTAGTCCCATTTCTTGTTAACACTTGCGATATTTGCTTTTGTTTTTCCTTATCAATATCTCTCTGAGTTATTTTTTCTCTTTGTTTATGCTTCTTGGGTCTTCCATTATTTTTTCTATTCCCACCAACACTTTCATCTTTGTCAATATCTTCAATCTTCTCACATTGCTCATAGTAAGACTTATCATTTATAAGTTTATCTTGATCTAAAGGATTCAAAGTGCAAGGGATAACCTTAAAAGCACATTCTTCTTTATGTTGCCCTAAAAACCCTAAAGTGCAAGGACACTCTTTCATAGTAATTACCTTCTTATGCTACCATAAAAACCCTAAATTGCTAAATATTTCCTCCATCATCGTTTCTTTATTATTATGTTCTTAAAACCCTAAATTACAAGGGATAACCTCTAAACCACTTTTGATTTTATTACCAAGAGATGATTATATACTACTTGAGAAAAATGAAGATGATTTACCTAGAATAATATTTATTTCTTTCATCAAGATTTTTCCTCACATATTCCTTTTCACATTTAATTTATTCTAAACTTGAACTTACACAGAGTACTTTCTCATACCTTATATCCTTATTTATTTCTTCTCATGATTGATCCAAATGAGATATGGTGGTCTTTGCCATATGATGTTGTAGATAGGATTTTATACCTTCCTTTTGGAGTGGAATATCCTTAATCTAATATAATCTGCTATTACTTAATGATTTACTTGCTTCCTCTTGAATTTTATCTCATGAACAAAAAAAATTCTCTTTCTTCATAGTTTTCATTTGCAATCTCTTGCCATGTGTCTAGTCTCAATAATTGTGGCATCAAAATGCATTATTTTTATAATCCACTTGTTCATCCCATTCTATTGATTTAGATTTAATCTTAATGGTTTGTGGTAAAGGTTTTAAAATATCCATAGCAACACTTATTCGAATATATAGCATGTTTTTGCTCCTTAATAGCTAGTCCTTAATAGTGGAAGGCTCATTCTTCTTTATATGGAGGAAATTTTGGCACCACTAAAAATATATAGCACTTACAACCATACTTCTATTGGCCCTCCATGACGAATCACATGGATGAATTCATTATATGTTGCTCCCTTTGTATCCAAGATAAGACTGCCAATCACAAACTTAGCTTATATCAGCCCCTTCCTATTCCTTCTTGACCATGGGATTCTATCTCTATAATTTTATCTAATGGGTTGCCTATTACCTTCAAACAATATAATTGCATTTTTGTGATGGTATGTCAATTTTCAAATATGGTCATCTTTATCCATTGTAAAAAAACCATTAATGCTTCACAGGCTATAGAACTATTTTTCAGTAAGGTATGGTAACATTTTGGTTTACCTCCTAATAGTTTTTATCATGATTCTAGATTTTTGAGTCACTTTTGGAGGCCACTCTAGAAACTTTTGGGATGTCAGATACACTATTCTATAGTTTTTCATCCACAAACTAAAGTTATCAATCGTACTTTAGTCCATTCTCTCAGGATATACTATAGTAAGAATAAATAATGGGAAAATTATCTTCTTTTTTTGCAACATAGCTATAATTGGGCTACACATGTCTCTACATGTTATTCTCCTTTTGAGGTGTGTTATGGATATCAAAATCTTACTCCATATGATATTCTTGTTGCTCTTCCTCCATATTCTTTAGCGCATCAACAAAAGGAACAAGGTCAAGCTTCATATTTTATTCAAAATCTAGAAAAAATTCATGCATAGGTCCAAGCAGCTCTTTAGACTTCTCAGACTAAGTATAAGGAGATCCATGATAAGCATTGTATTCCTTATCCCTTATAGGTTGGGGATAAAGTTTGGATTCATATGGACAAGGAACTATTCAAGAATCAACATCATCAAAAGCTCAAACCTATTCGATATGACCTCTATATTATTACTCAACAAATTGGATCCAATGCCTTCAAACTTGATCTTCCCTCTTAGATTGGTATTCATGATGTAATTAATGTTAATCAATTAAAAATGTATGAGCCACCTAATTTAGGAAGATAGAGTTCCACCCTCACATATAGAGCATCTTATTCTATATTTTTAGCCTCCTTTTGTTGTAAACACCCTTCTTGATGTTCGAACATGCACTACTAGGAGAGAGCCTACCACTACTTACATGGTTGGTCATAAGGATACACTACCAACACAAGAAAAGTGGGTCTCTAAGTCATATTTTCAGTAGTTTTTTCCTCATATTCTAGAGAAACTAAGGACACTTCCCTCTAAACAAGGAAGAATTGATAAGACTTAGTCTTATATATCTATATTTTATTTAGTTAATTCTTATGATTAGTATCTTCTAAAAATAAATAGCATGTCTTATTTTAAAAGCATACCTTATTTTAAAAGCTTGATTTATAAAATAAGCATGATTGTACTCCTTATTAAAGACTAAACATGAATAACATTGAGTACATAAATATTCATGGAGAAAAGCCCCTCTTGTTCTCTTTTCGTGTTTCTTATTTGAAATTTCATTGCCATTTAAGCAATTGTAGCTTAAAATCTTGTCCTCTAAAATATTTTGACGTAATATTTACCAGATTTCTTACATTAGGTTGCCAATGATCTAGCCTCCTTTAAGGTTTTTTGCATATTAACTTTTCTAGATCTCTAATTGTTTTTTCGTAGGTATCACACTTTAGCAACTTCGAAGCTCCTTTTTGAGGTCTTCTAAGGGATTTTTAAGGATTTTACAAAGTTCAAAATCAATCATTGATCTATTTAATATGTAGATCTCGTACAACTATATAGTTTCAAAAAAATATTAAAAAATGATCTCCAGATCAAAAGGTACGTCATTTAGAAGGTTCCTGGCTTCAAAAATCTAGAAAAATCTTGATCATACTTTTGCAATGGCTTCTAAGCATGATATCCATCATGAGGAAACTTTTGAATCATCAATCAATATGGGTACACTCCAAAAACTTTTACAAGGTCACTCCAAGATCCAAAATCATATCATGCAAGATCTTATGGTAGCTTTTCAAGTAGCACTTCAACTCCCTCAAAACAACATGCATGTGCATTAGACCTAGGGCTTCCAACTAGAAATGAAGGTATCAATTCCAATATTTTATGGTAGCTTTGATGGCAAGAAGTTGGACTCATGGTTGTGTAGCCTTGAGGCAAATTTTAAAACTAGACTTGATCTGACTCACGCTCAAAATATCCAATTAACTAAAGTCCACATGTCATATCTATCCCTATATTAGTGGTAAAAGCATTAGACCATGCTTGCAATAAAAATATAAATGATCACTCAATGGGATAAACTCCAAGAATCACTCAATGAAAAATTTTATCCCCCTTGCTACCTTTTTAATACATTAGCTCATTGGCTGGAACTCAAACAAGCTCAAGGGAAGATAGTTTAGTAGTATATGGATACCTTCAACAATTTTAGGTCAAGATTTTTTTTTTAGATGAGAGGCACTACTTGTTAAATTTATTTTAGGTCTCTCTCCTATCCTTTGTAAAGAGTTGGCTATGTTTGAAGTTGATTCTTTAGATAATGTTTTTAATATTGCATTAGCTTCTAAAAATAAGTTAGGCCATAAGAAGTACATTCAATAGGGTACCTCTAAGCCCTCCACTAATGATAGTCGATAATCAAAATTTTATAATTAGTACTCCTCCCCTGTTATTATCAATAAGAAAAAGTATTGTAGCTATCATAAGTATTAGGGATATTCAACTAAAGAGTGTAGAGTACTCCAAAGTAAGAAAGATGAAAAATATCTCCTTGTAGGCAAGCAACAAGAACAAGCATTTGAGGCAAAGGACCTTTCCATTGTAGAAATTGAAAATCCAACAAAGCTTTATCATGTCCTTTTTTGCATGGTTAAGAACTACTCTAAGGCTACTTGAGAGTCTATCTTTACACATAATTACCAAATCAAGAATAAGATGGCTCTCTTGATCATTGACAATGGAAGCAAAAAGAATCTGGTCAGTGAACGCTTGGTCACTACTCTACAGCTCCCCACATATGATCATCCTCATCCTTATCATCTTGGTTGGGTACAAGAATAGGGGCCCCATACACTAATCAAAAAAGTTTGTGCAATTACATTTGCTATTGGGCCTTTCTAGGATACAATGGAATGTGATGTAACACCCTTGGACTACTTAGATATTCTTCTTGGATTCCCATTCCAATATGATCATAGTTTAATGTATGATGGATAAAAAAAAGCTACAAGCTTCAAAAATATGGTAAGGTGTATCAGGTCATTTCTGCTTCTAATTCTAAATCATATTTTTTGTATGGAAATCCTATTGTAAAATAGGTAAACTTATCAAGATATTTAGCACTTTGTATCATTCACCAACCTAAGGAGGACAATAAAGAGTAGGTGATACCCTCTGATATGAAAAATTTGATTGATAGTTACTCAAATATTTTTGAAGAGCCAAAAGGGTTGCCACCTCTTAGAGCTATCAATCATGCTATAGATTTGGTTCTAGGGTCTTCCTTACCAAATTTTCCATCATATCGCCTCTCACCAATTGAAACTGCAAAGCTATAAAAATAGATCCAACAACTTATAGCAGAATGGAAGATACAACCTAGTACCTCTCCTTGTGGATCCTCAACTTTTATCATCCCTAAGGAGTAGGGTGAATGGAGGATGATCACTGACTATAGAGATTTAAATAAGATCACTATCAAGAATAGATATCCCTTACCTAGGATCAATGACCTTCTTGACAATATCAAGGGAGCTTGTTATTTCACTAAGTTGGACCTCACTTTAAGATACCATCAAGTATGAATGAATCCTTCTTATTATTGGAAAACTACTTTCAAAACTAAGTATGGCCTTTATGAATGGTTGGTGATGCCCTTTGGGATTAATAATGCTCCTACAACATTTATGAGTATTATTAATTATATATTTTGACCTCACCTAGGAGACTCATAATTGTGTACTTGGATGACATCCTTATATTCAGTTAGACTTGGATAGATGACCTTCAACATATTCACACTACATTAGATCTTATCAGAAAATACAAGCTTCAATCTAAGATGAAGAAGTCAAATTTTGGTCAATGAAGTATAAAATATTTGGGTTTTGTTATTGATCAATATGGGGTGTGTGCAGATCCTAATAAGGTAAAAGCTCTCCTAAATTGGCATGTTCCTACTTGCACTGCATATCTAAAGAGTTTCCTAGGTGGCATGAACTTCTATAGAAAATTCATCAAGAATTTTTCATATATTGCTCGACCACTTCACCAATTGTCCAACCAAAAGAATTTTTTATGGAATCCTACATCCAATCAAGCCTTCCAACAACTTAAGGTAGCATTGTGTTTAGATCCAATACTAGTCCTTCCATATTTTCAACAACCCTTTGAAACTGAAATAGATACCTCCAATTATGCTATAGTATAGTTGTTAAACATGGATGACATCTTGTAGCCTATCATTTTTAAGGTTTATCTGCATAAAATATCAATTACAACACCTATGATAAATATTTATATACCTTGGTGCAAGCCTTGAAGCAATGGAAGCACTATATTCTTGGTAAGAAAACTATTCTTCATACTGATCATCAACCACTCATGTTTTTGAATGCATAGTCTAAGATTCAAGATCAGAACCATTTGAAATGGGTATCATATATTTAATAGTTTCATTTACTCATAAAATATACAAAGAGCACCATCAATAAAGTTTTTTATTTGTTGAGTTGACCTCTCGCCATAGTATTACATATATTAAATGTTCAATTTGTTGCATATGAGGACTGAAAATGTTTGTACTCTTTTGATGCATATTTTGGTCTAATTATGCATGCTCTGTGACATCCTACCATCATAAAATAAAATCCTTTCTTAGACTATACCTTTCAATATGGTTGGCCATATAATTTGAATCAATTGTGTGTTCTTACCAATCATACTCGATTAATATTAATTAAATAGGTACATTCTTCTTCATATGGAGGAAACTTTGGCACCACTAAAACTCTACAACACTTACAATGATACTTCTATTGGCCCTCCATGAGGAAGCATGTGTATGAATTCATAATACTGTAGCCAAGATAAACCTGCAATCACAAACTTGGCTTATATCTACCCCTTCATATTCCTTCTCGGTCATGGTATTTTATCTCTACGGATTTTATCAGTGAGATGCCTACTATCTTTAGATAGCATGATTGCATTTTTTTGGTGATATGTCAATTTCCAAATATGGACATATGTATCCCTTGTAAAAAAACCATTAATGCTCTATAGGTTGTAGAAGTTTTTTTTAGTAAGGTATGGTGCCATTTTGGTTTACCTCTTTCTATTATTTTTTATCGTGATTCCATATTTTTGAGTCACTTTTGGAGGTCACTCTGGCAACTTCTGTGGTGTTATTTATACTATTCTACAAATTTTCATCCACAAACTAATGGTCAAACTAAAATTGTTAATCAGAATTTAGTTCATTATCTTGGGATATACTATATTAAGAATAAATAGTGGGACAACTATCATCATGTTTTGAAACATAGCTATAATTAGGTTACACATGTCTCTACAGGTTATTCTCCTTTTGATGTATGCTATGTATATAAACCTCTTTATCTATATGAGATTATCGTTGCTCTTCCTCCATGTATATCAACAAAAGAAACAAGGTCAAGGTTTATATTTTCAAAACTTGGAAAAATTCCATGCATAGGTCCAAGCATCTCTTCAGAATTCTCAAACTAAGTATAAGGAGACCATGATAAGAATCATATTCCTTCTTCCTTCCATGTTGGGGATAAATTTTATCTTCATATGCACAAGGAATGATTCAAGGATCAACATCATCACAAACTCAAACCTATTTGATATGGCCCCTATACTATTACTCAATAGATTAGATCCAATGCCTTCAAACTTGATCTTCCATCTCAGCTTGGTATTCATGATGTAATTAATGTTAATTAGTTGAAAATATATGAGCCACCTCATTTGGAATACGAAGTTCCACTCTCACATCTATACCATCCTATTCTATAATTTTAAACTCCTTTTATTGAAAACACCCTTCTTGATGTTTGGACATGCACTACCAAGAGAAGACCTACCACTACTTACTTGGTTGATCATAAAAATACATTGCTAGCCCAAGAAAAGTGGGTCTCTAAGTCATCTTTTCAGCTATTTTTTCCTCATCTTCAAGAGAAAGTGGGAACACTTTCCTCTGAATAGGGAGGAATTAATAAGGCTTAGTCTCTATATAAGGCTTAGTCTTATATAGCAATATTTATTTAGTTAATTCTTATGTGTAGTATCTTCTAAAATTAAATAGAGTGTATTTTTCATACCTTCTAAAATAAACATGATTCTACTCCTTTATAAAGACTAAATATGAAAAATATTAAATGCATGAATTTTCATGGAGAAAAGCCTCTCTTATTCTATTTTCATGTTTCTTCTTTGAATTTTCATTGTCATTTCTTTCTCATATCATTTTGGTATTAGAGCCAAGCGATCGTGGCATTAAATCTAGTCCTATAAAATATTTTGAAATAATATTTACTAGATTTCTCACCTTAGGCTACCAATAATCTAACCTTCTTTAATGGTTATTGCATATTACCCTTGCTAGATCTCTAATTGCTTTTTCTCAAGTATCACACTTCAGCAATTTTGAAGCTCATTTTTGAGGTCTTATGAGGATTTTTTAGGATTTTACCAAGCGATAAACTAATCTTTCATCTATTTAATGCATAGATCTCATCAAGCTATACAATTTAAGAAAAATAAAATAAAAACAGAGCTTTGGATCAAACATTACGCTCTTTGGAAGGTTCCCTACTTCAAAAATCTAAAAAACTCTTTATTGTTCTTTTTGCAATGGATCTTAATCATGATACCCGTCATGAGGAAAATTTTGAATCATCATTCAATATAGGTGTTGAAAGCTCAAAAATCATGCACCAATAACAAAAGTAAATCACATATATGTAACTGAAACACGAATGATAAAAACAAGAAAATTGATCTTTTATTAATAATGTCTTTCTCAGTGTATTACAATAACACTCCCTTGAGGGATTTCATAGATGTGATACAATCAATACAATATGAGGGTGTTATTCTCCTCTTAGTGGTCTTGGTGCACTCTGAACAATCTCCTTGCTAATGCAGTTCATCTGGGAGTGGGTTACCATTTCTTTTGATCGGATGTGAGTATAGAGATTCTTTGTCATCTTCGAATCCTGTTTACCTTCACACAAAGAAACTAAATAATATTAGCAATATATGAAAGGCCCATCGAAGTTGAACCCATATTAAAAGAAGTGATAATTCTAAAATGAAAGAGATGTAAGGAAAGCAGATGCATGAAATAAATGTAACCTAGTGCAAAAAACATAAGAAAAGCATATCTGAGCTACTATAAGCTGAAAACTAAGAAAATTAGGTCCCTGGTCGAGATCATCTTAGGTCGAGATGACCTTGTCTACAAACCATATCAGGTTGAGATGACCACTATCGTAGGACTGTGTACTTTCATGACCAGTTATGGGTGACATTCGAGATACCTTGGGAGTGTTATCAATGAATTTTTGCACTATAGAAGTGGCTTGATGGGTCAAATTGGTCACCAAAGCTTGGATGTTTTATCACATGCAAGATGAGAGCATGAATTTCAATCCTTTGCAATAATCTGATAACATGATCTTAGAAGTGGGAGGCCTTCAAGGATCAAAATGGGTAGCACTTCGATGCTTGGTAATTGGGGATTGAATTCGATAGCACTTCGTTGCACAAATTCAAAGTTCATGGATAATTTAAACTAAGGGGTGAATACCAATTTATAGACTTCTCGGATGGAAGCTAATAATGGCAAAAGAACCCTACATGAAAAAGCAGAGAGGCAGTCTACATCAAAAAAAGTAGATGCTTATCTATGAAATCTCATGTGATAGATCTTTGCATGCATTTTTTCTAATTTGGCCCATGTAGAGAGCTTAATGTTGGTGTGAGATTATGTGTGGGGTTAACTTGTAATTTTAGCTTCCAGTTATGTGCTTTTTTATTTTTAAACTTACTTTTTGGCAATCGTCTCATATCGAGATAACCACAGTTTGGCAACCATCTCGGGTTGATATGACCATGGTTTTATGGGGAATTATGCTTGTTTAAGTGGTGAAAACCATTTTTTTAGCCCTAAAGCTACCCAAGGTGGATTATTGGTCTAAAAGGAGTCCATTTAGGTAGTCTCCTCAAAATGACATATTTTAGGTGTTTACAGATACCCCTTTTTGGGATGCTTTGTGTGATAGCACGATGTGAAGTAAAAATAGAGAACCTAAAATGGTCGATTTGATGGTTAATGATATCCATTAAATAAATCAACGTAAGATGCTCCAATCATGAAAAGAGCATGCACTTTTGAATCATTGCTTTTGATGAGTTGAAGAACTTAAGTTTTTGGTAAACTTTTCAGTAATTTGTACATATTTTTGGTTTTTAGGTGATGGCAGTAGACTTATTAGCTATGGGTAGATATTTTTAGTCTGCATTTGATGACTTTAAGCATACCAAATAGACAATAAAATTTTTAGCCTATTTTGTTTTATTTAACTTTTTTTTGCTTGTTGTTTGCCTTAAGTAAGGAGGAAGTATGATTGTGTTTAGCAATGATTCTTGAACGAACACAATTTGCAATTTTGAGTGTTTTATTATTGATTTGATTTTGAATTTTGTAATTTATATGACTACCCCCTCAAGCGACGAGTTGATAGAGGAGATGGAAAATTATGAAAGTGATGAGTCACTTGACCAGAATGAGATGATGAGCTTGGGTGTGTTGGGCAATGTTGGGTACTCCATCTCGACCTGAGATATTTTCTTTTATGTATTTTGTTTTTTTTGGTGAGTGGCCTTGTTATAATTTACTCATCCTATCATATTACATGGATGGCCAATCATTGCAACCGCTAGGCAGCTAGAGTAAATCACTAGATACGAGGTTCACTCGAACCCTTTGAATTAATTTTACCAAAGGGGTTAGGTGCCTTTGGAGCCTTTTAAAATGTAACCAAAGGGTTTATGTGCCTTTGGAGCCTTTTAAAATGTGACCAAAGGGGTTAGATGCCTTTGGAGCCTTTTGAAATGATTTTACCAAAGGAGTAAGATGCCTTTAGAGCATTTTAAAATGTGACCGAAGGGGTTAGGTGCCTTTGGAGCCTTTTGAAATGATTTTACCAAAGGTATTAGTTTCCTTTGGAGATTTTTGAAATGTGACCAAAGGGGTTAGGTGCCTTTGGAGCCTTTTGAAATGATTTGACAAAAGGGTGAGGTGCCTTTGGAGTTGATTTTTTTTTAATTTTTAGCATTTTTTGTAAAAACCACGATCATCTCACTATGAGATGGTAGCGTTGCACCACGCGATCATCTCAAACACCTAAGTTTATGGAAAAATATAAATAGTAAAATTAGCGCATTCTGATGTCATTGCCACCGTTTGCATTGAGAGAAGAAAGAGACAAGAAGGAGAAGAGTTGAATTTTTAATGTTAAGCACTATCGAAAAGTATACTAAACTTGACCATGGATCAACCTGTGACTTCTTCAAGTGGAGGAGATGGAGCGAGGAGGGTAAGTACCTCATTCTCACTTTTTATCAATTTTAAGGATAAAATGAACCTCATTAAATAAAATGGTTAAGGAACATCTCATTAATGAATTAAGGAAATGAACCTCATCTTAGATTAGCTTAGATTAAAGATTTGTTTATTTTTTTGCTTTTACAATTAGTTTAATTTGTAAAAAACGTGGTTTCCATTTTTGATATAAAAACTCTAGCTTATTTTATATTCATAAAACATGCCAATTTATAGGCCTGAAATACATATTCAATACCATGGTATGAGCTTAACCATGTTCTCAATACCATGTGCGGATAAAAGGATAAGGGTGCATTTAATATGCATAATAATAGTTAATATCCCTCATCTCTATCTATACAAATGCATTTAAGGTATATTATTTAATGCCATACCGTATCCTTATCATTCCTCCCCATTGTAGATGCATTGGTCCCCAATGCATACAAATAGGAAAGGAGAATCTGGATAAGAGAACAAAAGCCAAATGAAGTGAAGGATCCAATAAAGTCAGTGTAGAAGCTGATGGAGTGTTTCTTGATTTGTCTTGTTGGTGAATACATTTGTTAAGCTATGAAAAGATGATGTATTGATATCCACTAAGATATGAACCACAAGAGGGCTAAAAAAACTCCATTTTTGAGTACCAAATTCCACGAGAGGGAAAAGACCCATGTGATGATGGGGATCACAAATAAAGAGCCTTGATATATTGTAGGAAGAGATAATGTGAAGTAGGAGTACACATATGATAGATGTGGATCACATAAGAAGGGTTGTGGTCATTAACATCTCCAAGACAACTCCATTAGTGGAGAGGACCTATATACAAAGGCCATGGTCTGGAGAATAAATTTGCTTCCAAAAGAGCCTAAAAATAAATGTGGATTGAAGAGTGTCAGGTTCAATCGAAAGTGTACTCTGTAATACAGCATCGATTGTTAAAATTTAATTTTGGCAACATTAACTTTGGGGTATCATAGGTTGAAACAAGACTTTACAAGAATTAAATTTTATGCATCAACTGGACCCGTCGTGGAAAGATATTTCCAACAACTATACATAAGGCTAGGTTTGGTTGTTCATAAAGCCTTAATTTGAGAGAAAAAAAACTAGCTTACGAAGAGCAAAATATAAGGATTATTTGGAATATCCTGTACAAGTTTTAAGGAGAATATGCTGCAAGGAATATTCCCATCGTGAGCTGGCGAGTGGTGGTTTTAAAATAAATTGATAGTCCAACAGAGCATGGGGGTATTCAAAGATCCAATAGACCATGGGAAATGTAAACGCAAAAGATTTAAATGCTTAGGAGCAAAGTTCAAGCACCGATCAGATAGGCATTTGGACAGTGCATATCGTTAGTGCTCGATGTAGCCAAGAAAGAACCATCACATGGTAGGGCCCAAAAAGTAAAGTGACACGCCTAAAAAGTGTCATGATAGTATATATCATCAGCACTCACTATAGCCAAGAAAGAACCGCCACGTGGTAGGGCCCAGAAACTGAAGTGACACACCCAAAAATTGGAAGAAACTACTAAAAAGGTAACAAGCACATCAAAAAATATTTGAACCTTAGGAGTGGTAGTAATTTGTCCCATCAAGAATTTTTTGGATACACCGAAAAATGCTAGAATGCTTGAAACCTTATTACAGCACGAGAAGCATCACTGGAAATCGTTGGTGAGGTAGTCATGGGAACTCATGTGCGGTAGATCATTGCGCACAATGAGGGCTACTAGGGGATATCAAAGAGTGTGTTCCAAAATAGATGCATGAGGGGTAATTTGGCAAGCTTTTAGAACTCCCTAGCTATTTTTTCTTCTTTCTCTTCCACCTTTGTACACATTGGGGACCAATGCTTCTTTAGTGGGGAGGAATGATATGGATTATAGTACATGTTTTAATAATTTTTTAGTTACATATAAGCATTATTTAATGTGTTCTTATCCATTGTCATGTCTTGTAATGCCTATTTATAGGTACCTATTCTTATGCTAATACAACTAATTTTGGATTGTCTTCTTATTCTTCATGTCTGTGTAACTGATTCCACAACATTGGTATAAGATAAGGTTATGGATTACAGGCTAATATCCTCTTCCCCTAGACCGAGATTGGTTCAAATAGGGAATGAGAACACCTCTATAGATCTATTTGTGGAGTAGTTACATTTGTTTCAGACATTTTGTTTGCAGGCTTTCTCTATGTGGTTTCATCCCATTTTAACCTTGCATTTTTGACCATTTCCAAACTCCGTTCATGACCATATTTCATGATGTTGAGTCTCGTAGATATTTTTGCCAACCTTATCGACATTTTCATGTAAATTCAACAAAACCAAATGGATTTCATCACCAATATTCAACAGTTCAAAGCTGACATCATCACTGCTACTAACAAAGAACCATATGTTGAAGATCTCATTCATACTGACGTAGATCTCAGTGAAGAAGATTAAGATCACCCCTGATCTAGAACTTCAAGAATTTTTAGCCACACCTGGATTAAAACCAAGGTCTAGGTGATATACCCAACATATTTCCACTAGATGATGTGGTTCCTATTATGGATCTAAGCTCATTTGAAGCTCCTATTGTAGATTAGGCCCATTTTAACATTGTAGATCCATGCTCTCCATAAGTCATTGCAGTTGACGACCTTGCTACCCTCTCTACCCTTGTCATTATGCCTACTGCACTTCATGATCTACCTATTCCTCTTAGTGATGTTATTCTATTTTTTAACGTTGAACTATTGTCGTCGCTACTGATTCACTATTTTACGATGATGATCTCTTAATTTTAGGTGATGATCTACTACCCATAGCTTTCATTCCATCTTCCTTGGTGGTTCCTCAGGTCCTCTACGACTTTTTAGCATGTTTTTGTATTTTTAGGTATTGCTTCCACACTTCATGCCTACAACATCACATTTTCGGTGGTGATCTAATGTTTACCGATGTTTTCTCTCTTTTTCGGTGTTGATCTGATCTACTCTTAATTTCTTGAGCACCATTTTGATCATTCCCTACCATCGTAGATCAACAATGTTTTTCTCCATCTTGTGCACCCCCATGGCCTCCCCTCTCACCCTGTGTTGATTTCTAGTCGTTATCACTAGTCAAACATGCCTGCCACTTTCCACTTGCCCATGTTGCCATCAAATTAGCCATTATAATTCCATAATAGTCATTGCTCCCTTTCCCTTAGAGATGTTTTTAATTTTTTTTTGTAAATTAAAAAATTATATATCAAAAGAGGGCATTTGAAAGGTGCCCTAACGCCTTGTACAATAGCAAGACAAGAAGAATAACCCAAGAAGAGAACAGAAATGAATACAAAAGAGAGGCATTAAGCCTATTACAACAAAAAGGAATCAACCTTGAATAGAAAGGAGCAAAAAGAAACAGTCCTGAAGCCCACAGGACACAACTAGACCTAATCCTTTAGACTGAAGGAACAAAATAGAACCAGCAATAGGTGAAACCCCATCCTTGCTTAGAGAGGAATGTTAGTAAGCATCGAAGAAGTGACAATGGTTTCCAGTGTGGTAGCCTTTGCTTCATCCTTTGGTGCATCCTTAGGAACATTTTTCAGAACATCAAGACACACCTCCTTAGCAATCTCCACCACATCCTCATATTTATCGTCGCCCTTGGCATCATAGGGACCCTCATCAATGGAAAAGGCAGGAATATCCTCGAATGAATCATAAAAGAACAAGAGACTAAGAGCTTGGCACTGATACTTTAACCTAGAAATTGTTTTACCTATGGCCACATAGGTTATTTCCAAGTGATAAATAGTGGTAGAGGTTGCTTGGACTGCAAGTTTGTGAAGGTATTTCTCCTCAATGTCAGGTGAATTAGAAGGATACTTCAAGGGTTTAATAGAATTTGAGGGACGGGTTTCAAAAATTTCTTTAAACATGAGCCTCTGGGAACATCTACCAGGCGTACCCTCAACCTTGACCTTTTTTTTGGCATTGAATTCAGGAAGAGGTTTGTCACTTTTCTCCTTCCTCTTGTGTATAGAAGCTCTAGTACTGGGAGTTGAGGATGAATTATCTTCATCAGACTCCAAGACTGGGATGTTACCTTTGGGGAATTTCAAGAGGAGAATTCTATATAGAACTTTGAAAAGCCCTTGATGACAGAGTAAACCCTCCTTTTTTTTGGAGGAGGTAATGGTGTAGTCAATGGACTAGAAGAGGGTTGCAGTAATGTTTATCAATTTGGCTTCACAAAAGTGGTTTACAAAGGCTAAATAGAAATAGCAGAGCTAGGCCTTAGTATTATCACAAGTAAGGTATTGCATGATAGGTTTCAGGATTTCTTTCTAGGGAGTGGAAATATGGTTACGGTATAGACCTTTCTTGACCATTTTGTATATTGTCGAGGATTTCTCAAAATGCATCAACTTTGCTTCTCAGTTATGTTTGTTCCTTCTAATCACCTTGATGTCCAAAGGTTTCCCTGTTAGATCCGCCAGCAGCTCAATGCTAATTTGAAATTCAATGTTGTGAATAGTAACTAGGCCCTTGTTCCATGACTCAGCAAAGTCTTTTGTCACCTCATTGTCAACTCCAAAAAACATCTAGAAAAATTCAAGCAGTGCTCCTTTGTCCTTCCACATGTATCTGACTATGGATTCAAGCTCAAATACTTCAGGCTCAATTAAGACAGGTTAAATTAAATTAAATTTAAGTTAAAATTACAATATTTAATATCACACTTATTTTTAAATGCCATAATTATGCATTAAATTAAATATTCTCCATTGGTCATTGCCCATTCACATCAATGTAAATTTCCTACCAATATGTAGATCCCATGTGTATGAGCATGTTTTTGGCATCCATGATGCACAATTGGCCCGTGCTAGTATTTTTCGATCTGCAATGATTGCATCACCTCTACCAGTGGGATGAAAACAGGAATGAAACTATATTATCCCAAAATGGAGATATTAAAACTAGAAAATAGGAGATCAAAATGTGGAAGGGAGAGGTGGAATTTCCACAAGGAAATTCCCCCTCGCAGGAAAAAAGTGAATGCTTTGATACCAAATGATACAAAAATTCCAACTTATTTTGTATTCATAAAACATGCCAATTTATAGGCCTGAAATACATATTCAATACCATGGTATGAGCCGAACCATGTGGTAAAAATAGGTTAAGGGTGCATTTAATATGTACAATAATAGTTAAATCCCTCATCTCTATATATACAAATGCATTTAAGGCATATTATTTAATGCCATATCGTATCCTTATCAGTTTTGGAATTGGGGGCCATCTTAGGGTGAAACGGTCCCATTTTGTTAATTTTTTTGTGACCTTTTGGGTCCAACGATCAAAATTTTGATCATTATGGGGGTCGTCTTGACCCAATATGGCATCACCTAAGGGTCATATTAGGTTTATATGATCTTTGTGAATTTAATTATTTTTTTTCTTGTGTTTATTGATGTTATGAAATTTTCAATTTATTTTTAGCTTCTTAGGGCACGACATAAATTTACCTACCTCTTTAAGAGAGCTCATGATGATCTCTTTAACTATTATTAGGAGTGGCTTAAGGCCCTTGAACTTATGCATATCACTAGACTAGAGTCTATGTATGTGGACCAGGCCTATCTAATGACCTTGGTATATCGATGGGACAGCTAGATGAATACTTTCTACCTTTCGACTGGTGAGATGACCATAACTTTGGAGGACATCTACAAGATTCTCCATATTCTCATAGAGGAAGAGCTCATTGTATCATTGCCCACTATTCAATGGGTGAGAGTACTACAAAGAGTATACCAACAACACTGGTAGCTTATAGAGTACGATGTGGAGAGTGGTGGGGTGAGAGTGGAGGTTGGTTATGATACACAATTGCTAAGGTTTAGGCATGTAGTGCTTATGTCACTCATGTCTAATCTGATTATGCATGATTATTCGTGTGGGAGGTTCCCATGGAACCTCCTTGATCTTGTTAAGAATTTTATGGAGTATAGAGTATAATAGTTGTATATTTTGGCTTGGGGGACTACATTGCTAGTACAACTCTATGAGGATCTATATGATATTTGATATCGTGGCTGACTTGGACTAGGATGTAGCTTTCTTCTATAGATTTGGGGTTGGGAATACATTTGGGTGGATAGAAAAAATAGGCTACCATGGGTGATTCAGTGGTAGATGGTTCATAGGGATATTCCATATGCTATTCACTAGATAGATATGGGATCAAGAGCAAGGTTGGACTCACCCTTACTCAGGCATGATTGATGACTACGTTGACTTCTTGGAGAGGTTGAGGCTAGAGCACTTAATATAGAAACTATGGAGGGATTGTCTACCTTGAACAAATGCAAACCAATAGTTGAGCAAGTGAGCCATGGTTGATGGTTGATGGTTGATTGGTCGATATAGTAGTAAGTGTGAGTACTTCTAGTACTCACGTGTGACCTACTAATTGGGGTTTTACAAGGATATACTAGGTGATCCAATCATTTATAGATGGTGAACAGATGAGGTAGAGCTGGCTTGGACTTGATTTGATCCATTAGATGATGAGATAGATGAACCACTAGTTGATTTCTATATAGAAGACCTAGGGACTATACTTGATTATGATGCTTGGTTGGTGACTTAGTTATGGTAGGGAGGCAAAGTCGGTGAGGCGATGAACCCTTCATATCAGTTATTTTATCACCATACTAGGGAGGAGTGGACATTTGAGAGATGTGTAGATGATATGGAGGACAATTATGATGAGGATCCTCAAGAGTAGATAGCTACACTTAGAGAGTAGGTTTGCATCCTCTTGGGATAGATGGTAGATCGAGACACAACCTACATTATAGAGCACAACCAGTGGGATGGTGATAGGTAACGATGGTGGGGTTTCAATGAGGATATGAACACCTTATAGGCTTAATTTAAGAGCCTAAAGGATGAGGTGATGAGGGTGACAACTAAGGAAGATGCTCTATGGGTTTAGTTTGCTAGGGTTACAGTAGAATGTGATGCTCTATAGGCTCAACTAGTAAGGATGATTGTTGGATAGGGCATAGGTGGATATGTCATAGATGATATGGTTAGGCTATAGGTAGATCTATCAGAGATGCAGGATAGGTTGATGCACTATCAATATCAACATTAGTTAGATTAAGATTATATTAGTATATTGAAGGATGAAGTGAACTAATGAGGGGGCACACTACCCTCACATTATTCAATAGGGCCATCTCATCATAGTTAACACAGTGAGACATCTAGTGAGCCATCAATGAGGTCGCTTATGCCTATATTTGCAGCATCAAGCAATTCTCATATGTCAAGGGCTAGTGGATCTAGGTAGCCTCATAGATATGAGGCCGAGGGTAGTGGGGAGACTAGCAGTGCAGGGATAGCATAAGGGATTCTATTATGTATATGCTTCAATTTTTAGTGGAGGTCCAAGGACCCACTCCATTGTAGCTTATGAGCATTTTGTACTTATGATGTACCATCTTCATGATATATATATATGATGTTTTTCCATTTTATGTGTATCATGTATAGATGCAATTATGGATGATGTATGTATCCCTAGATTCATGATTATGCATGTATGCTATAGCTAGTATGTATGCATAGACCTAGGGATGTATGTGATGTACTAATGACATGATGATGTAAGATAAGATGTGAATTTTTAAATTTTAATACATAATGAATGAATCTAATATGCAAAACAACCTAATTGTAAGCATCACATAATGTATAAAAGCCATTGATAAAAATGTTCACCTTTTCACAAAAGTCATACATTGGAATAAAATGTAAATGATGAATGGGGAATAGTAAGATGTTATAAGGGAACAACAAGGTTTTTAATGAGACTCAAACACCCTAGTTGACCAGTCAAAATTTGTATACTGACTATACATGACTCTAAAAGATAAAAATCTGCTAGGAATACTAAGATACTAATTATCCCTGTGTGTGCATAGTGAAGTTCATTAATATAATGCGTAAGACTACCCCATTTCCAGACTGGCATTTATAGCCCATTTTTGTAATGGGGATCACCCTATGGTCAACATTGTCCCAATTTTATATGTAATTGGACTATACTACTAGGCAATACAAGTCACCAAAAGCTATCTCATCTGCAAGCTGGCATTGATCTATACAAAAGAAGGTCACTTATGTAACAGACATGTCACCACACGTAAGGCTACTCCACTGCTAGACCGACATCTATAGCCCATTGTTGGCGATGGAGGTCACCCCATGGTTGTCAAAAACTAATAATTATAGAATTCAAGCTCTTCACCCTCTTTTTTTCTTTTGATATTCTTTTTAGGCTTTTGGGATACTTACTCATTTTCTGGAAGAGCAAGAAATTTTGGTTCTCTTTTCTTTTCTTTCTATTTTTGAGGGATACTTGCTCATTTTCTAGTGGAGTAAAGGATTTTATTGCTTTGGGGAGTGGGGAGTTTTTCCTTTGTTAATTCTTAGTATTCTAAACCATGCACATAATAGGATGAGAAAGGAAAACCTTTCACTTAAGGGGGTAAGGACTACTTCGTAGTACCATCCTTCCTTGTGCAAACTTGTATTTAAATGTGCAAGTGTGTTGGGATTTTGAGATATGCTAGGTATAATCAAAGAAAAACCCTACCTTCAAAGATCAAGATAGATTTCTACAAAATATAAAAATAAAACTAGGAATGGTTGAATGACCAAAAGACCCTATTGAACACCCTATAACAACTTATTGGGTGAGGGGAAAATACAAACAACAAGGACGAGGAATGTGGATGGAAATGATCTATTGGATGTATGCATTTTCCTTATGAACTTTTGAAAACTAAAAAGGTATGCATAAAATAGTTAGTGGTCGTATGAACATCATTGATGATGGTAATACGGTATCTACCCTATATTACGAGGACCCCTTAATAATCAAAAGAACATAAAAAAAGTGCAAACGATAATAAGAGAAAAGGTGTGATTAAGACTCATGACATTCATACAAGCATGGTGATCTATGACATACAAATAGTAAAAAAGAATGTGTGGTATGTGTAAGTCTTTATGAAATTTTTAACATTATGAGATGTGCATAAAATAGTCGGTGGTCGTATGAACATCATTGTTGATGATCATATGGTATCTATCCTATCTTATGGGTCAAAAGACCACAAAGATAGGTGTAAGTGATGATATAATGGAGTGATTCTAATGCAATGATTTCTACACCTAATGCAATTAAACAATGAAATACAGTAATGTGTAATGCATGATGATGTAAGCAATGCAATGTTTTTATGATTTTTGATTTTGTATTATTTTTGTTGTTTTATTGTTTTTTATGCATTGTGTGTTATGCATGAAATGCCCATAAGTGGAGAATATTAAGAGATTAAAGTTCCTCAACGACATCAAGGGAACCTAGATGATAAGTCCCTAACCCTACTTTTTGTTTGACAATATATGGGCCTAACCAATTAGCCACAAATTTATCCCTCAAATGGGGTGGCAAGTTGGAATTCTATTGGTTTTATTTTAACACAAGATCACCAACTTCAAAATCCCTAAGATGGAATTTTGTGTCATAGGCTTGCTTAATGCAATATTGATAAATGCAAATATGCTCGAGAGCATTGATGCATCGTTCATCAAGAAGCATGAGTTGATCTAGGTAAGCTTGTCATGCAGTGTCATCATTAATGAACTCTTGCAATGAAATACACAACGATAGAATTTCTAATTCCAAAGGCATGATGGCATCACCATTGTATACTAGAAAAAATGGAGTTACCCCAGTTGGCATCTGAATGCTAGTTTGATAAGCCTAAAGTGCCAAAGGTAGTTGAAGGTACCAATCCTTATGAAGATCATTTACCATTTTCTTGATAATGGCAATTATTGTCTTTTTTGATGATTCTGCCTGTCCATTACTTTATGGATAATAGGATGTTGAAAAATTATGTTGAATATTATATTTCACACATAAATCTCTCACATCCTTATTTTTAAAGGAAGGCCCATTATCGGATATGATTTTGGATGGAATACCAAAATGACATATGATGTTATGTAATATGAATTCCGCAATTCATGGACCTGTCGTAGTGGTAAGAGAAATTACTTCCACCCACTTTGCAAAGTATTATGCAATTGTAAGAATGAATGTGTGATGGTTGGATGATGGGGGAGAAATTTTACTGATTAAGTCAAATCCCCATTGCGAGAAAGGCCACAATGAATGAATCAATTGTAAGGCCTACGAAGGTATGTGCAAAATATTAGCATGATACTAATATTTAAAGAACTTCTTGACATTAGTGCAACAATCTCACTTTATAGTGGACCAATAATAACCCATTTGAAGGATATGCTTAACAATAGCTATGCCACTAAAGTTGCCACTGCAAGTACCATCATGGGATCAATAAATGGCCCAAGTAGATTCTTAGGGCTCTAAGAAATGAAGGAGAAGATCATTGTAGCTTTGATGATACAATATGTCTCCTACCAAGATATGTTTTGTCACATTTTGCATGAATGTTTGTTTGGTAGCATGCAACAATCCCTAAGGAATGGTACCTACTTTTAGGAAATTTTTGATCTGAGAAAACCAATCTTGATACGAGTCAGCTTGGACTAGATGAATTATGCATTCCTATTTAGATACACCTCACACAAATATAGAGTGGGAGATAATATTAATGTATATGGTCGTGTTGTTATCACAAGGATTTTATGAGACCAAGGAACCCTAAGAAGCATGGTTCAAAAAAACTTGAATTGGGGAGAACCCATGTTGGTAGGGTTAAATCTATATCATGTCAACATTTCACTCATCTTTGAAATCATCTCATGAGATTGTGGCTTGAGAGAGCATCTTGACCTGACTAGTTGTGACATCATCTAATGGGTTTTGCGAAATTAGATATCCCAAGAAAGCCATCATATTCATGAAGTTATTGGATGAACGAGGTACCACCTAAATATTGTACCATTCAAATTTTAGTAATTTATCTACAAGATCTTTGTAGGATTTCAATATTGGATAGTTACATTGATCAATTCCCTTAACTTTATTAACTATTAACAAGAAGTTTCTAAAGATGTTTAATTTCCTTATGTTCATGGCGAGAGTCGTTTGAAGACCCAAACGAAGGGCTTTGTATTTGGAATTATTTTTAGTGCAGGGTAAATGGATTTTAAATGAAACTAGAATAGAAGCCCCCTATGGTGTGAAAAATATGATACATGCACCACACCCTTGTTCACATTTTGAACCATCAAAGAATAGTGTTATATCCACTGTATTTTTTGGTTCTTCAAGTTCTCCCGAGTCTAATAGTGCAAAGACTACATCATCAAAAAGTTCTATGTTTAGTGGCTTATCATCAGGGAGAGGAGCTTCTGCTAGATGATCAGTGATGACCTGACCTTTAATAGACTTTTGAATTATAAAATTTTCAAACTCTATCAAAAGAATGATCCACTTTACGGTATTATTGTTGTGATAAGTGCAAGTCATCATATACCATAAAGGGTTTTCTTTTGAAATTATATATGGTTTGATTTAACATGTAATTTTAGATTTTTTTGGTGGCAAAACCACTGCTAAATAGAGTTTATCAACATAAGCGTATTTGAGCTCGTAACTGACCAAGGTGTGGCTAAGGTAATGGATAGCATGCTATTTGTTTACCTCATTATTTTGGGCCAAAAAGGTCCCTAGGGCAAATTTAATGGCCACAATGTATAACATAAATGGAACACCTGGTCAAGCAGGAGCTAACACCAATGAATATGCCAAGTATTATTTAATATTCTCAAGGGCATTCTGGTACTCCTAATCCCAATAAAAGGTGATCCCATTTTGCAATAAGCGATTAAAAGGCTTGTATTTATCAAAAATTTGTGCTATGAAGCATCAAATAGATAAAAAATTTCCTTTCAAGCTACATACCTACCTAATATTAGTAGGGGGAGGCATCTCTATGATTACCTTAAATTTTTTTGGATCTACTTCAATGCCTCATTTGGAGACTATGAAGCCTAATAGTTTCCTACATGTAACTCCAAAAATGCACTTCTTAGGATTTAAGCACACATTGTGCTCTAAGAGACGATCAAAGACTTTTTCTAACACATCAAGGTGGTCTTGATGTAGTAAATATTTTTGTAAATTTCATCCATATAGTTGTCCAAAATCTTATGCATGTAATTATGAAAGATGTAAGTCATAACCCACTCATAAGTGGCATCAACAATTTTAAGTTCGAAGGGCATGAATTTGTAACAGAAAGTTCCTCATGGTATGGTAAAAGTTATTTTGGGTTTATCTTGAGGGTTGACCTAAATTTGATTGTAAGTCAAAAACTATCCATGAGGTAAATCATTTCATGACCGTTTGTTGCATAAACAAGCACATCAATTTTCAAGAGTGACAACTTACCTTTAGGACTCACTTTGTTTAGATCACAAAAACTAATGCATATGCAAATATCCCCATTCAGTTTCCCTACAAGGACCATATTGGAAACCCACTCGGGGTAATCAATAGGTTGGATAAATCATGCATCCAACAATTTTTGTAACTCATATTTTACCATTAAGGTGATTTTTGGGTGCATTTTATGGATTTTTTGCTTGACCGATTTGATCTTTGGATCGAGTGTTAAGTTGTGAACAACCAATTTTGGATTAAGACCTAACATATCTTTATAAAACCAAGCAAAATCTCTCATAGTTTGTTAGGAAATATGTGAAATTGACTTGTTTCGTAGTTGATAAAATTTTTCCTAATTTGACAACCTGAGGATTTTTAGAATCGAAACCGATATCAATGTCAATAATTTCTTCCACTAACATGTGGGATACCTCATCAAATTAGTGAGGTGTAGGGATTGTATGAATATCATCAAATGGGTTTAGAGAATCAAATACATCATTAGGCTCAATATTAGCTTGACAAAGATCTTCAAATGGACCAGAGGAAAAGTGAAATGGTTGTAACATTTTCTGGCATGGTAGGAACTCTTTTGACAATGGTGGGGAAGTGATGCGATCAAAATAAATAGCCTCAAGATTAATGTGCAAAGGTTTTGAAAGGTCACTAGGGTAGTGAAGTGGTGTGGTGATATCAATGGAGATCATATTTATGGTTGAGGGATAATCTCCATTCTCTGGTGGAAAAATTTGATCAAATATGGATGGTTGAATATGTACCAAAGGTGGTTGTGGTGGTGGTAGAATGATAGGGTGTGTCCTAGGGGTGTGCAAGAAATGGAGTCCCTAGGTGAGAGAAGTTTATACATAAGAAACAGTGGTAACCATGGAAAAATTTGAGGATAAAATTCATCTAGATCATTGAGGTAATTGATAGCAGCTGATCCATACTTCGAGCTAGCTGAAGCAATAGAAATTGCATAATACTCTTGGTAACATTTGTCATCTTCTTCATTCCAATATTTTTTAGATATTTCTTCTTCTTCATACTCTATCTAATCATTTTTAGGCTCTTAATTTCCTTCAGACTCTTCATCAAAAAAGTTAGAAGGCTCTTTGATTATCGTAGCGATTTGGACATGGTCACTGATCAAATTATTATAACCTAGATCAACATCTTTGTTAGTATCAATATCCCTTACATAACATAGAGTTATATGCTAGAGAGAATTGACAAGGAATTCATCGGGCATATGTACGGAGTACCCTAGCCATAATTTGTTCATAGGTAGCTAATATTAGGTCTCCAGAGGGGTCTGAAGACCTTGCTCATATCGACCTAATTTTTTTCCTCGCCAATGATGATGATAAAAATATTGTATCACAAAGGATGGATTTGACATATATTTTATGTTGGCTTAAAAGGTTTCATATTCTTCTATCCTATGGGGTATATTTAAGGGAACATCAAATCCCCCATAGATAAAATTTGTTTGATTCAGTGGATGCCCTAGGTAAATTATCATGTTAATAGATAATGGCATGATGTGAGGTCAACCTATTTATTGAAATATATCGATAAGGGGAGTGAATGTTACATTTTACACTATGTATTCCTCGAATACTAGGCTAGATATATGTATTATAACTTGCAAAGGGTTGGGTGATGATGAGGGGGATGTAGGTTGTGATGGGGCCTATGTTGAAGGTGTAGGTTATTTCCATGTATGGGTGATGTAAATAGGCATTGTGGAAATGAATGGGATCAAGGTTATAGGAGGCAAATTCGATGAGTGGGATGTGGATGCGTGGGTTGGAAATAATGGAGGTGATGATATGGGCACCTTCGTAGGATTCTTGCTCGGAATTTTTAATTTATGAGAAGGGCTTTCCTTGTTTATTGATGATGATGATTGCTTTTATGATGACATAGAATATATATGTTGGAGGATTGGATGAATGTTGGGTGGATTGAGTTGGACCTCTAGATGCATTGATGGTAAAAAGGACTTATAGGTATGTGAGACCATATTGCAAAATTTAAACGATTCTGAGTCCACAGGGACACAATGCAATTGACCTTCATGTATGTATTTAATTAATTAATGTAAGATTGAAGGTACACATCTCATGTCTCATATCTAAGGCCAATAAAGTAGCAAATTATATTTCATGGCCTCTTTTAGAACATGGAAGAGTGTGTAAATTATTTTTAGTCCAACCTGAATAGGAAGAACTACTATCCCAATGATAGAACACAATCTATCATTGAATGCCTGGAGGGTGAATGTTGATGTTGTAATATGGGATGGTTAAAGGTGAAGGTATTGAAGGGCATATGTGGTGATGATATTGATTGAGTAGTCTCAATACACTCTTATAAGGGATCCGATCTATACTAGCTATGTTATGGAGTGGTGGATCTAGTATGTTAATGAGTACATTCTTGATATCATGGTCATGAAAATTTATTGCGGGCTCATTGCAATATTGTATTTGCCCCACAAAATTAGAAAAATCATTGGGGTCTTGTGGTTGCAATTCGATCGATCTCAAAATCTCCATTAGAGCTTCTCAATATGATTTTTATTGTTGTAATAGTTCGTAGATGGAGAGCCCAGTCAATGTTATTCTTAGACTTTGGGTAAGTCTATTCCTTATTGTCAGCATCTATTGAGGTGGGATAGGTGTGATTATATTGGGGTGAGGAGGTGCCTGTGATGTCAAAGGAATGTTATTAAGACTCACATTAGGTGTGGGTTGATTTGGATATCATCGGTTCCTTGTGATAATACTAATCATCCCCACAAAATCTTGGTGAGGTGGATTGGAATGCACTTGATTCACCTGCTTTGGTTGTTTTACTTGGTTGGTAGCTTCTGTGTTTATTTTATGTGTGGGCAAAGGGTCTTTAAAGACTCCTATGTTTTATTATTTGGGGCAAGATGATTGTCGATTTGAATATTTTTCCTCTTGATCATATCATGTACTAAATTTTTAAAGGTGTAATGGTGGAACTTAGTCCCCTTTTAATATTTTTGATTAATTACTAATAGATTATGCATCTTACAAGTACATAGGTCTAACTATCTTGGGTTGAGATGACCCCTAAAAAATAATCATCTCAAGTCAAGATGACCCCTATACTACAAGCATCTTAGGTCAAGATGACCCTGAAGTAGAAGCAAAACAATAAAAAAACAATAAATCTTCTACAAATGTAGGATCTCACAGTAAGTTCTGCTATCTTTCTTTTTTTTTATTCTAAAAATATATATAGAAAAAAGAAATATTTAAAATAGTTGCAAAGATTTTTCTAGTTTTAAACAATCAGACAACATTAATCTTAGATCAAGATATTCTCTATCTGTGACCATATCAGGTTGATATGGTCTCTATTTGTGGTCATCTCAGGTCAAGGTAGGCCTTTATCTATGGTTGTTTATGTGTGAGAAAATTTCTATATGCATTTATTTAGTTTGCTTGCCTTGTTTCCTACTCAAAGGTTGAATATCATATAGGGTTTCTGAACATTATATGTATATTTTTCATTTAGTAAAATATCATTTGCATGCTCTATGTTTCCTCTTTACAAAAAGTTTAAAATTAACCCTCACACACACACGAAGCAATATAACACTGATTAGTTGAATTTCATCACCAATGATCGACAACAATCATGCAATATGGGCATTCATCTCCCACCACAGATTGGCTCCTTTACAAATCATAGTAGCCCTCGCAAGTGGCTTTTCATACTTCATCACCAAAAAGTTGCCTACTCTTTGGTGCATCTTGAGGTAGATCAGAATTAGATACCCCTTAACCATAGGCCTCAATAATAAGTAGATCCCAACTATTGATATTCTCCAAGCACATTGGAGTGTGAAGCAAAAGCCCAACTGGTCAAGTAGTAGGATTTGGAAGGTAAATTATTTCCTTAGGATACCTATCATCCATATCCAACATCCTAGGAAGACATTTTGGTCATTGGTGTTGCATTCCTTGACAAGGGGGTGTGCGCAAACTACCTTTCATTAGTTTTTATTTCATTTACCTATTAGTTTTCATAGGAATAGGATCTCAAAACTAAAACACACAAAAATAAATCAAAGAAAATTAAAAAAAAAAACAAAATAAAAAATCAACAAAAATAAAAATATTCAAAAAAACACAAAAAAGAAATATTTTCTTGCTTGTTTATTTATTTACTATTTGCATAAGTTAAGACAATGGTAACAACACGTAATCAAGCTCAATAAAAGGATAGTTCTACTGAATACCCACAAGGATAAATGGAACATCTCTAATATAGTCCAAAGGACCTTGCCATTCTTGACTAACACCCTAGCACACATCATAATTTGAATATCTCATATAGGAAATTTGACCTTAAGTAAATTCCTATTTGGAAAGCACCCATAGGTCCTGAGTATTATCAAAAAGGAGACTTTCATGATATAGATATTTTGCTTGATTTCTATAAAAAATAATCATTCACCCACTGAGGAGCCTAGTAGGGAAGTGTTATGCATTTGCATCTCAGTTCATCCTAGATATCCACAAGAAGAAGTGCGAGAGTACATATTATACCAAAGAGACTGCTACAAGGATTTCCCAACTGAGCATCTATCTATAAATCAAGAACATTATCAAGAGGATACGCGTGTTAACCATTGTTCTCACAAAAAACCCATATTGGCTCTCATATGTTTTATACATGAGGGTGACGTAAATCCTAATATGTTCCAAGAGAGACCATTCATTTAGAAATATTGTGCCTTTACACAGCTTGATTATACAGAGCTCATCTTCAAACCTAAATATCAGTTCAATGTGACCTTTAGGGATCATGGAAAATAAGTTGTAGATCCTAATAGGGGTGAGATACAAGACAAGCCCATCCATATTTCATATATAAGGGAAACTAACCCCATATATCTAAGCAAATAAACCGCACTAATCGATAACAACAGTTAGATCAACTATGATTAGACCACCAACAATTAAATTAGTAATATATGGACCAACAACGATCACACCTACAACGGTTATATCAACAAAGAGTACAACAAGAGGAATTACAAAATGTGTTGCATGAAATGATACCTACACTTAGTACCCATAGGTTGCAACAATTCATAAGGCACCCTACGCATTATCAAAACCTTCCACCATAGCCAAAATAAAATCATCTACCTCATGCATGACCAAATCAGTCACCCATACATCCTTAAAGATCTCAATTTCCCGAACAAAATAAACCATACACTTATCTAGATGAGTATGACCCTTATGAGGAACCATGGTTGAAATATAAAGAAACAATCAACACATACCCTAATTTACCTTATAGGAATGCATGTATTGACAACAACCAACCACCTTTACTTCCTCCTTGAGGGAAAATGTGAGTGAATGAAATCATTTCATCAGATGAGTATAAGTTGCTGATAAAATACATTAATTCCTTAGAGAGACAAACATCAAGCATAGGTTACCAAAAACCTACCTTGCATAAGTTTCACAACAACCATTGCACCCATCCATACCATCACCCCCATATCATGAGCATTTTAAAATACCAAAATTAGATAAATTCAAAGGAGAGGAAGATGCTCAAGAACGTGTCACTCCTTTGAAAAACTTGAAAATGCATTCTGAGAATGCTTTTTGTTTAACGTTAGGAAAAATATAACATTGACTGACTTGTATAATCTTAGATAATTCAAAGTTGAGCCAGTCATGGACTACGACAATTGGTGTAGAGAAATAATAATAAATTTGCCTTTTACCTTGCCTATAACAGATCTTAATAGACTATTCACTAGGAGTTATTCAAAGCAAATCTCACTTCTACTACAACTCCAATAGTATCAAACCTTTGAAGAGGCCCTAGCACAGGCTAAGGTCATTGAGGATATTAAGGTCTAGTAAGGTGATATTAAGCTCCGTAAAAAGGAATGGATGAACAAGAATGTTAAAGGAGGCCACACACAACAAAAGGTAGCCCTAGCAAATCAATTTTTTTTAAGTATCCCTAGATACTCAAACCAAGCCACATCACCGCAACCACCGGCTCAGCCTTGTTGATCGGTAATCTACACCTAATGGAAGGATTGTGCACCCTATAGACTAGACAAACATTGAGAGGCCACAAGATAACAAGACCTCATGACCAATATCTAGAGAAGGCTGGTTCCTTATGAGTCAATAAATATTTTGATGGAGTTTAGATAAAACAAGGAAGAAAGTAAACAAATTAATGCAGTCGGATTAAGGCGGGTGGATAAGCCACATCAAGATATATGCAGGGTAGAAGCAGAAATACATTCATATACACAAACCATCTAATAGACCAGCCAATACATTTTGACTCTTAACATTGACATTCATCCTATGTTTGTAAATTCTATAATTGATAAACCAACAGTCAAAATCTAGATAGCAGAATAACAACTAATTTGTTTATCAACTTTAGTAGAAAAACACAAACATGAAAATACATACATGCGTGAAATAATCGAAAGTCTATACAATGCTTTGCTTATATTGATATATATCTAGCCTTGCATACAAATTGTAATGTCTTAGAACCGACCCTCCGAACGAATTACATTTACTATTTTATAGCTAGAAGATAGGACCTTCTTCCTTCTCTGGATGGGCTCATTAATGTACATCGTACTCTCCAAGTGGTGGGAAATCATCCCTCTGACTTCTCACTGCATTTTATTGGGACTTTTAATGCATGAATTACACCATTGGATGATCCCTATTAATTACATTCTCTTTGTCTGGCTCTATATTTGTTGATATAGTTGTACCCTATTCATTTATGGCCTTGGTTGTGGTGGTGGATCATTAATTCTGCCTATAACCTACCTTCCTTTAATTGCATTGTATTTGCAGGGAACCCTATCCTTAGGATCTAATGTAGAGCATCGGTATATTGACTACATTTTTTTATAGCCATCATTAAATGCAAGTGATGATGCCTCAGAGATAGGCCTGAGACCTAGGCTAGCACTAGACTTGACCAGTCCTGATGTTTCCTTATCGCATTCCAGCCTTGGGTAGGTGTTTTGAACCCTTTGTGGATGATAGCTCATATCCCACCTTTGTTGCCTCCTCTAGGTGGCACTTTTAGGATGCCTCCACCCTAGGGGATCTTCGAAATAGTCACTCTAGCTAGGGCGGGCATCCCTATATGACTCTACCCTTGAGGCTTTTCAAACCACCTGCCTAAGTTGGGTCAGGATAATCAATATGGCCCCAATCATTTTGGTCTCACACACTTACACCCAAGTTGGTATGGGTTGCTTTGGGACTTCTTTTGTTTTACACTTTTACCCATCTGTCGAAACTTGCCACCTCAACTCGGGTGAGGTTTTGGTTGGGCATAATATATATTTGTGGGGGGAAACCTCCACCCTAGCATAGCTTACCCAAGTTGTGAGCCTTCTTCTTATTTTGGGTGAGATTTAGCAATATTGTATTATCCGCCCTACATTCTTGGTGACTTTTATGGACCCTTTACTTGTGAAAGAGGGTGAACCTAGACTTCGAGCTTAGCCAAAATCTTGAAATCAAAATTTAAACCAAAACTAACCCTGATCCCTATCCATCGGATTACAGATTCAATCAAAAAAAGAAATCTACAAAAATGAATTAGGCCAATAGGGGCCTCTGAGCCTACCTAAGATTCAAATGTAGTAGTAGACTCATCTCACTATTTTTCCCATCCTCTAGAAGATTCAGCCTGTGTCATTACCTTTGCAAGGATTTAAATATTTAGATCATTACATATGTGTTCCCATTCCTCAGGAATGGGGAGGGATGCATTTTTAAGAAATTTGTCGACATCTTCCAGTTGATTCAGGGTTCTATAAGAAAGGGTTACATAGTGTCCTTCCACTTCTTCTACTTTGGTGTAGAGACCCTAGAAGTTCAAGGTAATATCCATCATTTTGTCAACCTCCATAGGTTTATTGAGTGTATCAATGTCATTGCAATTCTACTTTAATTCTTTGAACTAATCAGTGAGATCCTACTTTGTGAAGAATTTCTTACTACTCTACTAGAACCCTGGTGAACCGAGTTCTCTAAGTTTTGCATTGATGGCATTCATCTTTTCCATTTCCTTCTTGAGCACCATCTAAATTTCTTTTTTCTCATAGTACAAGTTTGTGACGAAGAGTACCTGATTCATGTGGTTCCTGATGTGATCCTTTTCTTATTCTAATAAGGATATCAGGGTAGGTTTTTCTAACCTGAACATCATATTTATCACTAAATATTGGGACTCCATGCCCTAGATAACTTCTTCATTTTTTATTTCTTTCACCTCTGCACGCTTGGAGATTATTAATACATCTACGAGCCTTCTTGTAAAGGCAGGGAGTACCTTAATCATAGCATCTTTTACCTTATCCAGGTAAAATATTTTGACATCTCCTATCTAGGACTTGGTGATCATTGACCCATGGGGCATATTCTTTTCTCTTTTGAGCTCACCTAGAGCCCTATCCAAGGTGCTTTGTAGTTGTTGTGATCTGACTTGGGCTTTGTCCTCTTGTTTCTTATTCAATTCCTGAGTAACCTGAAGCTTCATTTTCCATACCTCAATCTCTTCATCCTTTTCTTGTAGTACCTTCTAGGAAGCGGCCTTGTTTAACCCCTCTTGGAGTTGTTTCACCTGTAGCTCCAGAGCTCATTGCCCTACCTTTGCCTACTTCAATTGCTCCTCAAGGCTACTGATATTTTTCTTGGCCTATTTTAGGTCTCTCTCCTCCTTGCTACTCTACCAAAATAAGGTGTCAGCCTGTACATGTAGGTTTCTGAGGGTCTGTGCCTTAGGTATTTTTGTAACATCCTTGGATATTACCTAAAAATCCTATTTTTTACTCCATTTCAACAAGAGCTTTGTTGACCTTTGGTATAGCTATCACCTCATGAAGCATTCCCTCTATAGGATCCAGCTCCATGCACATTGAGGGGGTTTTCGATATGTGCTCTTTTGTAAACATCTCCCATTGCTGGTTCTCCCATTTCTTCTAGTTCTATTGAGTGATCTTTAACACAAAGTAAGCCTCTGGTAAGTCTTTCTTTGTTACCTGCACAACAATTGGGTTAGTCAAAAATGATGGCAAGGAGATTATGGGACATAGGGCTAGGGCATGATCTTGGAATGAGCACATATACATGCTTAGCTATTTTAGTTTAGGTATGGAAGGGGATAGCTTGTTGGGTTGAACTTGATTTGGTTGATGTTGGGGGGTTTCAAACAAGGGTTCCCTTTCTAGCAAGGACTGCAATGGTAGAGGATTTCCACTAGATGGATTGACTTGTGGGATGGTGGATAGCTCTATGACCCTTTAGGTGGTGAGTGTTCAAGATGAAGAGGCATTATTCTAGCTATAGTGGGTGTTATCTCAACAAATTGGGTTTAGGTCATGATGGGGAATCCTCTATCACCTACAATGAGGGGGTTTTTTGAGGAGATGGTGTTCGTGAGTCCACATCCTCCACTACAACTTGTTCTTGAGCTATATTCAATATCTCCCTTGATACTACCTACTAATTTTGGACTTTTCTTGAGGTCACTATCCCTTCTATATTTGGTATCTTCAACATTAACATCTACTTCGACTGATTTTGGTCGGGGCTTGGGGCACTCTTCTACTTATTACTAGTTTGGGCCCTTTACGACATAGAGGTTTGGGATTTTTGAGGTTGTGCCCCACTGGATCTAGATGATTTGGTCACCCTGGCCTCCATTGAAGAGCTTGTATACAGTACCCTCTTCTCATTCAATCTTACCCTCGATGATCCTATCAGTGCTTGGAAATCACTTAGAGCTTCTTGCTCTTCATCATCCTCTTCTAAATATTCCTAGTTGTACCTAGGATTTGGGGGATCTTCCTTCTTTGCAACCTTAGGGGTGAGGTCTTCTACCTCCTTGTCCTTATTTTTTGTGGCTCATAGTTGGCATTGTATTTAGTGGAGAAATCCACATCAAAACTTCTTGGGTATTCTTCCTTGGTGTCATCCCACTCGTAGTGCATAATCCACCATTATTCAGTTTTATGTTCTGACCAGTTCTTTTTTCTAACTATGTCATGAAATAGAGGTCCTCTTATCATCTGAGAGGGGTCTTTCTTTAGATTAAACACCTTTTCATATGGATAGTCCACCCTCCACACTGGTTGGTTGTGCATGTCAAATTTGGTGAAAGGGGGTAATTTATTCTATGGCATATTTTTGTAGCTCAGCACCATTTTGCTATCTCCATTGTTATGATGTCTAAACTACCTTGACCTATTGTTATCCATGAACTTTTTCTATAAAATATGGTCAAGATCATAGTGTAATCTAAGCGATACTTGGAGAAGCTCCAAAATTGATAGTTTCTAGTCTAATTGGTGGAAGAGAGCCCATTTCTTCCTAGGTAGGAAGATGGGGTCAAATAATATGGTCTATGGGAAAATTACTCTCTTCTTGGTCCCATTATCCCACCTCTCTTCAATGTAGAAAATCTGTCGACATACTTCCATGCTAAAAATCCAATCCATGACATAGAAGGGTAGAAAATATGGAAAATAAAAAAATCCATACAACCTGATGGAAGTGCCCTCCTGCATGAAGTAGTAATCCCCAAACTCGTGAGAGTTGATCTACATAAATTTACTGGCTCTTTGAGAGAGACACAGACAGGACTGGTTGATATACAAAAGGGTAGGTCCAAGAAACTATCTGTTAAATTCCATGTATGAACTACTTTTCCTGAGTACGTACATCCATTTAATAGCCAGATGCATTTCTCCTCTTTCATTCCTCTCCTAGATTTGCACAGAGTGTTTGTCATGGGGTATATGATGAAAAATAAGCCAAGCCATATGGGATGCATATCAGAATTCCTTTCTCGTTCCTCTTGATACTCTGCTAATTATTTATATTTATTTTGAGCTAAAACCCCCACCCAATAAAATATGATATTTTTATAGGCCCAGGATATGGTATAACCCATTGCAATTGATATGGCTACACCTCCTCATCTGATGGAAAACCTAACATGGTAGCCAAAAAATATAATATAGGCTAGTGTTCTTTTTTGAAATCCACCAATGATCGGGAATTGACCTCGTAGCCTTCTGGTAACCCATCGAGGATTTTAACCACCCATTTCTTAGGACCTTCATTTAGAAACTACATTCATTGCTCCTCCTTGTCTAATCCAATTACTCTAGGTCTGGTGTTCCCCCAAGGGTCTCAAAGCATAGCAACTTTAGGAAAAAAGGTCTCCCAAATGGTGCTAGCACCGATAATGAATAGCACTTGACCTTGAGCATCCTAAACTGCACTAGTGGTCAAGTCATATAGTTTTGCTACTGCATACACAAATACTGGGTAGGGATGTATAAGAGAAGGGAAGAAAAGGTTGAGGTGGATCCTCCAAGACACCACTGCTAGTCCATGATTAGACTGGTTCACTGCCAGGGTTACTGTAGCTTCCCTCGTGATTCTAATTTTACCTTTGATCGTTATCTCAGTATCTCTAAGCCCCTCATAGGAGTCCTCCAATTTTCTCTTTGTATTTATTTTTCCTATTTTGAAGCCCTTATTGAAGTTCTATGGAACTACCGGGAGCAAATGCTTCTAATAATTTACAAATTTTTAAATGAGCACTATTGTCACCACTAGTTTCTATTAGAGCTTTAGACAAGGTCGAGAGAAACTGGTTGGCTTCCTCCTTTACTCATTTATAGCATGTGATTGGGGTTGCATGTGAGGCGGTGACAGGACCATTGGAAGAATTTTACCCAAAATGAGGCAAATATCTTGAGCCAAATTCCTTATGATGGTTGTCGATCATTGAATTATCTGGGAATGAGCTAGTAACCAATGAAATGGAGGCACCCATCACCACATCATCTCAATGTGGTGGAAATCAAACCCTTTTTAATTGGCTTTCCTTATATTTGTTTCACTATGTTTTGCCATCGCCTCATTGGTAGTGAATAATCAGGAGCCAAGATTTTTTTGGATATGTCAACCAACAATACACCTAGAGGAGCATACTTTCCTCTTGCAATGCCTTAAAATTGCCACATTGGGATGTGCACCCATAGTTCACCTTATTTTTCTTTTAACCATCACTCCATTGGTGATCTTGGGATGTGGTCCAACATGTGTGTTGAGTAGTGATTCAAACCTCTACTACAAGTATTATGACCATGATTGCTCCCATGCTTCTTCATTAATGACACCCATTCACGATCGAAATATGTAAAGGTACTCCTGCTCATTGATTGGTGTGTAGCCATTTTGAACCAATGTTTCCTTCCTCCTAAGGGGATAGTTGTACTCAATATTACTAGGTACAAGTATCTATGGTGGGAATTGAGGCTTTTTTGAGGTGGTGGGTCATGATTTAATTATATTCCCGATTTCAACTGAGGGTGGGCTTTTGTATTTTCACCTTGACTCTAAGTTTCTTCTTTTCTTCACCTGAAGTGGGCAAGATGTTTGACTTGGTAGGTTATATGGTTCCTTTGCCATTTTCCACCTCATTTCACTCTTTTAGCATTAATCCCTTCCTTCTTGTTTGTCGTATTTGACCATCCACTATTGTGGTTGCAATTTTGCTGAGATGATGATTTTATAGGCTAGATGCGGGCTTGGGTCAAAATTTTCTAGGCCACCTAAATGCTTTGAAAAGGAATAAAACGTGAAGACATACAAGACTATTTACATATGTACATTTTGGGCTTGGGTAAGGTCAAGCATAGTGTTTAAGATACTGACCATTCATAGGAATGGGCAGTGGCCTCTCCTCCAAATCTTGTAGCTATTATGCATTTGAATGCTTGCAGCTCTAGACCAGATATGGGCCTGACCAGAATGAATCAAATTTGTCATGGACCCCTGGTTTTGCCCATTTGACATCCCATTTTAGGACTAGGTCCCCTTCATAGAATATCCTAGGCATGGTCTTTTTGTCAAACCAACGCTTGACAATGCCTTGATGATGACACAGGTTATCATATGATGTATTCCATTCTTCCTCTAGTTGGAATAGTTGGGCTAATTTTTTATCGATGTAAGGGAAGTCCTCCGCTTCCATCTCACTCATGAATTTTAGGGTTTGGAACTCTATGTTGATTGGAAGAATTGTCTCCCTTCCATATACTAATGCATAAGAAAATATTTTTAACACCTTATTAGGTGTGATCCTATCTACCCATAGTGCTTGATCAAGTAGAAGGTGCCATGTTCTGGGATTACACTCTATGTTGCGCTTGATTATCTTCAAAATATTTTTATTGGTAGATTCAACCATACCATTTCCCTATGGATAATAATTTAAATATGTATTCCAATATATTCCATATCTTCTAGTAAAATCCAAAGTCTTGGTTCCTATAAAATGAGTACCATTATTAGATACAATGGTGGAGGGGATGCCAAACTTGGTTATCAGCCTTTCCAAGAAATCTATCATCGTCTATTGGTCAACATGTTTAGTGGCTTCTACCTCAATCCACTTCGTGAAGTAATCAGTGGTCATAAGCACATACTTGTGATCGATTTATGAGTTTGGATTGATTTCATCGATGAAATCCAATATCCATTGTTGGAATGGTTCCTCTACTATTACTAGTTGTAGAGGATAGAGCAGCATGCTTAGATTTTCTAGAAAATATCTGACATTTGTCACATGACTGAACCCATTTGAATACGTCAGAGAACACTGTTGGCTAGTAAAATCCGACTCTCAAGTTTTTTTTCAACTATGGTTTGCCCTAAATAATGTCCTCCTGAGAATCCACCATGGAAATCCTCTAGGACTTTCTCAATATTATCTGGTGGTATACATTGAAGAAGTACACCATTGAAATTTTGTCGATAGAGGACATCACCAACTAGTACATAGTTTTTTTACTGTATTATATACCTTCTCCTTTGTGAGGCTATCAATCCTACTTTTGGATACTCCCTAGAATCAAAATAATGCACCAGTTTGTCAATCCATGTTAGGATAGTTTTTTTATCTCCTTGATGTTTGGTAGAGTAGTCCTCTTCAATATACATGTTCGAATGCTCCGCCATAGAGTAGGCTAGGTGCTGGAAAAGAGCCCTACCTCTTACTAATTTTTTCAGCTTGATTTCTATGTCAAATTCTTGGATTTTTGATGTCCAACTAGTCCTTCCTTCATCCAATTCTCCCTGTATGATGAATATTTTGATATCCAGATGCACCACATACACTAGGATTTTACTTTGAGACAAAAAAATATCTAAACTTCTTGAGGGATTTCATGATGGCATATTCCTACCTTTCAATAAAATTATATCTCTCTTCATGTTGTCGTAAGGTTTTACTAAGGAAGGTAATTTGTCTTTCATCACCCTCCTTTTTATTTTGAGTGAGTACCATGGCATAGCTTTCCTCCACCTAAAATGCATACATGATGAAATATTTAGAGTAATCTAGACTAATTATAATTGGGGCTCTTGAAATTGCCTCTTTTATACCTTTGAAAGCTTCTCACCAAATTTATGTCCTTTCAAACTCTGCATTTTTTTAGCATCTCAGTCATGGGCTTGATTATCTAAGCAAAGTCAAAAATAATTTTTTGCACAAAGTTGATCTTCTCAAAGAAGGATTGAATTTCTTTCTTGTTCATGAGAAAATGCAGCTCTAGGATATCTTTCACTCTATCAAGATCAATAGCATGTCCCTATTTTAACACAACGTGCCTTAATAGCTTACCTTATTGGATAGCAAACATTGATTTATTTAATTAGTGATATTATTAACTCTCTAAATTTCTAAAATACTTGAGCTAGGTGCTCAATATGTTCCTCCTTGTGATAGAACATTGTCAAGTCATCTAGATAAATAACAATCACCTTATTGACCAGTTCTCCGAATGTTATATCCATTTTACTTTGGAAAGTAGCTCCTGCATTAGATATTTCGAATGACATGCACTAATAGGAAAATGTTACCCATTTTATGGTGAAGTAGGTAAAAAATGGTGCACCTAATGCAGCTAAATAATATGCATCTATCGCTAGTGTGTTATGAGCATCAAAACGGAAGCATGCAAGTAAAAGTGAAAAAGACACCAAATTGCAATAAATGAAATAAAAGGAAGTTTATTTCTATTAATTCAATGGTTCAAAACCATTGTTACATAAATATTACCTTGAGGGATCTTTATTGACACAATTGTTTACAAAATGATGGGTGCTCAAGGATCAAGTCCTTTTAAAGAAGCTCGTGTGCACTTTCAACATCTTTCCTCGTACCCACAATTGAGGTGGGCAAACCTATGATGTCACCACTTTGTTCTATGATATTGTACTATTACTTGTATGCTTTATTACCTACACCTACACACAAGGAAATAAGAATCGTTAAATAGCAAGTGTGTATGGTGAAAACATGCAATCCCCACAGGCACTAAAAGACTAGAAAACATGAATATGAAATACACCTATCTAAATCAACTCAAAATGACTTGAAATTATAGAGGTATATAACATATATGGTTTTGGGAAGATATTACTGAAAACAACACCAAAATTGCATTTGATGGCATGGTGTAATCACAGTAGACCTACGAAGCCTACAAAACCCAAAACAAGAAATTTATGCCCCTAAACATATTCAAAATGCATAAAACTTGGAAAGAATACATAAAATGACATTTCAAGATAAATAATTTTATTATATTTGCAAAATTAATAATAGTTTCAGGTGCATCTCCAGATGAGCTCCATAGACCTGCATAAGACCCTAAAAAACACTAAAAATACAATATCTCACTCAATATAGCTCCAAAATTCATGCAATTTGGACATGTTCATATACTAATATATAATATAACTAAAAAATAATAGTAAAGAAATCATGCACAAATCTATCCTCATACCGGGGTGGGATGGTTGGGACTATCATAGAATGGGGACCGTCCTAGGGTGGGACGACCACCAATTTTGCACTTATTTTATCACCAATTCCTTTGTGAATTGGTTAGGGACCTCCTAAATAGTGTTTTAATTAAATTTGGTGGTGAAATTCACTCATATGGTTCAATTTTGGAATCAAATTGAGTCTCCTAGATCACTCACAAACCTCCTTCGCTAGGTAGATATTTCGAGGGAAAAAGGCACAAAATGGTGAGGGGAAATCTTGGCAGCACTTTTTTGCTATGTATCAAAACTTCTCTCTATGATTTGTGTGGAAAATAGATCCACTTAATAGCCAAAGGAAGCCTTTGGGCAAGAAGGCATGCGAGGGCATACAGGGCAAGAGGCGCCATTTGGCCACTAGGGTGGCATGCATTAGAGGGGGAAGATAATCTCCCTATTTGGCCTCCCTCATGCAGTATGTCATAAATATGCTACATCCTCTGACCTGCATTCTTGAATAGGTGGGGTAAATAGCAGTTTTTGGGTGCCATTTGTTTGTATTTTGACTTTTTAGAGGTCAAAGTTCATGGCCATCCCACCCAGGGATATCCACACATGGTCGTCCCATGGTGAGATGGCCATGAACTGTGGTCATCCCTAGGTGGGACGAAAATGCCTACATGCCCAAAAAATTCCCAAAAGTGGGGTATAGCCTTCCAATAGTGGTTAGCACCACTAGTAAACCTCTGAGGGTTGCCCAAGGGGGTCATATGATGTCAATTAACCAGTGCTTTTTATTGTCTAATCAGATTAACCAGATTTTAGTGTCTACAGATGCCCCTTTTTGAGATGCATTATGTGCAACATAGCACTGATCAAAAATAGATGACTAAAATACTAAATTATTATGGTTATTCAATAACCTAACCAAATTTAGATGCACCAATCATGGAAAGAGCATGTGTTCTTGAATCCTTGCTTCTGACTAGCTAAGGAACTTGCTTCAAGTACAACCTTTCCAGTAAGGTTGGCTTGATCTTGGATATTTTTCATTCATGAAGTAGGAGGCCTGAGTTCCTTCATGATTATATAATTCCAAGCATTTGTTTGATTTAAATTTGTGCTTGTTTTTTACCCCAAGTAGGGGTGTGATTGTCTTTGTCAAAGATTCGTTGAACAAACACAATTTGCATGATTGAGTGTGTGAATGTTGATTGTGATTATGAAATAATTAAGTATGACTACCCCCTAAAGTGATGATTCAATGAGGGAATGACCAGTGATAAAAATTATGAGTCACTTGACACATGATTTTTATAGGATTTCCTCTGATTTTACTCATTACAAAATGGAGCAATTTGAGAGGATTTTGGTGATGTTATCGATGTTGTATGGAAGAAAGGAGCTGAAAAATTTGTTCCTATGGGGAATTCTTCCCACAATGGACTTCTTGGATATTAAATTATGAACTTTTCTATTTCTCCATGAGTAATTTAGATTCATTTTGAGATTTTGTGAAATTTGACCAAATTTGAGCTATTTTGGTGGGTTTTGGACCCTTTTTGATGCATTTTGAGTTGTTTTTGTGCAATTTTTTTGTGGACATACTAGGGTGGGATTTTTTCATGCTAAATTTTATCTAAAGTTCTTTGCTGCAAAAAAATAGACATTGCAGAACAGACTCCAAGAGTAGAGCCTTGGTGAAGTTTGGATATTGAAGATCTCCATTGCTAGATTGAAAAACTTCACATTATGAAAATGCCATAGAAGCCCTGATCCAAAAGAAATAAATTAGAATAATTGATATAGAAGAAAGGCCATAGAATCCTTGATCCAAAAGAAAGGCCATAGAAGCCTTGGTTAAAAATTAAAAATTATTCTATTTTAGTTTCTAACAACTTGTTGTAGGAAAATGAGATTCAAGAAAAAGTTTGGGAAGCTTCCTACAAGAGAGTTAGGAAGAATATCTTCTTAGAATCATTCTAGCACTTGCAGCAACAAGGAGAAGACTGAAGATTTCAAAGACATTAAAAAAAGGTCCCATTACAAGATCTGTAAATCCTACATATTGCAAAAGTAAAGATAAGGCAACAATAGCCTTATAGTAGACTCAAGGAAGAAGAATAATTTGGCAAGGAGTGTTAAATCCCAAAAGAAGAATTCAGTGAAGAGCTCAAGACATTTAGAATCTTAAGAAGAAGAAGATTCTATTTGAAGATAGAATTCAACAAGAATATTGAAGGAGAATTCAAACAAAAGAAGCCTACAAAATCTAAGAGATTTGGAGATTTCCTCTCACAACAAGAAGGCACAGTTCATAGAAAAAATTCTCTAAATATATAGAAAAAAATAGAAGATCACTGGAAGGATCAAGCCTCCAAAATCTAGGCTCAAGACAGAAAGTTCAAGACCATAGTTTGATGAAGCAAGAAGCTATTCTGGAAAATCAATAAGAAGTTGTGAATTCATCCACTACAAGGTAGCAACTTGGTGAATCAAAACATCAAAATATACATCTACTACAAAAACCATTAAAGGTAAACAACTAGGGTGCAATTAGTTGAAATTTAAATTAGGGTTCATTATCAAATTCTATTAAGCACCGTATTTATATTAAAACTTGCAAGAAGAAGAACCCATATTATAGTCTTCAAGAAAGAGCAAAAAGAAGAATTCATTTTAACATATATTTGCACATTTAATAAGAGTTATATATTTTTGAAGAAAAAAAAAAATCATCTGCCTATTATCTATTTATAAAGAAAGAATACTACATCCTACAATATTGATTGTAGTGAAAAATTGCAGAACACTCATTAAGGGTTCATTACAGATTACTCTTGAAAATTTGCAGAAGATTATTAAGTGCATTAAAAAATTATTTTTAGAGTTTATTGGAGCAATAAGGAGATATTATTGTTACCATTAAGTGCATTATTAATCTATTAGCACTATACTAGTTGATCTTTAACTAGTTACTCTCAAAAGGATTAGTTTGTGTTTGTTGATTGTTAAAGATCAAGGACACAAAAACTAGCATATTATAAAAGTGTCTAGAGACACTATTTAGTGCACAAAACTTGTAGCATTTCATGGCCCAAAGAAGCCACCAAAAAATCAGATCAGATTCCTCCATGGAGTGGAGAAGAAAGACACCATAAATCAGCAAAAGAAGCTTCAAATAGAGACTTGGTGAGTCTTAGATTCAAAGTGCACTAAAGGCTATTTACAGGAAAAAAATAGTGCAAAAATTACTTCTACAAAAAGCTTCTATCTACATGGTTATCAGCTTGGGTTTGTTACCAAATTAACCAAGCAAATGAGAGAGTTTTCTAGAAAAGGAGATAACATCAAATAAACCCTTGCCTACAATAAAGCCACCATTAAAACCAGCATAATAGAGTACAAAAGGAGATACAAAAAGAAGGTATTATATTTACAAGTTTTTTTACATTATCTTGCACCATATCAATATGTCCTACATAAGAAAAATATAATAGTTTAAGTGACACAAAGACACATTATTCACAAATGAAATCAGCTGAAAGTGGCCATGTATAGAGCATTCTCCAAGAAAGGTAAAAGAGCCTCTCAAAGGGCTCATATCCTCCACAGTTTTGAACAGTTGTATCAAGCTACCTACAAGCATAACATAAGGAGAAATATTATCTACAAAGGTAGGTTGAAAGAAGAAGAAACAAGGCATAGGAAAATAAGGTTATACCATCTAGACATACGTCCACAAGGAGCACTCAAGGGTACCATTGGAGTACCTCAAAAAAATCCACCAAAGAACTGCCCATAGATACCAAAGGAGTTGCTCAAATTCCTAGCTCAAAGCCCCTGAAGCATTGCTCACTAATATAGTTAGAAATAGTTCGAATCAAGCACCATCAAAAGCATACAACAAAAGAGGATTTGGCCATAATACGTTGATAAAATAACCTTGTAAGTTCATGTTGAAATATATTGAGCAGAAAAGGTGCATCCAAGGATGGAAGGTGATACTTGTCACATTGAAGGAAACCCTAATGTTTCTCATATGAGTTCTCACCCTTTTCATGCTTTAAGTAAATGCCAAGAAGTTGTTACACAAGATGAGGAATATGATCATTCACACAAATATGTAACACTCATTCTACAGAAGATTCCAAGCATAAACAAGGTTCTCTCCCAAGCATTAAAGTGAAAATGCCATGACACTTGTCACTCACTTTAATATTTAGATCTTATTTGAGTTGCCAAAGACCAAGAAGCAACAAAAATTCATAGCCAAATTTATAGAAGCATTCAAAGAAAAATTTATAGCATTTTTTATAGCTGAGTTTGTGGTAGATTTATGTAGTAGCATAAAAGTTCATATCATAATTCAATAGAAGAAAAAAAATATCATTTAAAGCTCTTAGTCAAATAAGTTATAAATGAGGCATCCACTATCCAAATATTGCAATCAAAGAAATAAAAAAACAACTGTCGTTCAAGTTCAAGAGAAACATTAAATCCTACGCCCATACGTTGGAGATAACGGTTAAAAGGAACACTAGAGGGTGCTATCATTTATGTCCAAAATTTAGCACCAAATATGTAGAGGCTTGGAGTATCATAAAGGTAAGAATTTACCTTATTCTAATTTGCTTTCATTAATAGGAGTTATAAGGGCATAATATAAGGTTGAAACTATAAGGAAATCAACCATATTTGAAAGCAATTTTTAAAGGAGAATTATAGCTTAATATTTGCAAATCAAACTTAGGAGAAATAAGGATTTCTACCTAGAAAATTAAAATTCCATTATTGCAAATATTATTGTTTTCTAATATTCTAAATTAGGGAGTTATAAGGAATACTACACCAAAGTAGGATATTGGAATTTGGAAACATTAAATATAAAATATAAAAAACTATAAAAGGAGGGTCATTAAATATTATCAAGAGTTGGAAACTAATTGGTATACTTGTCATAAAACTACATTAAAGGGATTAAAAAAATCCAATCATTAGACCTCATCAAATTATAAAGTGCTTAAGTTCAATAGGAATAATAAGGTGTAATAAAAGTTGATTTTTGCTATTTACAAAACTTTGCAAAATCAACCCAAAATTGAACTAGTATTCTCAAAATTACTTTATCTATCATTTAGCATATCCAAAATTACTAGGGAGACATAAGGCATTATAAAAAACGTGATAATAATAACACTTATTCATATTTTATCAAGTACTCTATCTATTTTGGAGTCATAAGGTTTCTACAAAACCTAAAATTCTACCAAGGTATCATCAAATCAATACTAAGGGATTAAAAGGGGACCACAAGGATCATCATGGCATCAAATAAATTATTTCTTGCAGAATCCCAATTAATTAAAGGTCCAAACTATTTTTCATGGAAAAATAAGGTAAAAGCAATCCTAGTATATGAAAAAATTTGGGAGATAGCTCAAGGAACAACAAAAAGACTAAGCACAGGTGATACTAAAATTAAAAAGTTTGAAGAAAATGATGCAAAACCCCTAATGATAATAACCTTTGCTATCACTGATGAAATACAACCTTATATTAGTTCAGCAAAGACATCTACATAAGCATGGAAAATCTTAGAGAAGATATTCAAAGGGAAAAATAAAGCCACTATCCTTCATCTTCAAACTCAACTACATTCTCTAAAAATGAACAGTGGCGAGAGCATAGAACTATTCCTAAGGAAAGTAGAACATATTAAAGGGAAATTATTAACTTTAGGAGAAGATATTAAAGATAAAATTCTTACTCAAGTAACCATGAGAGCACTTCCAGATAGCTACACAAATTTGGTTACATATTGTCAGAAAGACCAACACATTGCATTAATAAAATGATAATTAAATAGTACATAATACGCCAGGATTAGTCCATAGGAATAGGATCTAATCAACAACATCAACCCAATAATGAAATACATTCTAACAACTTAGATACGCTGCCCTAATAATGTAATAACTAATAACAATACGCTAACATCCCCCCTTATTACATTATTTGGGTAATAATATAACTACCCCAATACAATGAAGAAGAATAAGAGAAATGAAAGAATGGTGGCTCATGCTTTGTCTTCGACTTTGGCTCTAGCTCATGGCTCTGGATCTGGATCTAAGCATACCTCTAGAATTGTACCTCTGGGTCTATGTCGGGATCTGCCTATGAATCTGCCTCTAGATTATCACCTCTGGATCTACCTGTAGATTTGCCTCTGGAACTTTGTCTCTGGGTCTGTCTTTAGGTCTATATTTGGGTCATTATCTCTGGGACTGTCACTAGGTCTGTCACTGGATTTGCCTCAGGGTCTAACATAGGTTTTACCTTTTCGGTAGAAGCCATACAACATTTCTTTCATCATGGTCCATTGTGTGAAATCTGTCCATCCATAATCTATATGAACCTTGTTGGCCATTTTCACTTTGTACCAACAACTGGAAGAAGAGTGATTCGTACATCCACATGAATCACAAGGATGTAATTTCCAACACTTAGATGCAACATGTCCTGTATTTCCACAGTGATTGCAACAATGCTTTTCAGGAGTTGTAGGAGATTTAGGTTTTACAAACATAGAATTACTGGTACTTGCATGTCCAGTATAGCCAAGGCCTTCATTCTTTGCCCGAAAAATTAGCATTATAGGAGTTTTAATGCCTTGTTCCTATTTACCTAATCTCTCACCATTGAATCCCATTTTCTTCATCATTTTGGAACCAAATCCTTTGGTGTGCTTTTCAAAACACCCAATTTCATCATCTTCATCAATGATTTTAACAATATTGCATTTGTCACTATTGATGAGAGTATGGAGCTATTTTTAAGGAGGTTCAGTTTTTAAGTCACTAGTGTCACAAGCAAAATCTGCTACTGAAATGAGATCACCTATGCTACAACTGATATCTACCATAGAAGGTATGAGGTCACCTGTATCACAACAAGCATGTGCCACAATGGGCTGAAGGTCACTCATGTCACAACAAGCATTCGCCACAATGGGCTGAAGGTCACTTGTGTCACAACAAGCATTCACCTTTAGGACCTCGCTTTCCTTATTTATTTCCAATTTACGTTGGGCACAGTCAAGTGCAACAAATACTAGGTATATGTCCCTTAGAACGCCAATAGGAACTTGAGCACCATTTGTCTGAAGGTCTATACAAGACTCATAATCATCGAGGAGAGCTACCAAACCATTTTTGAGTGTGATGAATGTGCCCTCCTCATAAAAATCCAACCCATCCATCTCTAGTGGAAAGTATGGGTCTTTAACTGATTTAGCAACGCCAGTTTTTAGGGCTATCTTTTTCTTTGATCTACCCATTCTTAAGGTGTCGGTCTCTGCCAAAAATGCACCTTTTACAATAAAATTTTGCAAAATAATTTGACTAAGGTGTCGGTCACTGTCGAAAATGCACCCTTATAAGTCTTCCCCCCTTTTTTTTGCAAAATTATAATATATCCCCCCTTATTGCAAGAGAGGAGATGGAGGAAAAAAAATGCAATCCCCCACTTTAGTGCAAAAAAATGCAACAAAGAAGCCTCAAAAGGCTCTTACAAAGCTTGCCTCGTAGGCAGATTAGCACAATATGTCAAAAAATCCCCCCTATGTGAAGTACTTCAAACAAAAAAAATTGCTATGTATGAAGCCTAAAAACAGGTTTGGACATTTGATGATTTTATGCCTTGTTTGAATGCTTTGACAAGGTTTATCTTCATTTGTTTTTTTTTTTTTTAAAGTATCCCCCCTTGAGATTGCAAAATAAAGTGGGAGGAAATGTACAAAGGTATTGAAACAAGAATTATTTTGAAAGCAAAAAAAAAAAAAAAATTTAATGATAAAGTTTTAAAAATAATTAAATAAAAAAAATTTCTTAACTTAAATTTTAAAATTAAGAAATTAATATTTAATTAAAGAAAAAATTTAAGCATTAAAAAAAAATGAAATGCTTTTTCAAAATAAAAAATGTTACCTTTATGCTGCTGTCGATGGGATTGGATCCCCCGACCTCATGGGCGCTAGCCTGGCGCTCCTGCCAGCTGGGCTAGCACGCCCGATGAGAGGGAGAAGGGAAGATTTTCCCTTTCATCCCTTGCGACCCTCACGGGGAGCAAAAAAAAATATTAATAGGTTATGAAGACTTGCTTGAACAGGTTATAGAGAACAAAGAAGAATAATACAAACTCCAAGACCAATAAGAAGATCCATATTGAAGATTAAAATCTTCAATACCCAAATAATGTAATACAGGAGGGTGGTAGAGTTAAAGCATATTACATCATTTGGGTCATGTAAATGTACTAGATTTGGTACATAGTTAGAGTGGGAGATTACTTTAGGGGGAAGTTAGCTAATTAATTCAAGAAATGTAATAAATGCACAAGTGTTAATGTGCAAGTTGTAATGTGCAAGATGTCCACTTGTACATCTAGGTAGAGTGTTGGCCAAGAAATCTCTCTTCCTATATAAAGGGCCTCATAGTGATAGATCACATATCAAGTACATATCAAGTGCATTGTAGTAGAGAGTAGTAGAAATCCTGTATGGAGTACAATGTAGCTCTTTAGCTTGTATTAATGGAGTGACCATTACCTCCATACTACATTGTATTTTCATCATTTCTATTTATAGTATATTTTTTTCATATTTTAGAATTACTTTCTTTCATATTTTCTACATATTATTAGGACCTGTGTTAGATCTTTTCCATTGCATATATCCTCAAAAGCTAATAGTAAGCTAAACTTTGGAACAATGTAATTGATAGATTCAATAAAATATTAACAAGTTGGAAAGGTGCTACACTTTATTAGGTTGGTAAATTGTAGTTGTTGAAGTCTACATTGCAGAGTCTTCCAATTTATACATTATTCTTATTTAATATTCTAATAAATGTTGTAGATAGATTGGAAAGAATTCAATGTAATTTTTTGTGGTGTGAAGTGTAATAAAAGCATAGGATCAATTTGGTTGATTGAGATCGAGTATGCAAGCCAAAAGGAGGTTGGGTATTCAAAAGTTGAGATAGATGAATAAAACTTTGCTTGCTAAGGTTGGTTGGAATCTTATGGTAGAGGAACATAAGCTCTAGGTTAGGATCCTAAAGGCTAAATATATGGAAGGAGAGTCCATTTTTTTGAAATATGAGAATCACTCTTTTAGATTGGATTTGTGGAATAGTATCAAGAAATATCACTCCCTACCAACTAAGGGAGTGAGATGGCATTTTGGTAAAGGAAATAAGGCTCAATTTTGGGAATATTTTTGGGTAGGTAATAAATATTTAAATCAAATGGAGGATTTTAATCAAATAGCAATTTTTTCATGCTCAAATATGGAAGATCAATTGATGGATATTTAGAAAATACATTATGGAGAGCCAAATTTGCTCAATACCACTTGATGGAGATCCAAACTTGCTCAAACCAATTCTCATTCAAAAACTTGGAAAGATCCCCTCACAAACCCTCATTATGTGGCTATATAGCCAAAAAAACCCTAAAAACTAAAATGAGTTAGATGGGGCCCAAAATTGGGGTGTGCATCCCTCTTACAATAGACAAGCCAAAAATAAAGTTTCCATTCCTAACTCTAAATACATTAGGATATATTAACCTTAGAACAACTCAAAAAGTATAAAAAACTAGGTAAGTAATTTTAAAACCTAATTTTGGGGCACTAGATGATGGAATTTGGCCCCGAAAATTGGATTTTTTGGACAAATAGGACTCTAGGGAGTCGTATTTGTTTAGAACTCTCCCAACTAGCTCCCTATCAAATTTCACATCAATCGGAGCTACGGTTGAGAAGTTATGGCCCCAACAATTTCATTGGATGCTCCTGCATCAGTACACCTCAAGGTAGAGCTTGGAAAATTCTTTCTCTTGAAGATTAGAACATGCAATAACAACAACAAATTGATAATTTGAATTCCATTTTGAGTCAAATGTATGTTCTTAAATTTGAGGCTAAAGATAAATTTTCTTGGGGGACAAATACCAAGGGGGTATTTTCAGTCAAATCATCTTGGATTATCTTGAGGGGAGTTATAGTAAAATTTCTTGATATTAATAGAGTTTGAATCAAGAATTTGATTCCCAATATTATCTTTTTTTGGATGGCCTTACAAAATAAGATATTAACAATAGATAATATACAAATAAGAGTTTTTATAATGTAAAATATGTGTAGTCTTTGTGATATGGGAGAGGAATCTATGGATCACCTATGTCTTCATTACTCTTTTTCTTTAGAGGTGTGGAATGGTTTGCTACAGTTATTCCATATACAATGGGTTTAGTTTGCTACACTTTGTAACTTATGGGAGAGCTGGAATGTGAACTTTCAAAGTAAAAGGTTGGTTAATATTTGGCATCTATTATTGCCTCATTTCTTATAGCAGGTTTGGCTAAAAAGAAATAATAATTTGTTTTATGACATTCATAGAGGTATTACTTCTTTGGTGAACAATATTTAAATTGGTAATAGTGGAGGATTTGCAATTAGAAGACTATGGAGTTTTAGTAGAATCCCCTTTGGAGTGTGAGATATCTTTTGGTGAGGTCTTACCTCAAGTTCAAAGAATTAATCTTGTGGGAAGTGCTTCCTTGAGAGATCAAACTAAATGGAAGCCTCCCCTTGAAGGATTAATTAAAAAAAAAAATTGATGGGGTTTCTAAAGGCAATCTAGGTAAAGCTGGTGGAGGAGGAGTAATTAGGGATATTAAAGGACTAATTATTTCTTATTATGCAAAATTCTATAATATCTTGTCCAATAATCAATCTTAATCCAAAGCAATGATAACAGGTTTAAAAATAATTCAAAATTTGAAAGTTAAAATATTAATTTTAGGAGACTCACAGGTTATCATTAACGGTTTAAATTATCGCAAAACCTTAAGATGGAGTGTTGAAAAAAAATTTAGAGATGCTTTTTAGATTTTAGATGGTTTAGAATTTGTTCAAATTATTCATATTTTTAGAGAGGGTAATGGTGCAATTTACTTAATAACAAAGGAATGTTGAAATAGGATTTGTAAACTAAATTTAATAATTTCCCACAAGATGTAGTTGCATTCTATTTTCAAGAGGCTAAGGAAATGGAAAAACTTGATAACTAGATGGTGCAAATTCTCAAAGATAGTACTTGTTTCAACTCTACTAAAAATTTAGATGGAATATGTAGAAAAATTAGGGTGGGTTACTGTTATTGTTTTGGTCATTAGACTTTTGGTCAAAAAAGGCTGTATTATTCAAAAAATGTAAAATTTGATTTGTAAGAAGATAAGTTATTCTTTTGTGCCTGGATTGATTCATTTATTATTATTATATTTATAGGATTTGTAAAAGGGAAGGTCCCATTTCAAAACCCTATTATTTATCAATAGCCAAAAAAATCTAATGATGCATTCAGAAAGGTATAGAAGATGGTGGACTATCTAGCAATTTTTGCTATAGGAGCTTTCAAAGGTATTACAAAAATATGGAACAAACACAAATGGAATAGATAATTGTTAGAAGCAAAAATTAATTAGGTGGTTGGTATTTTTTGAAGGAAAGAGGATGTTGGGATTTTAAATGTATATGATCTAACTATAGTTACTCCTTGTGAAATATGTTGTAAGGACCTCAACTTATTTATGTCAAATTCAATGATGATTCATAAATATGATCTATGGATTATTTTTATTTGGGGGTAACTTCAACATAGTTTTATATCCTTTGAAAAATAAGGTTGATGCTCTTAGAAGGACTAAATAAATGAAGTACTTTGCTTCATTTATCAATTCAAATGGACTTTGTGATGCAAACACAAAGAAGGGAGTTCAACAAATAATTGCCTCCTTTAGTACCAGAACTTCCCTAGGAAAAGATTTGAACGATAGTCAATTTAATAGGATTTGAATGGTGGGAAATTGTATTCCAATATTTGTCCACTTGGATGGTGTTGGTAGTCACCTGAATGGTACATTCAAATTATTAATGGCGACTAAGGTCACTTGAATGGTAATTAAACTTGAATGATAATATTCCCTCAATTCAAACAACCCCTAAAATATTTTCTTGAACGATGTTTTAATCTTTAGTTGAATTATGCTTTAACTCTAATTTGAAGGGCATTCTTGTCTTTATAAGAACAATAATCACACATTAATTTTTTAATAAATTTGCTACCCATAAGTGTTCTTTCCTTACCGGGTTAGTATTCCTATTTTGAATGGCAAGGGTCATTCTATCTAAATAATTTCCATGTCCTCTCTAGAAAAGTGTCCACTCACTCAATTTCTCCTACAAACCCAAACTTCACTTCCTCCTACAAACCTATAGTCCTTCACACTCCAATTGTTGTAATTATACAAAAAACAATTAACACAACTAATTTACCATTCATTATATGCATATAAAAAATATTAGGAGTAAAGTATGTTTTTGTATTACATTATGCTTATTAACTACATGTGGGAATATACCGCTTTCATTCCTAGTTTATACAATAATTTTTACACACAAATATCTCCATGCAGGTTATCTTTATGTTTATCTTCACATGACATCCTCTCTCTTCTCTTATCCTTCCACTCCTACCAATTTATATTCCTCTTCCATTTTATCTTTATGCTTGTCTTTCCATCTTCCTTTATTCTCCTTGTCATGCAAGAAAGGTTTCATTTGATACAAACGGGTGGTAGTTACCAAAATGGGTTACCCATAATCATTAATAATAATATTTTAAATGAGATTTATATGCTATATGCTCTTGCATCATACATGTTGGCTAAGAGAAATTATTTCATGAGCAAAAGCTCATGAACATATTTTGAAATCCATAACCAATATGCCATACCTAGAAATCTTGGAAGTATTCATCCATGTTGCTAGTTCAACTTCTTGGTTCTTCCACTTGACCAGATACTCATAATATACTTTGCTTCTTGTCCTCTTGGTCACTCTAGAATCTATCACTACCTCAATTTCATCTCATTCCTTTTTGGTAACTGTGCTATCCATTATTTTGTCAAAAAATAAGATGTGACATCTTTGGTATTATCCATGGGTTTTCATATTAAGGATATAAATCTACCACATAAAAATTGGTGAAATGTCAATTCCTTTTGGAAGTTTAATTTCATAAGCATTTGGTGAAATTGGTGAAATCCATCAACAACAAAAAAAATTGAATCATTACCCCTTTGAGTTTGTGGAAATCCAAGAACAAAATCCATACTTGTGTCCTTCCATGGCATTTATGGTATCGGTAATGGCTGATATAACTCAGTTTCTTGGCTTCTTCCCTTTGCATGTTGACAAACTTGAAAACATTACACAAATATTATTACATCTAGATTCATTCTTGGTCAATAATAATTTTTACAAATCCATCCCATGGTTTTATCTAGTTCTATATGCTCAACAAGTCCTCTACTTTGTTTTTCTCTTATCAACTTATCTTTCATTGATCTCCATGGTATGCATAACTATTGTCCCTTGAATAATAATACCTCTTAAATAAAATAAATAATTCATGGTGTTCTATCTCCTGTAGTGGGGTTCTTATATGTTTCCCAAGCTTCTCTAGAATTCAAATCATCAACATAAATCTCTTTCATAGTATCAAAACCTGCAACTTCAATCTTCATTGCATTCACCAATAAAATTCTTCTACTCAAGGTATCAACTACTCAATTTTATTTTCCACTTCTATGATTAAAAAAATGAGTAAATTTGAAGATACTCTACCCATTTCATGTGTTTTTGGTTTAATTTGCCTTGACTATTAATGAATCACAATGTAGGGTGATCCATAAATAACACAAATTCTTTTGGGAATAAGTAATGCCTCCATTTCTTGAGTGCTTGCAAACTAGCATAAACATTTTGATCACAAACAAAATATTTTCTCTTGGATTCAATTTACTTACTAAAATAAGTAATGGGCTTACATTCTTGGCTCAAAATTCCTCCAATTGTTGTTATGCTTTCATCACAATCTACTTAAAAAACATTTTTAAAGTATGATAATTCCAAAACCAACTATTCTGTGAATTTGTCTTTCAATATTTGAAAACTCTTTTTGTCTATACTTGTCCATTTGAACTCACGCCTACCTCCCTTCATTTTTTCCATGATTAGAGCATAAATTCCACTAAAATTTCTATTAGCTTTTTATGGACTATGCAATAGGAGATATCGATCACAAGATGCAAAAATAATATGAAAGAAAGTAAATCTACGAGATGACTAAAATATGCTATATATAGAAATTATGAAAATGAATACAATGTAGCTATGGAGGAAATGAACACTCCATGAATAATGCTATTGGACTATATTGCACCCATATCCAATATGGGTGACTATATCTATGCTATGCTCTGCTATGCACTCCTTTGCTCTCCTATGCTATATATATTTGCTATTACAATGAGGCCATTATATAGGAAGATAAGTTCCTTGGCCAAAACTCTATCTAATTGTGCAAGGGAAAACTTGCATTTATACAGCTTGCACATTGACACTTGTGCATTTATTACATTGCATGAAGAAACTAGGTAACTTCCCCCTAAAGTAATCTAATGTCCTAAGTATGTACCTTGGTAGGTACATTTACATGACCCAAATGATGTAATATAATCTATTTCTAACACCCCTTATATTACATTATTTGGGTATTGAAGACTTTAGTCTTCAATGTGGATCTTCTTCCAATGGATGGCTTTGAACTGGTTCTTCATCTTCAGCTACTTTAGTCTTCATGTCATGGTTTTTGATATTTTCTAGCTCTTTGTCTCTTGATGTCAGGCGTCTTTGATGAACAATTATTCTCATGATTTTACATGTCATGAGTGGATCTGAATAGGTTCTTCTCCTTTCTTTTGTACCTATGTAAGACTTGTTTCTCTGTCCTTCATAAGTGTCATTCTTGAGCTCAATGTTAGTAGATCCATATGAAATAAGTTCATGTAGATAGTAGTTTATTCTTTGTAGTAATCTTCTTTCATAGCCCTTATAGTACCTGTATTTGGAATGATAGGAAAAATATGAGTGATTTTTCCCATCACAATATCTGCATGGATGGAAACTCCAACAATTGGTTTTTTCATGACCATATTGATTGCAATAGGTGCACAATAGAGATGATCTAACAATTTTGAAGTCTATTTTAGGAATATCATGTTTGTCTATCTCCTTGATAAGACCTTCTAACCATATGTGCATAATTGAAGCTATTCCATATTTTCCTTTTTGTATAAGGTTTTGTTGATCAATTTTTTCCTTTTTGGGTCTCCTTTGGTACAGTCGTCATCAGACTCACTGGATGAATATTTCTTTTCATAGCTGTTAATTTCAGAACTTATTTCACATTGTATTGGTTCTTCCTTTTCTTTTCCCTTTTCATCATTGTAATCCATCAAGTTTTTAATCCATATTGGTATTTTCCTTATTCCACTTCTAAGAGTGTTGCTTAGCATGCTAGTGGTCATTTGTATTACCTGAATTCTTTGGGATAGAGTAGTCTACCTTATGACTCCCTATATTAGGATATATAATTCCTAATTGAAGTATATAAGCTTGATTTTGATGAAACCTTTATTAATCCTTAGGTTTGTAGGCTTCCTTATGTCTCCCTAGTAATGAGAGTATATACACCTAATGGAATTTTAGGTTTTGTAAAAAGATTATATTTTCCCAATGGATTTGCAACTTGATAATCTATGATAAATGCTGATATTACCAAGTTTTGTAGAATCCCTTATGACTCCCTAGGGATATAATATAGTGCTCTTGAAAAAGTAGTTCAATTTTTGGTTGATTTTGTAAAGTTTTGTAAATATCAAAAATCAACTTTTATTATCCCTTATTGCTCCTATTGAACTAAGCACTTTTCAATTTTGAAGAGGTTTTAATGTTGGATTTATTTTGTCCTTTTTTGAAGTTTTTGAGACAAGAATATTATAAATTTCCAACCTTAGAAAAAAATCTTTAATAACCTCTTTTAATATCCCTTATGGATTTAATTGAAGTGTATCTAATTTCCAATAAATTAATTTGATGTAGTAACCCTTATAACTCCCAAATTTTGGAAAAATTAGACCACAATAATATTTGCAAATATTTTAGAAATAATTTCCAATAGAAATCCTTATTGCTCCTATGTTTAATATTGCAAATATTATATTGATTTGATAAATTATTCCCCTTTAAGATATGGCTTTCAATATGGTTAAATTCCTCTAAGTTTAACCTTATAACTCCCAAGAAATGAAAGCATATTATAGTGGGAATAAACCTTACCTTATATCATTCAATAGTTGGCACTGATTTTTGTTGTGCAAGGGCTATAATATTGACGTTGCTGCTTTGGTTGTTCATTCCAATGATATTGCTTAGAACCTTCATGGGATTTGACGTTCCAAATGTGGCACCTTTAATGTCTACCTTTGACCTTCCTTGACCAGAGCATTGAAGGCTCTTTCACCTTGCTTCCACTCTATTGCTCAACTTTGTGTGTGCAAACTTCAAATGTAAATGCTTGTTGAATGCCTTGGTCATTGATGCTCTTAAAATGGAGGAGAATATTGTGTTGAGTTCCAAGTGGCATGTCCATTTTTTTCTTGAGCGCTTGAGGAGTAGAAGGTGCTAGAAAACACTTATTTCACCCTTTGAGTAATGTATGGACGTTACGTTCTTCAATGGAGCGCTTGGCTTCTCTTTAGATAAGTGTTTCTCATATACTCATTGCACCAACCTGTAGCTTGTAACTCCTTTGATGATGAAGATGAGCACTTGCTTGAGGAGCTTTAGGGTATTTTCTTAAGCGACAAATTTCACTTCCTCCTTATGCATGGACATACTCTATAATGCTTCTTCAATGTATCCTTTTGAGGTTCTTTAAACCTTGTAATATTCACTGCTCCTTTTTTTATTAATAGCTCTTGCTTGTAGATTGTTTCCAGTTGAGTTGAGGAGCGATGATTTGGAGGCTTGAGCACCGATTTTCAGCTTTGAATATGTGGAGTTTGGAACACTCCAATGGTGCTTTTATCTTCCTCTTTTCTCACTTGTTATACATCCTCCTTGTAGACAACATTGCTCTTGATTATAACATTGTTTCTCCCTTTGATTTTTCATCTTGTCTCTTGTAGGTTCGGTCGTCCAAGATGAAGGGAGTATGAGCCCTTAGAGTGGCTCATTTTGCTATGCTTGAAAAGATGCTAGTGTTTGACCACCTTCGGTTGGTTTTTCCAATGGATGTTGTACCTTTTAGACACCTTCAAATCTACCTTATTTTCCTGTATAAACCAGATTAGGATAGTGCAATGCAATGTAATATATTTATGTATAAAATAGCCTTTATTGCACCTTCTTTTGCACCCCTTTTTCAGGTCTGAATTTCTGGTTTTGTGGTAGAATTTTGAATGCAATATAGGGATTTCGAGGTTGTCTCTTTGATTAGACACCTTCCCCTTTTTGCTTGGATATTTTACAAATGAACCCAAGCTTGTAACCACTTGATAGAAGCTCTCTTTTTGTTGTATTTTTCTGCACTATTTATTTGTAAAAACTTATTGTGCTTTGAATTTGAGACTCACCAAGTCTCGATTCGAGGTTTCCTTTGTTGATATTTGGTGGCTAATTTCTTCTCCAATGCTTGGAGGATTGAGCTGATTTTGTGGCTTCCCCAGGCCACTCAATGTTGCATATTTATGTGCACTAATAGTGTCTTTGGACACTTTGACAAATTCTGATTTTGTGCCTTTCTCAAGAACACAAACAATAATATTTTGAGAGCAATAGAATAGTGCAAATAAATCTAATAATATTTCACTTTTAATGCACTAACAATTTCACCTTATCACTCCAATTAACTCTAAAAAATTAATGCACTTAATCAATTTACTGCAACTAATCAAGAATAATCTGAAATGAATCTTCAGAAATTATTTTACAATTTCCTTACAAACAAAGTTGTAGGGACTAGTCTTCTTTTGCTTTCCAAAGTAGATGATAGGTAGTTGATAGATAGTTGTAATGCATAAATCTAATCAAATCCTAATGTGCAAATGAACCTTAAAAGGAATTGTTCTCTTTTTACACTTTTGAAGACTGTAATCCAATGTTTCTTATTGCAACTTTGATCCAAATTAAGGTGCTTTAATAAATCTGATAAGTAATCCAATTAATGAATCTACTTGCACCAATAGTTGCATACCTTTTTGAAAGCTTTTGTAGCTCTTCTTCCGCTTCTATGGAGGATGTATATTTTGCTACTTTTTGTAGACTATCCTAAACAACTCCTTCTTCACCAAAATATGGTCTCAAAATTTCCTTCATGAGCCTGGGATTTGGTGGCTTGTTCTCACTTTGTAGTCTCCTTTTTTTGTAGATTTGAAGAAGTCTTTGTCTCTAAAATGGTGCCTTCTTGCTGTGAGAGGTAATATTCAAATCTCTTGGATCTTGCAGGATTCTCCTATCTTCAAGTCTTCTTGTCAAATTCTGACTTCAAGCAGGATCTTCTTCTCAAGATTCTGAATATCTTGAGGTCTTCACTGGATTCTTATTCTAGGATTTGGCACTCCTTGCCAAATTCTTCTTCTCTTGGGATTTTCAGATTGCGATAATTATCCCAAGTCCTTCACTATCAGGAGCTTCTCCTTGGTAGTGGATTTCTCCAATGATTTCTTAGTTGATGATTTCTTCAGTAAGGCTCTCCAAGCATTTTATTGGATGCTTGTTGAGACCTCCCCAAGGTCTTTGATCTTGCAGCTTCTTTTGGTCTTCCTTGAGACCTTTTCTTCAACCTTCTACTCCTGGAAGTGTTGGTGGTGAGATATTCCTCTGGATATTTGATTTTGCTACTTCTATATTTGAGAAGGACTCTCCTAGTCCTTCTTCCAAAACTAGAAGTTCTTCAATGAGATCTCCTCTTGATCTCTTTTCCTTTAGTTTTTCTTTAGGTGTTGGATTGATTCTAAAGAAGATACTCTTCCTAACTTTCTTGTAGGAAGTTTCCTGACTCACTGAATTTCCTTTCCCTACAACAAAGTATTAGTACTGAAATATTAATCTCCTTATGAATCAGATACTCACTTTTGGAGTCTTCTTCAGGATCAAGGCTTTTGTGGATTTTTTTCAATATCAAGGCTTCTATGGCATTTTTCAAAATCAAGGCTTCTGTGGCCTTTTATTCAATATCAAGGCTTCTATGGCTTTTTTTAGGATCAAGGCTTCTATGGCCTTTTTATTTTGGATTTAGGCTACTATGGCATTTTCTTCTAGATCAAGGCTACTATGGCATTTTCTTCTTGATCAAGGCTACTATGGCCTTTTCTTCTTGTGTGAAGTTCTCAATTTAGTAATGGAGATCTCCAGTCTCCTAAATTCACCACAACTCTTCTCTAGAAGTCTTCTTCCATAATATTCTTTTCTTGGGCAAGGAACTAATCTCTGCACTATGAAGACATGCCGACCTTTGGGCAATGAATTTGAAGTCTTCTAGATTTTTTTTGTAGGAGGAGTCCCAATCTTCTAAGAATTAGTTTTTTTCAACAAAATAAACTTTGGGTAATAGTCAGATATCCTGAATTATATTCACTAGTTGATTTATCAATCTAGTGGATTGAATGTTGAGTCCTAGTCTTCATGAGTTTTTTTTCAACTCTATGGAAAGACTCTAGCCAAATGCAATATTAGTATTTTTGGAACTGAGATTTCTTTTAGTCCTCACTTGTGGCTCTCCCTAATTCTACCACCTAGATTCTTCTAAGAGTTTTTTCAGTGATTGGTCCAACAACGCATCAATTTGACAAAAAACTCAGACTCAATGATGATGGTGGTTTTCCTATGGCTAGATCTATCATAGATCTGATACCATTATTATATTTTTATGCAATATGTAATGGGAGATAGAAATCACAAGATGTAAAAATAATATGAAAGAAATTAAATCTATGAGATGACTGAAATATGCTATAAATAGAAATGACAAAAATGAATACAATGTAGCTATGGAGGAAATGAACACTCCATGAATAATGCTATTGGACTACATTGCACCCATATCCAATATGGGTGACTATATATATGCTATGCTATGCTATGCACTCCTCTACTATCCTATGCTATATGTATATATATATATATTTTTTTTCTATTACAATGAGGCCATTATATAGGAATATAAGTTCCTTGGCCAACACTCTATCTAGTTGTGAAAGGGATAACTTGCACATATACAACTTGCATATTGACACTTGTGCATTTATTACATTGCATAAATAAACTAGGTAAATTCTCCCTAAACTAATATAATGTCCTAAGTATGTACCTTGGTAGGTACATTTACATGACCTAAATGATGTAATATAATCTTATTTCTAACAATTTCTAATAAAATTCATGTCAAATATTTCTAAACCATGGAAGCTTCTTGCCTATAACATACTTCTTGGCAATGACCAATCCATAATAGCCTTTGCCTTTGTTGGATCCATCCATACACTATTTTTGGATATGACAAAACCTAAATATATCAACTCCTTTTATTATTATTTTTGTTGGAGAACAAGGGATTGTACTCAGTTTCCCACTCTTAACAAATTACAACTCTCTCCTTTAGATATTAAGAGTTTACAAAAAGACTAAATTCTCATCTCAATTGAGTTCCTAAATCTAGATAACTACATAATTTTTTATAAAAGGTTTGAATTCTTGATTTTCATTTTTTGTGTGAATACAAATATTCTAAAATTTAGCATCCTTCTTCTTGATATTTTCCTATAGCATTCTTCACAATACGAAAAATCCACATCTACCATTTAAGCATTGCATCTCAGTAGATTAATATTTCCAAAACTTTGTGTTATCATAGTTGGATTTACCAGATTTGGATTGTTAGTTTCCTTCTTGAAACATAAGTGCAACCATAAGAATTGTAATAAATAGTTTATATGAAAATACATTAATGTTATAAAATAAAACAAATATTACCAATGGAAAACATTAAAAAATCTTTTTCGTTTTTAATTTAGGTAGTCAACATTTTCTTGTCATATTCAGCTAAACTTACTACTTCCTCTGACCATGGAAAAGAGAATTTAACTTCATTATACTCAATTAAAACTCCTTTATTGGATAGCTTATATACACATTTATTTCCTTCCATTAATGTATGTGTAAACATGATTTTTTTCAAAATTTGTAGCAAGGTCTTCTATTTCAAAAATTATCTCTTGTATGTTCCATAGAGTCTTTGCTTTCCTCAAAATTGTATTTATTACTATTAGTGAATCACCTTCCATCCATACTCTATTCCATTTTATTTGTCTACATATTTTTAACCCTTCTAGAGCTATCCAATCTTTAGATTTGTTATTTGTCTTAAATCCACTATTGAAAGCATAATGAGATAAAATATCTCTTGTATTATTTCTAATTATTCCTCCTCTTGTTGGTCCCAGATTTCCTTTAGATGCTCCATCAAAATTCAATTTAACAAATCCATTTTTGATGGTTTCCACTTTATATTATTTGCCTTCCTTTTTTTTCTCCTATACCCAACATCATAATTCAATTTGATGACTTGAATCCATCTATCAAGGCTCTCTACTTCAAGATTAGGGATTGGGTGAGTTAATAGGGTTGGTTTAGACTCCTCTATGGCTAAAAAAATATCCCTTTTTATTACCTCAAAATTGTTTTTCTTTCCTTCAAATATTCTTCTATTTCTTTCTAGCCATACAATATAAAGTATTGTATCTTTGGATATATCCTATATTGTATACAAATCCTCACTTTTGAAAGTGCTTTGCCATTGTTTTAACCAATATTCAATTTTAGCATTCATCACCATATATTTACCAAACATATTAAGAATCCACTACGATAATTTATAGACTATTAAGTAGTGTCCCAAGAGATGGTCTATACTCTTCTTATTTTTACATAGAAAACATTGTGAGGGGCCATGAAAACTCCTTTTCATAAGGTTATCATGGGATAAAATTATTCTATGACCTACTAGCCAAACAAACACTTTGACTATAATAATGTTTGAGTTATACCAAATATATCTCCATATTCATATGATATTCCTATTTTGTTTGTGCTTTATATTATATCCTCTTCTTGTTGTGTATTCTCCAAAGCTATTAAACTCCCTAATAAACTTATGCTGAGCTTCCATCAGAATAATCATTGTTCTTATCTTTTTTATCAACTACCTCCTAGCATTTATGTCTTGTATACTTGTAAAAAAATATTCTTTCTATTTGTATATTCCATCTTGATCCTGGTACATAATTTTTGAAACCCTATCAACATATTTTCTTTGAATTAATATTATCCATGGTTTCAAAATTGGATCTAGATTGAGTGGTTTTTTTATCACACCAAGTATCCATCCAAATATATTTTTTTCTCCAGTTCCCAACACCCATCTTAGACCTTTAATAACTACATTTAATTTTTTTTAAACCATTCCATAGTGTATAACCATTTGGTAATGAGAATGTAGTAAATTTTAAGCTTGGTTCATTGGGTTCAATGTACTTAGAAGAATTCTTTCCATTGTATTTAAATCTCTTTGTACAATCTTCAAATTACTTTTCCCCTTAGAGCTAAGTTTACATCTATAATAACTCTTAAATTGAGACCTCCTCTAGTTTTATCATCATACACCTTGCTCCATTTCATTAAAAGAAATTTCCTTTTATCATGTAATCCTAACCACAAAAATGATTGCATAATATAGATTAAACTTTTTTCTATTAATTTTGGCATAATATACAAGGACATATAATATGTTGAAATGGCCTGTAAGATTGATTTATTTATCTACACTCTTCCTACTAATGATAACCATCTACCTTTCCATGTTGGTAATTTATTCTATAACTAGATTTAAAAATTCAATCCTCATTCTCCTCTCAAATAAGGGCATCCCTAGATAAGTTATTGGTAAATTTGCCTCCTCCATTTGAAGTAACTTGCATATCCCTACTTTGATTCTAACTGGAGTATTTAGGAAGTAAATTTTGGATTTTATCCTATTAACTTTCTACCTTGATGGTCTTTAATATTCCTTTAATAATTTACTCAAATATCTACCCTCATTTATCCTTGCTCTCCAAAAAAATTTGTCTCATCTACAAATTATTGATGGGTGATGTTGTCGATGCTAGCCTTAAGTCCATATATCAACTTCTTAATAAACTATATTTCTTCAAATTAATAATTAATTGCTCCTTTTTCAAATTTTGTAAAATTACCAAGAAAAATATTTAAGACTTTGTTTATTAATCACATAAAATTACTGAGTCTATTTTTAACCCAAATGGCATGACTAGATAGCTTTATTTGGTATTAAATGTAGTCTTCCACTCATCTTCTTCTCTAATTAAATTTTATGATAACCACTCTCCAAATAAATCTTTGTAAAGTACTTTTCTCCACTCAAAGAATCCATCAAGTCATCCATATGACGTAATGAAAACCTATATTTTATTATAGTCATATTGAAATCCCATGAGTTTGTGCACATATTCCATTCCCACCTTACTTTGATGCTAGTATAGATGGTACTACACATGGGCTCAAACTATCTTAAATTAGTCCCATTTCCAATAGCTCTTAGACTTATCTCTTCATCTCTTCATTCTCCATGGGTGTTATCCTATAGACTGCCTTATTTGGAAAACTTGATCTAGGTATAAAGTCTATGTTATGACTAATGCTTCTCATAGGTGGTAAAACACTCAACAACTCCTTCAAGAGAATATCAAAAAAATATTGTAATATATCAACTACTTTATGAGAAATTTCATCCATTTCATCTGCTATCCCAACTTTCATAGGTTTGGCAATCAGGGAAAAACACACTTCCTCATTCTTTAGGTCCTTCATGAATTATTTCTAGAGATCATGCAAACTTTAGAACTACTGCCCACCTCTTTTCCTTTGTCCTTCAATGGACTCAATGCATAAATTTTACCATCCTTGACAATTGAATAAGTGTTTAGTCTACCATCATGTATTGCTTTCTTATCAAATTACCATGGTCTTCCCAACAAAATATGGCATGCATCCATCGGCATAATGTCACATAGAGCCATACCCTTATAAGAACCAATCTAAAAATTTACCATACATTATTTAGTTATCAAAATTTGGTTCCCATTTTGTAACCATGACATTTTTTAAGGATTAATATGCTCCATTATATTTAAAATTAATTTATCTACCATCTCTACTGACACTAACTTGTATGTACTTTTTATATCCATAATCACCTTGCAAAATTTACCTCCTGAATTATAAATTATCCTGAATAGGCTCCTTCTTTGCTCTAGTTCACTCATCCACTTGTGCAATTTGGTTGTAGGTTTCCTATTTACACTTGTTGGTATTCTACACTTGAGGATAGTCATAGGCTTTATGTCCTTCCTAAAGACATGTTAATGCTATAATGTCATATTTATTATTTAGGTTCCTAATTAAGTGTTATGAGGATTTAATAAGACCTCATTAGAATAGGTTAATTTAATGTGTAATATCATTTCATGTTCATTTAAATTTCACATAATATGGATTTGGGAACCCTAAACCTAATCTCATTTTTCTCAATATATAATTCCATATCACAAAGGAAGAGGTGTGATTTTTCATTCTCTCCATTGTTGGAAATCTTCTCCTCCCTTTTTCTTGTTTCATGTGGTTGATCTTGGGAATATAGCATTAATCCTTTCTACAAGTGGTATCACATCTTGGATGTTTGCCCCTCCCAAAACCAAGCTTGGAGAAGCATTGCACTCCCCTCCTCTCCACAAATTTATGTGTTGATTTGAATGAGGGCATGAGGATGTTGCATGAGGTTTCATAAAACCTCCATAGATTTTCTTTTTATTATAGATATTAGCTTGTATCTTTATTTGTAAGTATCTATAATTTGGATTTGACCGATTTCGGTAGCCTTTGTATAAATTGACCATGTTAATTTGTATACAGCCATACAATATCCAAAATCCAAATCTGACCAAGTTTGGTGGCCTCTATGTAAACTCAACGTTTTCATTTTTACACAACCATACAATATCTAAAATCTAGATTTGATCAATTTCAATGACCTCTGTATAAACTGGTTGTGTTCATTTTTACATAGCCATGCAGTATCCAAAATCTAGATCTGATGGATTTTTAAGCCTCTATGTAAACTGACCGTGTTTTTTTTACACAACCATATAGTTAGAGTGACCTCTATGTAAACTTACCATGTTTGTTTTTATACAACCATACAGTTAGATCAACCTTTATGTAAACTGACCATGTTTTTTGATAGCACAACAAGCTTCCAACCTCTCCATTGTACTTGTATAAGTGGCTTACAAAAATTTCCATATTGCTTTTGGCTAACTTAGCCCTCATTTGTAAAAGTGATTCCACTTGGACAGTGAGAAAGGTCTAGTGTATCACACCTAACATACATACTGCCACATTAGCACTATAGTAGCACTCCATTTGTACTCCAAGTCTATTTTTAGTTTTCATTTACTTTCTTTCATTACAAATAGATTCACATCTTTGCATCATCCCTAAAAGGAATGCATATGATGACTCATTCTATAACCTAGCCTCGTGATAGGGTGAAACTTATGTGGTGGTGGAAAATTGCATTAAAGGTGTTGTGATTCAAAGCTGGACTAGACTTAATGAGAATACACAATGAAGGGGGTTATCAGGGTTATGCATAAGAGGTAGGACCCGAAAGGTACTTATAAAAAAATGGTGAAACTATTTCGAAACGATGGCGAAATCTGTCGAACTGCATGTATGCTGGCATGGCGAATGATTTTAATTTTTCTCAAAAAATTGGCAAAAAAGGGCGAATTTTAAAGTTTTGTCGGACCAGGCCAAAAAGATACCGGCTACGTTTAAAATCTTGGCAAAATCTTGGACGCGAATTGCGGTCCGATCATGGAACGGATGCATAATATGATCCAGTTTTGAACGGGTTGTAAAACATGAAACGATCTCGAGTCGGGTGCATAATAAGTACCGGATATTCGAGTAAGAGATATGATATGGCGTCTAGTAAACATAAGGATTGTAGCACGACGCAACTTATCGCTATTGACGTTGTTAGGGGGAAAACACATGCAATATTGGCAAAGTTGATCCCACATAACTATCTATCCCACATAACTATTTATCCCACATGATTTAGTGTACTCTAATTTCAAAGCTTAAATAAGAAACTTCCTTCATAGTAAAGTAGGCAAAGATTCAAGACAAGAAGGGTGGCCTCTTTCTAATGGGTGTAGTAGGCAAGAAATCAACTACACCCATCAGGAAGAAGACCAACGTGTCTTGTCCTGGATCTTGGCCTTTTACGACCACAGACCGGATGCAACGGATGGATGCATTTAATGTCACGATGGTACAATGGTCCTAGACATCGGGTGAGTGCATTTATGCATTCAGGCACTGGGCGGATGCATTTATGCATCCGAGCACTAGGCGGATGCATTTATGCATCCAGGCCCTAGGTGGATGCATAAATGCATCCGAACATCGGGCGGATGCATTTATGCATCCGGGCATCGAGCGGATGCATAAATGCATCCGGGCATCGGACGGGTGCATAAATGCATCCGAACATCGGTGGATGCATTTATGCATCCGGGTACTGGACGGTTGCAAATTATGCAACCGGTTTAAAATTAGAGCATATTATGCATCCGGGTGTTGGACGGGTGCATTTTATGCGTTCGAGTGTTGAGTGGATGCAAACCATGCTCCGACATTAAACCGGTTGCATAATATGCAACCGCCCAGTGCCCTGGATGCATACTATGCTCCGTCATTAAATCGGATGCATATTATGAACCGGTAGCATAGTTTAGTCCGACCGCCACCGTACTGCCACGTGTCTAATACTGCATGTCCCATCCTGCATGTCTAATACGATGTTGCCACGTGTCAAATATGTTTCAAGTCTATAAAAGGGCATCAACAAGTCATTTTCCCATTTCTTTTTTGTGACAGCTACAACCAGAGCTAACCTTTTTGATCGACCTTTCAGTTTCCATTCCCAATCCTTTTTCTTCCACTTCCAACTACTTCCAATGGATACCCCTTCCACAATCCAACCAAAATTCAAGAATTTTGCGTGCACTTTGATTTCAGATCTCATGACAATGCCAGGGATGAACTTTGAGTGGTTGTATAACGTAGGTTTATCAACCCTCATTTCCATGCCACATTTCAAAATAGACAAAGTGCTCCTGCAACATATTATCTCTGGTTATGACCATGATAGGGGTACTGTAAGCATTAATCTACGATCTAAAAATGTTGTTTTCAGCATCACCCCTGGAGATATTCACAGATTGATAGGTCTTCCATTTATTGGTTTTAATCAAGTGTCATCGAGGTCATAGATTTCTCCAGATGACAAAGAACACCTCGATAACAATTACGGTCTTTCATCAAAAAATTTGGCAGGTATAAATCTTGTTAAATGTATTTTATTAATTTTCAATGTTTTAAATTTCTAAATTGACATCGAATTTTTTTATGCAGCTTCTAACGCCAAAACAAAAAGAGGTTTAACGATTAACGATGTTAACCATCAAACTCTGAAGGCCATTATCGAGTTTTTCCAGGCCAGGCTTATTCTATTGGGAAGACCAAAAATTCCGTTTTGGGCACTGTATTATATTGTTCAGTCTAAAAAAAATGAAAAGTTTGATTGGTGTACATATATTTCTGATCGAGTCAGGACTGAGTTGCACGCGGTCAAACTTGCAACCGCCAAGACTCAGCCCCCCAAGACTCAGCCCATTGTGGGCAGTGTAAATTATATTTTAGCTTTATATTTTGAGTCTTTTCATAATTTGTCAACTACTCCTGTACCAACTGTTATGCATTCAAAACTATTGTCTATTGCCATGACACCAGAGGAATTGAGGGTAATAACTACATCATTGTCTTTGACATACTATTTTATAGTTTACAATATTTATTTTTTAATTTTTTTCATCTATATGCAGGCGAAGGCAGAAATTTCAAGGACTAAACAAATTGCTGCCAATAGGGGTCACAGGCCGGAGCAAACAGGTGATTCTGAAGATACGGGCTCTGAAGCAACACCTGTTACTATGCAGAGGTCACACAAATGTGCCAGGCAAGCAGCTACTCATGGGGTGTCTCGTACACCTAGGTTTGCACAAAATGTGCAAGCCGAATCTAGTGTGGCCAACCCCTCCCCCAATGTAGAACAATTGCATCACATTTCATCTGGTAAATCTATGATTCTATGTGTAGTTAATTAAAATTTAGATTTCTTTTTATTTTAAGCAGAATTATAACAATTTTTTTTTTATTTTTCAGTTGATTCTCGTGATCAAGTAGTAACATCACAAGTTAGAGGGCATATGCCACCACCACCTCCTCCACAAGCATCACACTCACCGGTTACACGCAATCAACAATAGGGACAGTCACCCTTTACATGCAATCAACAACAGGGACAGTCATAGCCTCAGCCTATGCGAGGGCAAGTCGGTGTTGGAAAACGTTTGTTTTCACAAGCCACTTCATGAAATTTTGGGCATGGGATTTCACAACCACAGACATCACAAAGACCAGCACCAAGTTTGGCAGGAATTGGATTCTCTCAGTTTACATTTTCTTCAAATTCACAGGCACCTGAATGTTCTGGACAGGGATTGGACAATATTCCTCTTGATGACGATTACATGATGCAGGGCCCGATTGAAGGCTTCAGGGCAACATATGTGCTTAAATATAGAGCACGAGAAGAAGTCCCTGTAGCTCAACAGACATCAGAACCACCCATCCAAGGAGACAACCGTCATCCTCAAGGTCCTCAAACTGAGGATGATGTTGTCAATTTTAATGAAAATATTTCATTGGCAGCCAGTACCGAGTCAACAATTCAGGAGTTTGTTTTGAAATATTTGCAAGAGTTGAAAGAATGGGAATATCGGGCAAAGGTCCTTATTAAGGAAATTAATGCCCGATATAAAAATTATGAAAAAAGAGATTCTATTTATTCTTTAGTCAAATATGAACTTGAAAAACTTGATGGCTTGCTAAAACAGGCTACTTCAGGAATAGTTAAATCTGATTTTATTTATGAGGATGATGTCTTAAATGTTGTTGTTGGTAGATTGGAGAATGTTAATGCTGAAGCCCAAGCATTTTACAACTTATGGGCTTCGATAAGGAAAGGGTTGCAGTTGCTGAGGCTGCAAAAGAATTGGTTGAGGTAAAAAAGTTATATATATTCCAATTTTCTATTGCATTTACATTTTTATATTTCTTGAAAATTTGTAATAATTTCAATGTATCCCTTTTGAATAAAGTTTTCAATTTGTTTTGCAGTCAAACTTTGAAAACTTGAAAACACAGGTTAAGAGCATGGATGTCAATATTCTTACAACAAAATCATGTTTGATGAAATCAATGGAAATGAAAAAGAAAATGCAGTCAAAGATTGCAGAAAATAATAAGTTAAAAAAATTCATCAGAGAGAAGTTGCATGAAGATCCGGAAATGGTGCTTGATAAAATGAAAGAAACACTTCCAACAATACTTGAAGATCCAAACAAAGAAGAAGTTGCATGTGTGTCAAGTATTGTGAAAGTACGTGACAACCTTGTTAGAGTTGGAGCACTGCCAGAAGAAACAGAAGTTGATAAAGGAAAAGAAACGACAACTCCAAACACTAGTGAAGCATCCATGCACCAATCAAAAAATTGAAATTTGAAAATGTTGACAATGTTTTTAAAAGACTGAAATATGTTATTTCTATTTGAATTTGGTATGTGATATTTGAGACTTGAGTTTGAAAATGTTTTCAAAATACTGCAATATATTAATTTCTCTTTGAAAATTTTATGTTATATTTGAGTTTACAAATGTTTGAACGATGTAATTTATGTTTGATAATGTTTTAAAAAGACTAGAATATTTATTTTCTATTTGAAAATGTTATGTAGTAGAGTTAGAAAATGGTATGTAATATTTGGGTTTAAAGTGTTTGAAAGATGTGATATATGTCTTTTTGAAATAGTTAATTTGTAGTTATGATGCACAAAATTTGGGTTTAAAAATGTTATGTAATATTTGAGTTTGAAAATGTTATCTAATATTTGGGAATTTCTGTTTGAAATTGGTATGTAAAATTTGAGATATGAGTTGGAAAATGTTTAAAAAAAATTGCAATATATTAATTTATGTTTGAAAATGTTATGTTATATTTATGTTTACAAATGTTTGAATGATGTAATATGTTTCTTTTTGAACTAGTTGATATGAAACATTCTGTTTGAAAATGTCATGTAATTTCTGTTTGATAATGTATTAAAAAGACTAGAATATTTATTTTCGGTTTGAAAATGTTATGTAGTAGAGTTAGAAAATGGTATGTAATATTTGGGTTTAAAGTGTTTGAAAGATGTGATATATGTCTTTTTGAAATAGTTAATTTGTAGTTATGATGCACAAAATTTGGGTTTAAAAATGTTATGTAATATTTGAGTTTGAAAATGTTATCTAATATTTGGGAATTTCTGTTTGAAATTGGTATGTAAAATTTGAGATATGAGTTGGAAAATGTTTAAAAAAAGATTGCAATATATTAATTTCTGTTTGAAAATGTTATGTTATATTTATGTTTACAAATGTTTGAATGATGTAATATGTTTCTTTTTGAACTAGTTGATATGAAACATTCTGTTTGAAAATGTCATGTAATTTCTGTTTGATAATGTATTAAAAATACTGGAATATTTATTTTCGGTTTGAAAATGTTATGTAGTAGAGTTAGAAAATGGTATGTAATATTTGGGTTTAAAGTGTTTGAAAGATGTGATATATGTCTTTTTGAAATAGTTAATTTGTAGTTATGATGCACAAAATTTGGGTTTGAAAATGTTATGTAATATTTGAGTTTGAAAATGTTATCTAATATTTGGGAATTTATGTTTGTAATTGGTATGTAAAATTTGAGATATGAGTTGGAAAATGTTTAAAAAAAGATTGCAATATATTAATTTTTGTTTGAAAATGTTATGTTTCTTTTTGTACTAGTTGATATGAAACATTCTGTTTGAAAATGTCATGTAATTTATGTTTGATTTAAAAATATTGTAATATCTAATTTTGAACGATGTAATATAAATATTTTTGAACTAGTTAATTTGAAATTTTTTGTTTGAAAATGTTTTAAAAAGACTGCAATATCTAATGTCGGTTTGAAAAATATATGATGCACATAATTTGGGTTTGAAAAAGACTGCAATATCTAATATCTAATTTGTAGTTATGATGCAATATCTAGTTTTGTTTGAAAACGTTTTAAAAGGACTGCAATAGCTTATTTCGGTTTGAAAAAGTTATGATGCACATGAAAGTTATGAAAAAAATAATTCATTTAAATAATATAAATCTGGAACAATATACAGAAACCTGCTATCAAACCAATTTGTGTTTATCATTGTCAATGAAATGAGAGTTCAGAAACTAAGACCCAAACATAAAATTTTACAATCTACAAAAATGATTTAAGCCATGTAATTTTAAAGCAATAACGTGATTTAAAAAAACAATTCATTGAAATAATATAAATCTGGAACAATATTCCGAAATCTGCTATCAAATCAATTCGTTATTATCATATTCCATGAAATGAGAGTTGAGACACTAAGACCCAAACATAAAATTTTACAATCTACAAAAAATGATTTTAGCCATGTAATTTTAAAACAATAATATGATTTAAAACAACAATTCATTGAAATCATATAAATCTGGAACAATATTGAGAAATTTGCTATCAAATCACTTCGTGTTTATTATTGTCAATGAAATCATGGAAAATTATCACTATGGAAGCTGAAACATATCAGCTTGTCCAGAAATCTGTGTCTCCACCATCTGATCACTGAAAGCATCATCATCATCATTATCAATCGTATTCAACGTTCCTCTTCTGTCTACCAAGGAACTCTAGTATTCCAATGCCCTGTCATACGGAAATGTATCCAACTGATATGAGGACACATAAATTCTTAAACAATTTTCTAAATTCTTGTCAAGTCTGTTGTGGATTTTAGATTTAACAAAAGCAAGTGCACTGAAAACTCTTTCATCTTCGACCGACCCCAAAATCATTGTTTCACATAATTCATATAAACGAAAGTATTCACTTATAGTATCTTTTAAGACTATGCTTGGATACAATTTTTGCCACAAACGTGTAGTGGAACCAATCTCATGGATATCTGTCATAAGTGATGTTTGCAAAACCATTGTTCTTCCAAAATGCGATGACTGTTCTTTCAAAAGTTCATTGTTGAGTAGACCATTAATTGCTACACCATTGACTTCCACACTCTTACTGAAATGGTCAATGAGATTACCCATATATTTAATAAACAACTTATTTGCAGAACTGTATTCAGTACAAGGCCCCCAAAACATGGGGTTAACCACACCCATGGACTCAAGCAACTCATCTCTCTAAAACCGTTCTCTTATCTCACCTATCAAAGTTTTTGCTATATTTGACAAATTACTCTTTGTTTTCTGTATTACAACATGAAATCTATTATGTGTTACAGGAACTTCTTCAAAATCTTCCACAACAATACTTGATTGCCTTTCAAAACAATAAACAGGTATCATCTTTTCATGAACATTAATACAGAGATGATCATTGATGTCAAACTTCAAAAAGCTTTTTGGATTGTTCACGTTTATCAATGTATTCCAACTATCAAATACAAGTTCTGTAAAATCTGCATTAGACACATATAATGAATCAAGAAGCATGCATATTTGTTTTCTCATCCTCATAAAATCAACGATATAGATAGATCTCTCTTGTGCAAGATTAATTAATCTATTCATTTCTTTTAACATTGGAAGAATACCACATAATGTCAAAAGTGTTTCCAAGTCGATCAAACGGAACAACATATCTTTTGCCTTATCAACTATTATGTGATTTGCATGCATAAACCCTGTCAATGATTGATATTCTGCCAAAACTCTCTGAGCAGGTTGAAATAGTGAAATCCATCTTGTATCCACATATTTTAACAATTTTTTCCCTTCTGTAACTCCTAGTGCAAATTGCTGAAACTCTGCAAATATTTTCGGACTTAATGAGAAATAAGAATGAATATCACGAACAAGGTTTTCAACTTTAGCAACATTTGAAAATGTGCTCACAATTTTATATGCAAGATTTACTCTATGAGCCATACAGGTGAATGGGGATCATATATGGTGCAACTGTGGTTTGGAGTCGAACACACAGACCAGACCTGTGACCTTGCATAATAGCAACTCCATCAGCTCCAACACAAATTAACTTTGTTGCAATGTCTATATCATTCATTCTTGCAATATTCTTTAAACTTTTAACAACAACATTATAAATATTTTTTGCATTTGAACTTTCCAACATCTTATGTATTCCCAACAAAATAGGCCTTCTAACATGATTTTGAAATGTGTACACATGCATGCAAATCCAAGAAGTGTTATCCACAACTGTTACCTCATCAATAGAAAGTGAAATGAATTTGGCAAGTTTTACTTGCTGCCTTAGGTCTTCTTTCTCAACCAAAGATAAACATTTTGCCATTTCCCAACCACTTCGGTCGAACCAATGAGAACTAGGAAGGTTTTGCACATTAAAAAGGCATAATAGCTGCTTATAATCAATAAAATCGGACATTGGTCTACCTTTCTTGAGAATATTGTAAACAATGGCAAACTGCTTACTTTTTGAAGCAAAAACAGTCTTCTGTAATTTGTCAAATTGGGCTCCAATTGTTCCACCTTTCTCAACAAGAGATTGTTGTTGCTTTAAGTGATTGTCATATTCTATAGCATATCTTAAATGCATACATTCTCGATGCATCCTTCCACTTAACTTCTTTACTAACTTCACCATTACTTTTTATAACTTTAACATAACATTTGCCAGCATGTTTTTCAATTGTATCAATCTTGTTTTGAAGCCTATGATCCTTACCAAGTCTCCAACTCGAAATTTTGCATCTACAATTTTTTTCATCAATTTGGTTATCCTCGGTCATGACAGGCTCAAGCCAGGGAAATATTTCTGCCCATTCTTTCTTAAATCCCCTTCCAAGTATCCAGAGAGATGCTTTTCTTTTTTTGGAATTTTTGGTTGAAGATTCAATTGACGCTTGTAATGATTTTGATTTATCACTTTCATTTTCAATTGTGATGTCATTTTGCATGTTGTCATCAGGTGTTTGTTGGATATCATTTCTAAGGGGATTTTCAATGAAAGTCATCTCTTCTTGGGGAATATCTTCAAGTGGAGGCATATCAGGATCGACAGGGTATTCTGCATAGTAGGATACCATAATATTTTTTATCACTATTGGATGAAAAAATTTACAAAAAAATATACAAATCGTCAATCAAGCACATACTGGGAAGTAAAAAATCATTTGTACCTTGAATTTGCATAGATGTCATTGGCTCGTCGCATTTCGAAGTTTGGCTAAAATATTTGAGGATACTCTTTTCAACAGAAGATTTGGTGCCCTTCTTTCCATCACTGGGTGACAATTTACTAGTGACAAAATAAAGTTAAAGAGGGTGTATTTTCTAGAGGCCTTTAGATATTATTGTAAATAGAATAAACACTTGTTGGGTAGTAAATTATACATACTTTTTTCCAGCCATTCTTTATTGTGAATTTATCAGCTTTATGCCACTAGTTATTATTCTAGTGAAAGCACTCTAACAGAGAAAAAGAGCATCAATATGTCAATAGAGAACCAAAGCATTTACTTATGTATAATCTTAGCAATAAAAAAATATCTTAATTAAAACTAAGAATCAAAGAAAAATAGAGAAAACAAGGGAACAGACTCAACAGAGCAATGACAAAACAGAGAAAAAAAGGGAACACACTCAACAGAGCAATGACATTCAAAACCTGGAAAAATAACAAGTAGAACATGGCAATATAAAGAAAAGCAGAGAAGTGACAGAGAACCTGGTGCTAAAAGATAGTATGTCCGTATGCAGAGATACTGGTTTCGGTTAGAGGTAGACAATGATCTTGGTAAACACAGGTCCGTCTGATTGCATGAAAGTGTCTGGACTCAGAAATGGTTTCGTTCGATTGCAGGTTACAGATACAAAAGTGTCTAGTCGAGTGCACAACAGGTTTCGTTCGACTGCACAGAAGGTTTCATCCAGCTGCATAGAAGGTTCCGTCCGGCTGCATAGAAGGTTCCACCCGGCTGCACAGAAGGTTCCGTCCGATCGGTTGCATAGTAGGTTTCGTTCGGCTGCACAGTAGGTTCCGTTCGATTGCACAGAATTAGTCCCGTCCGATTGTAGAGCAGGACACTATTCCGATCGGTTGCAGAATTAGTTTCGTCCGACTATAGAGCAGGACATAGTTTCGACCGGTTTTAGGATTAGTTTCATCCAGCTACAGAGCAGGACACTATTTCGATCGGTTGCAGAATTAGTTCCGTCCGACAGTAGAACAGGACACTGTTTCGTTCGGTTGCTGAATTTGTTGCGGTCGGTGGCAGAAAAGGTTTCGATGTTGTGATGAATTGTGTAGGTATTTTCCCTAGGGTTTTAATTATATATAGAGGTATACTTGGCGAGTTTGGCGGGATAATTTAGAAATTCTAAAATTTTAGGGCTAAAAGGGTACTTTATTTAGGCGGGATTACTTGCAAATTTTTTAAAATATTCGTGATACTCTCATCAAAGGATGGCTAACCGACACCAAAAATTTATTTTTTCCCAAAAATTTTGGCTACATGGCCGACGTCCGGGTCTCAAAAATTTTGCAAATTTGAATTTTTGAAAATGGGTTTTTTCGCCCCAATGGCGAAGTTTCACCGCTATGCATAATGTTGGGGGTTATCCATACCCACAAACCTTAGGAAAAGGATCATCCTTTTGCCTGTGCCCAAAAAAATAAAAAATCTTAATCAATATTAAAATTAAGCTAGTCTACTAGCCATCATATCTATGGAATAGAGCATGTACTTCTCTTTAGAGAGTATATTCTTGACCAAGGTAAACTAGGTGAGGACTGGTAGGACTTGGATTCCATCATGGCTTGGATTTCATCATTGATTTTTTGTATGTGGGCATCTAGATGAAGGCCTTTTTGAGATAATCTCATTATACCTCTCCAAATTTCATCACCTCACCTACTTGTAGTCATAAGATTGAGGTTACTATTTTTGTACATCCTACACTTTGGTATTAGTTATGTAATTTAGTGTTGGAAATATTGGCCTGTACATTCATATATTGGAGATATTAGCTTTTACATTCATCTGCATAATTTTAATTTGGACTACACACCTTTTTTTAGTACTTCATATTTAGCCACATCATCATCTTGTTGCATCAGGACTCATAGCCACTTGTACAAATTCATCATTTGTAAAAGATATTCCACTTGGATGATGAGCAAGGTCTAGTGGATCACATTCATTCATTATCATAACTTAGCACATTATTTACTGGCATATTTTGCCTAAATTAGTCATTTGTTACTTGTTCACACATTCATTCACCTATTTTAGGTATTTGTAGTGTCACATGTCACAATGAATTCCAACTTCAAATAAAATGTTGGATGTACCCTCAAAGGAATGGATAATTGGGATCAATGGTTCATAGGCCTTAGGATAGCTACAAAATTTGAGAACCTATAGTGCAATCATCTGGATGCAAATCCTACACCATCCATAGATGTTGCTACCTTTGAAAAATGGTAGATAAATGATTACCAAATTCATGCTAGCATCCTACTTGTCATAGAATATCACCTTCATAATTTGATTGATGAAGCTAAGCATGACACAACATGGTCAGTTCTCGAAGTCTTCAAGAAAAATTTTGATACCAAATCTAATCTAGAATTTATTCATTTTGTTCTCAAGATGAATCAAATGATGCAAAATGGACACTCTAGTTCCACCATAAACCTCCTCCCTATTAAATAGTTCATTGATAAAGACTTCAAAAATCAATGTATCACATGGACTTTCCTCATTCAATCATGTCTTCACATTCTAGACTACAAGAACTTGCTTATCAATTTATCATCTAGTGGAACCTTAAAAAATCTCAACTTTGAAGTATTAGAAAAAAATTTCATTGAACTTGATAAAACCTTTGATACAAACTTCACTAGTTCTGACCCTGGCAACTCAGCCTTTTAGGTGGATGAAGATGGAAATTTTTAAACAATCAAGGTAATAGAAGCCATGGCCAAGGTTGTGTTTGAGATAAAGGTAAAGGACAAGGATAAGGTTCTAGCAATGGTCAACATGAATACTCATAATATTAAACTAGTCAAGGAAAATAAATTCATAGATAAATAAAACAACCTAGTACCTCTCAAAAAATTGGAAACTCAAATATCGTGTGCAAACATTGTAACTAGAAAAAGGTACTATGCCACTCATTATCAAATTGCTATACACAAGATCAAACAATTTAAAAAGTATAGTGCACATAATGTAAATGAAGATAAATTTGATCCAAACATATTTCAAAGTGCTAAATTTATGCATGCCTCATCAGTATAACGGAGCCTATCACCATATGATGACCATCCCAAAATATTCATTGAGGCACATTTAGGATATGCTAGCTATGATATTTTTCATCCCACATGACAACCTATTAGAGTTACCCATAATGTAGCCTCCACCAACAGTTTATGGATCATGGATACTAGAGCCACCCAACACATGACTTCAAACAAGGACTTCTTTAAAGAATTCAACTCGGAAGTACTAGGTGTATTTCACATGGCTAAAAAATCCTCTCAACTAGTTGAAGGAGATGGAACTGTTCGATTTAAAATTCTCGGATTACATGATTTTTGGCTACTTGGTGTTCTCTACATCCCTGCTCTGAAGCAAAATATATTATCACTATCCATAATCATATATCATGGATTAAATCTATCACTGCTAAAGATAAAACTCTTCGAGTCATTCATCCACCCTCCAAAATAGTGGTCATGATTGGTTCCTTATATGGAAAATTCATCAGACTTGCTAGAAATCCTACTTCTAATATTCACATTACCAAAGCTGATATATCACTTAATGCCACCCTAAATTCCAAGAAAATGTTTATTGATGTATTATGGTATGCTTGCATGGGTTATATTAAACTTGACCTATTAAGACAAATGGAGTCCACTGTCAGGGGACTACCACCTCTCTTCCAAACCCATCAAATGTGAAACATGCATCATTACCAAATCCTCTCAATAAACTTTTCCAAAGATTTAGTTGAAGTCCACATAAAAACTAGATCTAGTTCACTCAAACATTTGTGGTCCAATGCCTATTCCCTCATTAAAAAGAAAAAGCTATTACATCACATTCATCTACGACTTATCAAAGAAACTATGGATCAACTTTTTGGAGAAGAATTTTGAAGCTTTTTAATTTTTCAAAGCATTCAAGGCTCATGTAGAACACAAATCAGGTTTTAGAATCAAAAATTTTAGGAGTGATAATGTCAATGAGTACACCTCAAATGAATTCACACAATACTTGTCCTCACACAGGATCAAACACCAATTGACAACACCAGACACACCTCAACAAAATTACATTATCGAGTACATGAATAGGACAATTATGAATATGGCTTGTGCCCTTCTTTTCTACAAAAATATGCCTCCATATCTTTGGATTGAAGCCACCTGGACTGTATGCATGTACTCAACACTGAGTCCCTCAAAACCCGACCCATCACCTCATGAAAAATGGACTAGACACCCCCACTGCCATCCACTTCAAAATATTTGGCTCCATATGTTATACTCATATTCTTCTAGAGCACAAAAACAATGAAGCTTGAGCTATTAAAGGCATATTTTTTGGATACTCTATGGACTGGAAGGGATACAAGGTATTCATTCCTTCACACTGAAAAGTGATTGTGACACTAATGTTATTTTTGTAGAAACTAAAGAACAACTGGTTACATTAGAAACTAGGGGACACAATATTCAACCTAGATCAAAACATGATAACATATATGATGTTCAGATTCTAGCCTTTGGGGAGGAGACATTGAAAAGTTACTCAAAACTTTGAAATCTACAAATCAACCCACAATTCTGGAGGAAATAAACTATGATATTGAGTAAATGTCTATATCTTTTACACCTTTTACCCCTTCACACAGTAATATTGATTACGGTAAAAGTATTGTTTCATATCCATATTTTCAGCATCCTCCATACTTAATGATCTATTCTAGGATCATGATGAGAAATTTGAGGTAGGTGAGACATCCACATTGCTCCCCACTCGAGGAATTCATAAATCTCTACAACTCTTCAAGGATATCAAGCTAGATAAAGAGGGCAAAAGAAACACAAGAGGTGCCCTTAGAGCAAGAGTGCACGAATCATTACTTAGTGAATAGAACCTGTAGAACTACACCTCACTCTAAATAATGAACCTCTCACGTACCAAGAAGATGTCAAACATGCAACTTGGAGATATGCAATAAAATAGGAGTATGAATCTCTGATAAAAATGGTACTTGCGAGTTAGTCAATCTACCACTTGGAAGAAATGTAGTTTGAAACAAATGGGTGTATAAAAAAAGTATAAATCATGTTGAAGCCTTGACAAATACAAAGTAATATTAGTGGATAAAGGCTTCATGTAAAATCAAGGCATTGACTACACTAATGTATTTTGCACCTACCACAAAATGTCCCTCAATAGGGACTCTTGTAACATTAGATACACATCAATATTGGAAGATTCATCAATTAGATTGCAATATAGGAGCACAAGGCATGAATACTCATAAATTATTCATATGGATTGAAGCAATACCCTCATGCTTGGTTCATCAAGCTATCAGATCGGATGAAGAAACTTAAATTTGAAGTGTGTGACTTTTCACTCTCCATTATCAAAAATCTTCTCATCCTTTTTTCTTTTTTCATGTGGTTGAGCTTGGGCATATAACATTGATCCTTGCTACACTTTCAATTACCTATAACACTTGCTTAAAAAACCATATCCTCTACCTCTATCAAATCTACCTCGTCTTCTCAACAATTCACTCTTTTCTTGGTTGATTTGATTGAAACTATTTGTTTATGAGCAATTTTATTCTGTATCATGAGCTTGTTGTCCTCTTCTTCCATGAAACTATCCTCTTCCTCTTGAAGACCATCCTATCTCTATGGAGTTATTCCATTGTTTTCCAAATTCTCTTATTCTTTGAGTGTATATCGATATGCATATTCAATGGTTCTAGTTAAAATCATACCAATTCCATCTTGTATGGATAGCCTTAGCCCATTTATATATCTTACCACTTTCTCTTCATTATATTCAATATGATTGACTATTATGTTCAATTTATATAACTCCTCCATATAATATTTCACTTATAACTCTTTTTGCTCGAGGTTTTGAAGTTTTCTAAACAACCTAATCTGATAATTAATAGGAAAAAACTTAGACTTCAATTTGGATTCAAGCTTGTCATGACCTGCATTGGTAGGAATATTTACAATATTGACTATATATTTATAGATGATTATTTGATGCATAGTTTTTATGCATTTTTATGATTATATACGTTGTTATTTTATGAGGATGGTACAAATGATATATTCCTTGAGTGCAGGACTAGGTGCTCTTGTGGGTGGAAGAAAATGTTGACCACCAAGAACAGGGTACTAGAAAAGGAAAATGATGATTATGGTGGCTTAGGGTAACATGAAAAATTACCCTCATATAGATGCATGCATTCTTGCTTTTATGGTGATCATCAACAATCTAGCCATCCATAGCTAGAAGTTGGTAACCTAGAAGTTATCGTAAGTCTTCATCTAGGATAGGTGTTTGAACTTGTGATTAACAACCCACCTTGTTTGATGCATTTGTTTGCTTGTGATTGATAAAAGATTGATTTTGCATATACAATGCTATGTTTAGAGAAATCATGTTGTGGAAACATATTGCTGCTTTTGCAATATTTTGTGAAAAATATGGATGTTTTTGTGAAAATATATTGGGGAAATATATTTTGTAAAAGAAAAGCAATTTAATTAGTTATGGTTTAATTGCATGTTACCTTGATGATTTGGTAAATTTTGGAATGCAAATTAATAATTTTATCTTTTCTAGTAAAGCAAGAAAAAATATATATATTAATATGAGATATTTTAGAGAAAAATCATATTATATAAAAACGATCTTCCTTTGTCATCTTGCGTAGATAGGCATTTATTTGCAATTTGGAATTTTAGTTTTATTGGTAGATATTTTTCCTTTGTTAAAGGGCCAAGAAGAGGTAAAAAAAAGAGGTCGGATGTTGAAAAATAGGGGAGAAGGCTAGTTTCTAGGAGGGCAACCGTGGAGGCCTTTTTGGGGAAACCTTGGAGGCAATTTTAGGAGGCCAAAATTAAAGAAATTTGGAGATCTCAGAAAGATAGAAGGCTTGAAAGAAGGAGACTTTGAAGGAGTTAGAGATCTCCAATTTAGATCATGCATTTGTTTTTCCTCCATGATAATGGTTTTAATGAATGCTTTCTTTTTTATTCTCTTTCATGAACGTAAACCTAAGAGAGGTTTCTTTTTGGACCTATAGCTTGTTTTACATAATACCATTAGGCCCTCATTAATTGGTTTTATTTAAGCTTAAATTTGCTGTATTTTGCTTTTGTGATTATCTAAATTTTTTCTTGTCAATGACCTTCAAAAGTCCTTATAAGGTGTACTTCGAGTTGTAAATGGATGGTGCAGTAGCACTATTGTTAATACTTAGGAATAATATATTTTACCTTCTTTTGCAAATCATGTCCTATTGGTTAAGCGTAGGAGAATATTATTTGATTATGGATTAAAAAAATCTCTGCACCTGATCATCTAGCCATATAGTGATAGAATAACCTTTCTGTGCTTACAAAAGGACCCTTGATATTTTGACATAACCTTGTGTAAGGTGCTCTGAGTGCAGTGTCAAGCATGGCTTATCCATCATGATTTGAGGACAAATGCTTAAAATTAAACATGAGATTTTATAAATTACCTTGCCTTGATTATTTTGATTTATTTATGTTGCTTAGAAATAATTTTGAAATAGAGCACGATCGTCCTAATTAATGAGCGAGATACACCATTGAATAGAAAAAGCTATCCTCTAAAATAGGCTTGATTCCTAAGTAATGCAGTTCACTTTGCAGTACTCAAAATCAAAGTTGGTTTTGTTTTTATCATTTTCACATGAGACATAGGGTAAAGGTTTTAAAACTAATATTCTATTGCCACCATTATTTATGGCTTCTTCCTAAGGTTTAACCTTAGGAAGTGGGGATAATAGTTACCCCACCACCATATTGCCATCATCATAGCACGATGTCCTCGAGCATAGGTAATGGGAAGGTCGTTCAGGCCTTCCCACTAAATATACCACATGGGATATGTGGGAGCCCAAGTGTACCTTGAAAGGAGCTTAGGGCCCATAGGGTTTGACCACCAAGTGGTGGTTAGGGATACTCCACTTGGTGGGCCGCCTTGTGCCAATTAGAGGTGCATTTGTTTGGACACATGGCATATCGATATGTTTATTTACTACTTGACTAATATGCTTATTTAATATTTTATTGTTGTTTGTCTATATTTGGTTAGTCCACGTATCATGGCTAAGTTGGTTTCAATTTGCTATTTTTGAGCACCCAGTTGTTTGGGGATAGATAAAATATTTTTTGTTTTTAGTGTGGAATTAGTCGTACAGGCCCTGTGTGGGGATGCCTTAACACCACATTAGGGTAAAGTTACTCCTATGTAGATGACACCCAAGTGGTGGTAAGGAAATCCACCGCTTGGTGAATGTTAGAACGCCAATTAATGGCACGATAAACTAACCCGATAGAATATGGAACACTGTGGTGGTTGTCTCATTGACCCATCCTTGACCTATCTTGAATGTAGACCATTTTTTGATGCCTTGATTTGATTGTGTTGACTCAGTTGACTATTTTTTATTGTTAAACCAACCTTAATGGATTATGGGTATTTTTATTAATTGAAAGAATGCATTTTAGGTATTTTTATTAATTGAAAGAATGCATTTTAGGTATTTTTATTAATTGAAAGAATGCATTTTAGGTATTTTGATTAATTGTAAGAATACATTTTGATTAATTGAAAGAATGGATTATGGGTATTTTAAATTAACTGAAAGAATGGATTATGGGTATTTTGATTAATGGAAAGAATGGATTATGGATATTTTGATTAATCGAAAGAATGAATTAAGGGAATCTTGATTAATTGAAAGAATGGATTAAGGGAATCTTGATTAATTGAAAGAAAGGCTCCTTGATGATAAGAAAGGATTATAGGTATCTTTTGGATTTTGAAAGGCAAGTTTGTTATTTTGGAAATGTAATAGAGCTTAAATATTAAAGCTTAGTTTTATTTATACAAGAGTAGAACTTGTTTATAAAGGAACATAGTGGATAATATTAATGGAATTAAACTTATTTTTATCTATGAATGATTTATATTGATAAGTTTATACTTTCAAATGATGATATTTGAATGCATAGAGTTTATATTTAAGCTTTGAATTTATGGTTAAGAATAGATAGGTTAACTATTCTTAAGAGAAGTATGGGCTTCTCTTGGTATGCTTCTATGAAAACTAAATAGAAGTAAATATTGGATTATTCCATGTTTTGTGGAATGATAAATTATTTTCATTCTATGTTCGTTTGAATGATAAATGACTTTCATCCAATTTTGGAATGAATGATAAATGAATTTCATTCTTGAATTATGAATGTACTTTTGTGTGATTGATGAAAGAAATATTCTTGTATGGAAAAGGAATATTATATGAAATAATGGGTGTTGAATTCATTGTGGGGAAATTATGGGGTTTTCTCTCTATGATTGATTGAATGATTTATGCATGGTTATATTGTGGGGAATGTATAGTTGCATTATGGAATTTGATTTATAAATGCATATGTTGCATAATGATAGATCATCTAGCAAATGCATTTAGTTGCATACTACATGATATCTATGAGCTATCCCGATCCCTTACTACCATCAACTGAGCGATGGAGAAGCAAGAAGGACCAATGAAGAATTATATATTCATGACATTGAACCCTTTAAGATATATTGTAGTAAAGCTCTCATTATAGAAATCTTATTGTAAAGTAGTTTCTAGCATGAATATTCTCCTAGTTTGGATGATGATGTAATGCTCTACTCTTTCTTTATTATGGTAGTACTTTTACCCTACATGGAATATGTAATGGTTGGGGTTATGAATGTGTTCATTTATGAATGGAAAATATATCTTTTACTTTGTTATTGATAAAAGATCTATGATGCTATGGTTTTGTAAATATATCATGTTTTGATAATGGAATTAAATAGGGATTACATCTTATTTATGTGACTTCTTATTTGATGAAGTTGTAGATGTTATTTAATGTTTAATTAAGTATACAGAATTAATTAATACCTATTTAAGAAATGTAGAAATTATTAAGAGAAAAATATTAAATTCCAATCTTGTGGGAGTTGTGGGGAGAAAACGCCTAGGATGATTGCATAAGTTACACTATGAGTGTGGAACTCTAGTGGGATCCATAGATGGTAGTCTTTGGGGAAGGTCTAAAGTGGTGTAGCTTAGATATTATCTCCTAATGCAAAGGTTAGGAGAGTCTTATGCAAGTAAGTTGGGTGGTAGGCATTAGGATGCCTATGTGGATATCATGTGAAATGATAGATGCTTGGGTTGGCTCATCACTTAGATGAGACAAATAACTAGAACTTTACATACATAGATAGAATTATGTATGGTAAAGAAATCATAGAAACCTTATGCCACTACGCTTAGTACACATACATAGATGAGATTATGTATGGTGTAGGGATGAGCAAACCCTTTTGATAGACAAAAAGGGATAAGTTGGCTCATCGCAGAGACGAGACATATAACTTAATCATAAGGTATTACATCGATAGACACCTTCATAGAATAAATTATGTAAGCTGGGGTGTTGTAGATCCCTAATGAGTAAAAAAACAATTTCTCTCTATCTCTCTCTCAAGTTGGTTAGATTTTAGTTTAGTTAGTCTTTTTGGGGTTGTTATAAAGCTTGTCCTAATTTTAGATTTTATCCTTACCCTTTTATCATCTCTCTATTTGGACATGATTCCACCAAATCGAAGAATATACCTTCAATATTATACATGCAACTTTGAACTATTTTGGATCATCCATATATTCATTATCAAAGAATCTCTCCATGTTTGTTAACCAGTCAATAAAATCTTTTGGGTTTAAACGTCTACTAAAATTGGAAGTATCCATATTTGGTTTACTTCCCATGTTAGAGATTACTCAAATTAGTTGTTTTTCTAGTTCTTTTGAGTTCATCATCTAGAGATTCAAGATGACCAGTCTCCTCCTCTTCACTATCACTAACTTCTTCAAGATGAATGCACTCCTTTGGGAAGTCTCAATTGCATCTAATCTAGTGTTTATTATTCTCATTATTTTAGTTATATTTATTGGCTAAGGTTCTAGACCATGCAGTCTTCCTCTTCCACATTGATTCATTTTTCCTCTAACATGTATTATAGACCTCTAAAATAAAAATTGGCTTTGATACCAAATGATGTAGACACAAAGGAGGGGTTTCAACTAAGAACTTCATTCTTTAGCAACAAAACTTCCCTAGAAATAAATTTGAATATAATTCAATTGAACATGATTCAAATAGTGGAAAATCATATGATAATATTTCTCCACTTCGAAAATGTTAGTAGTCACCTGAATGATAATTACATCTGAACGATAATGCTTCTTAACTTGAATGATAACTAAAGTTACTTGAAAGGTAATTGAACCTGAATGGAAATATTACCTTAATTTGAATGATGCCTAAAATATTTGCTTGAACGGTGTTATGATATTTATTTGAATGATGCTTTAAATATTATTCAAATGATATTCTTGTATTTATAAGAATGATAACCACATGTTCCTTTTTAAATGAATTTCTTACTCATCAATGTTCTTTCCTTACTGGGTGAATACTCCTATTTCAAATGGAAAGGATCATTCTATCTAAATTATACCCACATCCTCTCTAGAATAATTCCCACTCCCTCACTTTATCTTACAAATATAGGCTTTGATTCCTTCTAAAAAACTTCAATCCTACACTCTCCAATAACTACAATTCAACAACATAAAATTAATACAATTCATTTACTGCTCATTATACACATAGAGAAAAGAATGGATGTAAAGTATGATTTTGCATTGTGTTATATTTATTGACTACACATGGGAATATACTACTTACATTCCAAGTTTATATAATTATTTTTGCACATGGATATCTCCACACAGTTTCTCTTTGCATGTTGTTCTCTTCATTCTCTTCTTCTTCCACTCTTGTCAATTCCTCTTCCTCTTCCTCTTAACTCTCTATGCATATCATTTTCTCTTCCTCTTCCCTTTCCTCTCCATGCTTGTCATTCCATATTCCTCTCTGCTCCTTGCCATTTATGGAAGGTTTAATTTTATACAATGAGTGGAAGTTACCAAAATGGCTCACCCACAATAGCTAATAATAATATTTTAAATGAGAGTTATATGTTGGATGCTCTCACATCACTTTGGGATGCTATTCAATTTTTCAATATATATAGGGTAATAGATGCATTAGAAAAAATCATGCAATAGAATGATTGGAAATATTTTTATTATCTATTTCATGGTTACAAATAGAGTATACAATCTCTTTAGAAGGATTAAATCACAAATCCATTCTCTTGAGACATGATCTACTCAATACTAGTCATCCAAAGCCATTTGAATTTCATTATATGTGGCTATAGGAATTTTATTTCTTTCATATTTTTATGTTATAGTGGGATGAAGTAAGGTTTGAAGGATTATGTATATATAGATTTGTTTAAAAGATAAAATATCTAAAGAGACAATCTTTTGGTAACACATTTATAAAAAAAAAAGGAAGTTAAATTCAGACTCAACAATTTACAAGAGATAGTATAAATCAATGGAATAGATCAAGACATTTATGTGTAAGAAAAAATTACTTTCTAATTATCATAATGTATTGAAAGAGTCATATTGATCCCAAAATCTAGGGAGAGATGGCTTAAGGAAGGGGAAGCAAATATTAAAATTTTTCATAGTACAACTAAAATAGTTTTTCTTTTTATCGAATTAAAAATATTTCAACTCAACATGGAAGAAGCATTAAGAATAAGATATTAGAAAGGAAGCAATTAATTATTTTAAAGGTATTTTGTTAAAGTTTGGGCAATTTAAGGAGGCTTATGGTCATATTTTACAAAATTATCCATCAATTATCACAAGACATAATTAAATTTTTATGCATAAGATCTCTCCAAAGGATCTACAAGAAGTAGTTTTCTAATGCCACACTTATAAGGCACCTAGACTTAATGCATTTCCTATTTTTTTTTTGGGGGGGGGATTTGTCAAAGAATGACATGTTGTCTATAGTTGAAGAGGTTAGAAAAATAAGACTACAATAATATCAATGACACTTGTATTGCTTCATTCCCATGAAATGCAAGACACAATATTTTTATAATTATGGTCCAATAAGTCCTTATTTGATTTATAAGATAATTTCAAAAGTTATGACTATTAGAGTTAAGAGTATATTACATTATTTAGGTACATGTCTATGTACCACCTTAGATACATTATTATATTAGGAGTTACTTGGGGAAGAAGTAACATATGCACAAGTGTCAATGTGCAAGTTGTAAATGTGCAAGGTGTCCCCTTGTATAGCTAGGTAGAGTGTTGGCCAAGGAATCCATCTTCCTATATAAAGGGTCTCATAGTTCCATTCTGATTGTATCACTCCATTCTCATAATAAGATGTTGTATAGCTCTTCTTTCTCTCTTTCTCTTGATATTATGGAATGGTGCTAAAACCATCAGTGGTATTAGAGCCACGGTGAATCTAGATAGGAATAGGGAAATCCACCATTACCACTCTTGGCCTACATTTTTGTATGAATCTAGAGAGGAATAGGGAAATCCACCATTGCTACTCTTCGCCTAAGTTTTGTAAATTGGATCCTCCTTATGCACCACTCCTTGCAAATGCTGCTAGAAGAGAGGTTGAGAAAAGAGAAGGCCCTAGAAGCCTTGTTGCAAGATTTAAGGAGATAATCTAGAGAAGAGTTCATGAGAAATAGGAGATTGATGATCTCCTCTATTGATTGAAGACTAGTGAGGAGAAGCTCTTGATAGTGAAATTTTATGGACAATTGTCACCATCCGAAAACAAGCCCAAAAGGGAAGACTACTAGATTCTACAATAAAATACTAGAAAGGTTCATAGCTACGAGCAACCTCCATTCCATATAGAAACTTGGTGAATCAAATCATCAAGATATTCATCATCTTCAAATGACATCAAAGGTAAGCAACTTAAGATGCAAACAATTGATTACTTGAGCACTTATTCACATTACTACTTAGCTTCATTAAGCATATTATCAAAATTTAGAAGTTGCAAAATAGAAGGTTGCATCTTAAGCATTCAAAGGAAGTGCAGAAGATATTTTATGTTAAAGGTTATTACCTACACATTAATAGGAGTCAAATACATTATTCCTATCATATATTTATAGAAAAAGGGATTATATTAAGTTGCAGAGATTATTGAGCATTCTTTAAGAGTTAGTATTAGTGCATATTACAAATTTTCGTAAGGAGTAATATGGTGATTTGAGTTGCACTATATTAGTTTTTCCTTAAATATTATTATAAGTACACTAAATGTTACAGTGAAGGTTAGTGCAAATATTAATATCTCTAGCAAATTGCTTATATTGATTATTTGCTTGGGTTCATTGTTATTAAACTATCCAAGTGAAAAAGTGAGATTCTAGCATTGTCTAAAAAGTAAAGGCAACAAATACATTGCTCTCAAAAGAATAGAGCAAGTAAATGGCCATATCCAAAAGAAAAAATAAAGCTTTGGATTATCTTACATAGAGTCCTCAAGCTATATAGCGAGGAGAAAATCTATCTACACAACATTGAAGCTATCAAATCAAAGAAATAACATCAAAAGAGACAAAGCCTTGGTGCAAAATTAAGATCTATTATTAACATTGGAGCACCATAATACCTCAAAAATAGGTTATATTATCAAGTTTCCTGAAGACACTATTACCATAAAAATCCTACGTCTACTCTTGGTGGAACAAGAGAGGTAGAAGAAGAGCAAATCCAAGGTTTGCAAGCATCAGGTTTTAGGTGTTCAAAAACACCATTCACATTATCTGAGCAACGTCCTAAAATGAAGAAAATCTATAGTCAAATCAGAGGTATTACAACCATCACAAAGCAAGCTTGGAAATTTGCACACAAAGCAAGAGAAAGCTACAAGAAAACCAACATACAAGCTAACATAAAACCAACATATAAGACAAAGGAAAGCTATGAAATATTCAAGGGAAGCTAAAAAATATGCAAGGGAAGACCACTCATTCAAGTGCCTAACAACCAAAAAGGAAGAGAGCCATCAAAGTGTTCAAAAAAACAATAAAAAGGTGCCATATCATCCACCTTGGATCTACGTCAGAACCCAAATTGGAAGGAGAACATCGGCTAAAAGTGTAAGCTAGCATTCACTAGCAGAGCATTGGAGAAAATATTTAACAACTAGCTATATCTTGGGAATATATCCTAAGGGTTAGAAGAACATTGAATATGTCTCATGCAAATTCCACTTGTCATAAGAAATAATAAGAGTTTAACGCTCATCTTGAATCCTAGCGTAGGTGAAATCATTCAAAGTGTAACGCTCATTGTTGAAAGCAATCCTATCCAATGATAGAGTAATTATCACTCTTGAGCGTTGAAGGAAGTGTGACATCATAAAAAATGCATTCATTATTAATGCTCATTGTTGAAAGTAATCCTATCCAGTGATAGAGTAATTCTCACTCTTGAGCGTTGAAGTAAGTGTGACGTCACAAACAATGCATTCATTATTAGATCCATCACTGTAGATATTACAAGCAAAGGTGCCAACAAAGAATTATTGAATTGAAGATTCTAAAAATGATGTATGATAACTGCAAAGGTACCACATCAGTAGTTGAGTAGGATAAATTAAGTAATAGCCAATGTGGTTGATAGTCATTTCAGCAAGAATTAGAAATCATCTGTGCACAAGAGATAACCATTGCATTCATCGATGGAGAAGGATATAGTCGTTACAATTGGAAAAATGACCATTTCATGCATACCACAACTAGTGAATTCATAGGAGTTAGAAGTCTTTAAGTGCCAAGTGGCACAAGGAAGTGTTACTATCCATTACATTAATTGAGAATAGTTGAAGTAGTTATTACTCTTATGAGCACAAGGGAGTGTGATTCATTTTATCTCTAATGACAAAGGAACGATGATATTTTATAGCAAGAGCAAAGATGTTGTCCATGCAAAGAAGAATTTGAAGCACACACATCAAGTTTTGGTGTCATTGAAGATTGCAATCCTTGGAGCCATTACATTTGCACATACAGGGGAGTTCACATGGTTAAAAATGAAGCACAGTGAAGGTGTTATACATGCAACATAGATAATAAAAGAAAGCAGAAAGACATTACAAAATATGATCATTGAGAAGTAACGCTTAGGTTCTGAGGCAGTGATGATTTTTTTAAACAATTTTCATTATCAACAAAGAAGAAGCGTTCAAACAGTAAACGTGTTAGAACTAGCATTATAAAGTGGTTGTGTTAGAACTGATCAAAAGAAGGAGAAGAAGGAAAAAATTGATTGATCTCGGCCAATCAGATTGCACAAGGTAAAAGACTTTACTTTATATTTACTTTCCTAAATTGAGGGAGTTATAAGGTACTTAATTAAAAATTGAAAGTCATTTATCAATGCGCTGAAACATCAAAACAATTTCAGCAAAGGATTATATCTTAGGAGATATTACAAATTGCTTGATATTTAAACATTATAATATTTACAAAATTAATTTAGGATGTATAAGGTTTTTAACATTGGAAAAATTAAAATATTATTTTACAATTATTTCTATTTTCTAAAATTCCAAACTTGGGAGTTAAAAGGTATTCTACCTAGAGGAATACAAGTTTTGTATTATATCAACTAGGTTTTGTAAATCAGATTTAATATTTGCAAAATTGATAATGTTGGAGAGATAAGGTCTACTACATCAAATTAGGATATTAAATTTTGCAAATATAGTTTACAAAACTCTAAATATCTTATCTAGGGAGCCATAAGGTAGCCTACATCAAAGGATAATGGAAAAGAAAAAGTAAAAGAAAAAAAGTAATAAAAAAGTTGAAACTTAGAAACTAGAATCTCATGAGTTTTCAGAATCAAGAGAAGAAGAAAACCTAATCTACATTGGAGAAGACTTAGATTTTCAAGAAGAAGAAATCTATATTCAAGATGAATCACTAGAAAAGATCAAGAAACAATTGCAATTACTAAAAATGGTGCACACAAAATATGATAGAAAATATTAAAATTCAAAAGGATATATCTAAAAATAAAAATAAGGTTTTGCAATCAATCATGAGAGAGGCCAAAAGTGAAAAAATTTCAACACGAGAAGACTATTTAAATTCAGAAACTAGAGAAGCAATTGAAAATCCAAAAGATACTTTCACATTACCCAATGATATAGGAAAAGTAATATATATGGCATTACTTTCCAATGATATTCTCAAATACAATAATAAGATACAAGAGGAAATAATAAAATATTTAAAGAACAGGTATATTGATGAAGCAAATTCTTTGAATAGTAGGCTTGCAAATATTACTAGTGAAACAGAAAAAGGGGATTATTCTACACTTAAAAAATGCATGCAAAGTGTTCTTAGTAATGCTAATGATTACTATGAATATTTTGTTACTATACCTACCAATCTATGGAGAATAATATACAAAGGAATTATCACTCTTAATGTTTCTAAGATGAGAGAATAGGAAAATTTCGAAGAGGTAAAGAACAAGATAGAAATGAAATATGCTTCTAATGATACAAATGACTTAAGACCTATGATGGTATATTCATGCTGCAATACCATATAATAAAAAACATTTATGATTGATTCATGCTATGATACCAATGATCTTATTCAAATGGATAAAGATACAAATAGTGATTCTTGTCAAAATGAAAGGGAATATTGCAATGCAAGCATTGACACTAGTGATTTAAAATTTTTGACAAAGATAGAAGAATATATTATAAATATTGATGCTATATGTGATACAAGTGATCTAGATATAGTTCATGATTGCTTAGAAAAGGTTCATGGTGCTAGAATTGATGAAGGTATAAATTTAGATGATGATAGATACAGTGATGCACAAGATTATATTGATATTGATAAAAATCATTATAATTATTGTATTGATCATACTAATGGTGTTTGCTCAAATTTTATAAGACATGAAGATACAAGATCAGTAAAACATGAACATGAATGAGAGAACCAATAGCATCAAAAATCATATCAAAGTATGAAGGTCATGAATATACAGGTGAGATTAGCAACAATAAACAAGGGAATGAGTTTGCAGTAGAACATAGTGACATCAAATCAGTAATAGAGATTGATAGGAATAGTTGCTATGATGGACAAAATGGTCAAAGGCATTTGGCTACAAAAAATAGGTGTAGTCATTGTAGTAGATATGGACACAAGATAGAGAGATGTTGGAATCTCCATAGTTGTAATATTTGTGGAGGAACTAATCATTCACAAATATATTGTTGGTACAGAGAAAATCATTCCTTTGATTGGATATATATAATGACAAGAAATTTTATTAGTGAGTTCTCTCAAGTATACTTCTCAAGGTGCAAATATGCGCACAGGAAAGGTATCAACTATTTCTACAATATAACTAGAAGGAAAATAGTAACAATACCAAAATCAGAATACAAAGTCAAGCAAAAAGGTGAAGCTCAAGCAGAAGATCAATTCAAGACCACTTGAAGAATGAAGACAAATACAAAGATCCATATTGAAGACTAAAGTTTTCAATACCTAAATAATGTAATATAGGGGGTGTTAGAGTTATATTATATTACATTATTTAGGTACATGTCTATGTACCACCTTAGATACATTATTAGATTAGGAGTTACTTGGGGAAGAAGTAACATATGCACAAGTGTCAATGTGCAAGTTGTAAATGTGCAAGGTGTCCCCTTGTACAACTAGGTAGAGTGTTGGCCAAGGAATCCATCTTCCTATATAAAGGGTCTCATAGTTCCATCCTAATTGTATCACCCCATTCTAATAATAATATTTTGTATAGCTCTTGTTTCTCTCTTTCTCTCTTTCTCTCGATCTGATGGAATGGTGTTAAAACCATCAATGAAAAATTGATTGAAACACATTATAGATTGTGTTATCTAGAAGAAACAAGATGGTTTTGTTCATGGTGAACACATTTATGATGGTGTAATAATTTTACCAGATGATATGCTTTCTCTTTATTCCATGAAAAATTGTGTATGCTTATAAACTTAAGATATGAACAAAGCATATGATAGAGTTTGCTAGAATTTTCTATTTAATATTCTTGAAAATTTTGGTTTTGATAAAGTTTGGTGTGAGTGAATTACATATTATTTCCTTTTTTAAAAACAAGTTATATGTGATTGAAAGAGCCCCACATGTATTCTATTATGACCATAGAGTGGTGTTACAACAACTTGTCTATTATGCATCTATCGATTGGCAATATTTGAACCTAGGTCTCCTTTTTGAAAGTCAAGGAATCTAACTGATTGAGCTAATTCCATTTGATAAATTTTAAGGTTCACCCATGGGATTTCAACCTTGGATTATGGTCTGACATTCTTCATACTCAACCATTTGCCCTAAATCGCATGGGTGAATGAATTAGATATTGTTATAACACTCCAAAATATTTGATTTTGATTAATGGATTCTTGATATTTTGAATCATCCCATGGACTCTACTTGGTGATCCACTATCTCTTTATATATTTATTAATATTGCTAAGGCATTAGGGAGAGCTTTCTTAAAGATATTCATGTTGCAACAAGTGGTCCCTTCCAATTTCATATCCAATTTATTGATGATACTTTTGACTTGAGTTATCCCTGTCAACAAGTCCATGGAGTTTAAATCAATATTGTCATGCTATGAGAATATCACTAAATAGTTGATTAATACTACAAAATCCAAGATATTTTTCATTAATATTATTGTGGATATTTTAGGGTTAAAAATATAAAAATTCCCATCATTATATTTGAGTATTTTTTTCTCCAATAAAGAAAAAGCTAGAGAACTCAATTTTGAATAGAATGCAATGTTATTTGGGAGGTTGGATAGGCATGATTATAAACATGAAAAATTAACTTAAATTTAAAGAATTAGAGTTGGATTATACACTATTGAGACTTGATCGTCCTTTGGTTTATTTTATTTTTCTAAATTAATTATATATTCTTCCATATTACACACATATCTTACCTAAAATATTGCAGTTTCTATTTTTTAAAGGTAAGTATACATCAATTCTTATCTAATTATTTAATTTTTTTAAACATTTTAAATTAAAATAATTTTATTATACATGTTTAAATACTAAAAATAATTAATCCTAGTAACTTGATTTAGATCAATGAATGAAATGGGTCAATGGTAATATTACTTAACCTTGTAAATGTAAATAAGTTTTTTTATTATCATGTAATAGGAGTCTATAGGTTGAGTGTAGTCTTTGATGAAGGAAAGTATTATGATACAATGTAATGTGTTAACAATAAATTATAATACATTAGTATGCATAAGCCATGTGTAACCATGTAATTAATATGATGAGACGTAAGGTGAATTTAGCCAACTAACCTATTCATAGAATGAAGTTGAAGGTACATTAAATGTGCATGCCATATGAAAACCCTATTGTATTAGGAGAACATTTAATAAAGTGGAACACAATTCTCTCATAAGAATTTATAATTAAGCAATTTGCATAAGAAAAATAGTATCACAATAAACTGATTAAAAAGACAGAACACCAACTATACTTCCATACAATATTGTGACTCAATGTTATCGAGCCAAAAGCTTATGACATGTTCTTGTCATAAGTGATATTTTTAAGTGTATTTCATTTTTTTTCTTATTTAGACATAAAAATGTACCATGAACTCCCAAAAGAATGGTTATTCATCTATCTTAAATATGAATGGTGAATATTTCTTATTAGTTAGACTTAAATGTTGTACTATATATATGTTGTTTTTATGTGAATTTAAAATGTGTATTTTTTATAGTTTTTCTTTTCTTTTCATTTTTGCTTAATATATATGTGTTCTTCTAAGTGATTTAGGATTTTAAAAGTTATGGTTCTAGTTATGTACTTTGTAAAAATATTATTGTATAAATATATGCTTATTTTGATAAGTAGTCATGTTATATCTATACATAAAATGTTATTTTTATATATAAATATTTTATTAGATGTACAAGTTTGTTATATGTAAGCTTGATATAGTATAGTTTGATTTTGTACATCATAAATGTAAGTTAGCTTAATATATAAAAATTTATGCAATATATGTAATGCATGATTTTGTTTATTTTTTATTAGGGTAAAATTTGGGTTATTAAAAGGGTCTGAACCCTTTTACAATCGTAGACTGCTCTATCTAGTCTTACCAACCTAAAAGCCTTGTATTTGAAGGCTACATGACATTCAAAGCATTAAACTACTTTTTTTCAAATATCTATGGATTTACATTCCTTAAAAATATATTTACATTCATGTCTTTGAAGAGGCTCCAAAAAATGGAACCCTTAGTAGACAAGTCCAAAAATATTTAAAAATGGATCCCGTGGCACACAAATCCATAGATATTTAGAAAATGGAATACTAAGTAGAAAAATCCATAGATCTCTAGAAAATGGAACCCTTCTCACTCAAAACCTTACAATACTTATAGAAAGTCACAAGTCCACACATATCTAGAAAATAAGATCTTCAATAGACAAGTCCATAGAAATCTAGAATAAGGAACCTTTAGTAGACAAGTCCACAAGCCACCAGAAGATGGAACCCTTAACAAATAAATCTAGAGATCTTTAGAAAAAGGATCCCTCAACAAAAAAATATATAGATCTCTAGACAATGGGTCCCCTTGTAGATGTATATCTTCAAAAAATGGAACCCTTAGCAAAAAAACCCCTTAGAATTCTTACAGCTACAAACTAACCAATCACATAGTTCTCTAAAAGAAAGGACCCACAACATTCAATTCCACAAATCTCCAAAAAAAATTTATTATGGACAAATATGAAAATTATAACTTTAATTCATTGACTTGACTTTTTAAATCTCCTCCCTCCTTTGCTAGTAATGATAGCTTTTGAAGTATAACACTTAAAGTAAATCTTACAAAAAAAGTAAATACATGATCTAAATAAAGTTGAAATATAAATAACTCAATAATAAAATAAGTATAACTTAGAAATAATCACAAAATAATCACATGGAAATACTCATGAAAATACTGAAAATAATATAGAATAAAGGTCTACTAATATATGCTATGTGCTATGCATTTTTTATACCAATTATAATTATTTATCACAAATATATAATAGTATGTTAATGTGACTCTTCATATGAAGCACCCTTAACCTTCACTCTTATTTGTTACTCTTCAATTTCCTATTCTAAGGACACATGTGCACTCTTACATAATAGATACTTGTGCACATCCACACTCACAACACTTGCATACTTAATTACATGAAACTTGTACATTTCCTACACATTATTATATAAACTCACACTCTAATATAAGAAACACACCTAATCTAATTTTGTACCAAGGTGGTACAATGACATGTATAAAATAATGTAATATTCTCCAACACCCCCTTGTATTACATTATTTGGTTGTTGAAGACTTTAGTCTTCAAAAAAGTATTCATATTTCAATTTACTTTGCATTGTATATCTCGATCTTTATCAGGTTCCTTTTCTTCTTGCTTGTCTTCATATTTAGTTTCAGCTTCATGTTCTTTAGTTTTTGTGTTTTCTTGGACTATCTTATTATCATTTAATTCTTCTAAAAAAACCTTCCTTTTGCCTTTGTTCTTTATATCACATGTCTTCTTTGGTATAGTGTCTTCTGAACATTCACTTAAAGCATCATGATAAGATCTTGAATTAGATGAACTTGATGTATCAATATTGCATGAAGAATAAAATATCTTTTCTAAAAAGGATTCATCTATTTTTTATTTCCTCTTAAGATATTCAATCAATTATTTTTGTTTCATGATTTCTTCTTTGTAATATTTGAGTGTCAACAATGCCATATATAATATGCTACCAATATCTAAAGGAATTAGAATATTATATTTTCCATTATCAATTATTTCAATAATCCTAGCATGTAGATAATATTCCAAAGTTTCAAATATTTCTCCTATTGCTTCACTATAGATCAATTTTGTAGCTAGATCTATGCTTCCTTCAAATTTTTTATTCTAATTTATTTGATATTTGCTCTTTATTTTCTAATTATGTTCTTCATATCATTATCCATTGATTTCTTGAATATAGACATCCTTTTTGTTAGCTTTTGATGAGACTATAGTATAGAAAATACAACCACAAGATGCAAGATAACTAATTTAAGATAACTATAAACTAATGACACAATAATATGTAGGAAAATAATGAAATAAACATCTACAAATAACTCAGAAATATGCCATTAATGAAAGTGATAATAATAGTGCAATGCTATATAATGAAGGACATGAACATTCCATGAAAAAATATGAAAAGACTACATCGTACCATACTACTAAACTATACCACACACTCTCTATTACTACTATTCACAAATCACTCACTATGAGCCCTTTATATAGTAAAATAAATTCCTTGGCCCTTACTCTACCTAAGACTCATGTACATGTGGACTACATGCACATTTATAACTTGCATATTGACACTTGTGCATTTATTATAATACTTGAGGTAACTAACTAACTTTATTCTAAAGTAAACTCCTACTCTAGTTATGTACCAAATATGGTACATTTACATGATCGAAATGATGTAGTATACTCTAACACCCTCCTGTATTACATTTTTTGGTTATTGAAGACTTTAGTCTTCAATATGGATCTTCGATCTGGTATTGGAATTTATTCTCCTTCTCTGCTTACTGTAATATGCTCACTCAAGTAGTTAGTATATTCATACAAGGTATAGAAATCTATAAACGAAGGTTCTTCCAGTCTTGTAATTTGAATATGTCCATCTAGTTCAATCTTTGTGTTTTCTTCTCTATTTATATCTTCTTTGCTATGTTCTCTTCTAGTATGTCTTTTCTTCCTCTTCCTCCTTCTTCTCCTATGATTTTGTATTGGTACTAGTGGAATATTTATTTCATGATGAGTTAGTCTATCATCACAATAATATTGATTTGTATTGCTAGTTTTCTTCATGTGTTGACTAGGTACAAAAATAATTAATGATAGATAAATCCTCAAACATTTATTTGATGTGAATATAAATATTTTTTGTGTATTCCACCAAGCTCTAAAGAGGGCTTCATGAAGATAAATAATTAATGTTTCAAAGTTATCTTCTTTTGCCTCTTTAAGGAATAATGAAATTTTTTCTTTATCGCTAGTAGATAGATACTTGTATCCTTCAAGAATATCTATTAAGTTTTGGGAGTAAAACTCCACTTCATGAAATAGTTCTTCATTATTGAAAGCATTTCTTAATATTTCATCCATATTTCCTCTTGAATTTCCTTGAGGTAGTATTCCTTATTATTCCTTAGAGTTTTGGAGATGGAACCTTTGATGTGGTCTACCTTATGACTCCCTAGTTTAAAGTATGTGAACTACTTTGATAAAACCTTTCAAGACTTAGGTTTTGTAGAATTCCTTATGTCTCCCTAGTGATTGGAATAATCTATAAGCTTGATAAAGTGCTTAGTAAGTAATAGTTCATTATTTGGGTTGATTTTTTAATGTTCTATAAATAACAATAATCAATTCCTATTTCACCTTATCTCTCCTAATGAACTATGTACTTATTATTTTGAAGTTCTCTATGGTTGAATTTATTTTATCTCTTTGGTATGAGTATGAGACAAGTGTAAGTATATAATTCTATTAGAATAATGAATTATATCCTAAGTTGTTACTAGGATAAATTGTATGGCTAAGATTAGCTTAGTTAGTTATGATCTAATGGATCATATTGTATGCCTTTGCTATTTAAGCAAGGCTCCTTTCAATGAATAACATCAAGTATTTACTTTTACAACATGGTATCAGAGCAGGCCTTCCCTACCCTATGAGCCTGAGGATATTTAACTCATAAAGGGATTTCTCTCATAGAAATCCCCTCCCAACCATCCCCCCCCTTTTTTTCCCTCTCATATTTTATTTCTTCCCCATTTTTTTCAAAATAAGAAGTATGCTCTTCATCATTTGATGGATCAAAAACCAGATCTTTGAAATATTAATGGCTGCTAAACTATGAAAAAAAATTAGAGTTATGAGGAGGATAGTTTCATTTTGTATCTGTCCGAAAAGTAGTTTCTCAAGAGAAATGAAAAATAGGATACTAGTTTGCTGCCAAGATCTAGAAATTTTATTTGTAGAAATATGAGGAATTTCTCAGTGTTTTCTGACCACTATTACTTTCTATTTCTGGTTTATTTTGAATATCAAACAAAAAAATTCATTTGAAGTTAGATATTTGGGGATACATGCAACAACATTACATTGACTGTCTTTCACCTTGTTCGAATTTCTTCTCGCCGTGAGCTGGCGAGTGGTGACAAAACTAGTTGTAATTTGTGCAGTTTGTGAGGACATCTAGAAAGATCTACGATGATGATGGTGGTGGAGAAAGAAATATGCCTAGTTTTTTAATCTAGGAAAATATGTGCAATGATTTAGAAAATATTTTTAGGTGATGCAAATACGCCTAGTCAGACAATATGGTGTTGTATTTCGAGTGCTCTGGTAACTCCGCTTTGGAAGGGGTGCATTCCGTGTATGTGAACCACCTTTGGTGGTGTACCTTGTGCTAGTTGTTGTTGATCTATGAGTGTTGTGTGCGCATGGGACTCACTGCCCAATTTTTTGGCAGACCTTTGAAAAATCATGCGTGAATGGAGGATGAATGCGTGTTTACCTACTACTAGTGGGTTTGAAGAATTTTTTGGGCCCTTCACATGCATATTGATGTCATGTTTATTTTTTTGTGGAGTAAATTGTTTCTATTTCTATGCTGAAGTCATGTCATGACAAGGGTGGAGGCTACCGTAATATATTCTTCATCTCTAGTATTTTTATTCCTAGAATGCCCAATCTACGCTTTCGCCACTACTTTTTTATGTGAACAAATAAATATCGTTTATGGTGTTCGATGATGTGAAAGCATTTGTTCCAAGCTCCCCATGTCGTTGAAATGGAGAACCCCCAATTCTAACGAGCAGTCCATGAAATGGTGTATGTATTATTGGAGCAACACCACAAACTGTACGTAGTATTGGAGCAACACCACATTAATGGATCAGAAGTCTGGTGGAAATAAATACCAAAATATGACGATATCGTGACATCATTTGGAGTCGTTAACAACTCATGACAAGACGTCCGACTAAAATTAAGTTGAAAAACTGCATCTTCTCCAATGGTCCAAGCATATTCATTTTCAGACGTTTCCATTAATCTAGGACTTTTTTCTTGGTGCCTCACTGCACCACTTGGAGACAATCAAAAGATTTTACCTAGTCATCTACCAGCTTCTAGCTCATTCATCAATGCTAACCAATCTGTTGCTGCTCACATCTTGATCATATAGAATAAAATTTTGTGGAGTTATAACTGGGCTCGTCGTTCTTTGTAATGCAACTGCATGCATATTCAACTTTTGTGGTGGGTACACAGAAGAATAATGTAGGTTGCAAGACGTGCATCAGGAAATTTTTTTGGCGAGATATTGCTGGAGCATTTATGTGAAGTTAAATCGTAATTTTCATCGATGATGGACTCGATCTTGACTGACACTCATAGCCCTCCTATAGCAGTTCTGATATAGCATTGGGTGAAAAAAGTAGTGTTGTTTTTTCTGGCAACGAGGTGGTGTATTTTCCTCTAGGACATGTGAAACAGTCATGGTAGTAACTCTTGATGTGCATGGCTGTTGAGAGGAATTGTACCATTAGGGATAGCCATGAAGGTGATCTACTAGCCATCAATATAAGTTGGTGTGCTGGTGAGGAGGCATGATTGTCAAAATTTCCATTTATGGGATCTTTGAGGACGCAAAAAGTTTTTAAATCATTTCAGTTACAAAATGCACTTGGTCGTGTAGATGTCTTTCATCACCTCCATGAATAATAAACTATTGTTGTAGTGTATCAGTTGTGGTATATTCTAAGGTTGAACACGAAGACATGGATCCTGATGACTTTCCTGGAGAGCTCGGGGATGTGTTGCAAGTTATACAGGAGATCTTGAATCATATTTTTTTTGTTCTTGGACATGGTGAGCGTGATGGTGCTAGACCGTGCTGCTTTCATACTTCATGCAGGATAATTTTAATGCCACTGATATGAAAAACCATACAGTAAAGGGGGATATTTTTTATACCTTTATATTTATTTAAAAAATGGTGTTTGCTCGATAAATTTTATTTGGAGACGACGTGATTTGATTAGAGATTCTGCTCGTTGAGGCTAGCATAGTGAATATTGTGAAGGTGCCTATTTTTTTCACCTGGAATACCCAACTTACAATAGCCTCTCGTTCCCAGCTACATAACAACAGCTAGTTGGCATAATCCAGGGTTATTGCTACGATCTGTTGCTTCCAAATCATTGGTGGGAAAACAACTCTTCTCCAGAATTTTGTGCAGATCTGTTCTTTGACTGCAACTATTGCTTCTAATTATTACTGAAGCACAGTATTTTGTTTTAATATCCTAGAAATGCTCAAAACAGATTGATAGCCGATGTTGAAAGAAATCCCGACTATGAAATTTGCAAGTATAGATGTTGTTTTTGTTATTTTTTGGGGAGTGCATTCCTGTAATTGCTTTTTGATAAGCTCAGGAATCTTTAGGAGTCAGATAGAGTTTGAGATGCACCATTTGCTAACAGATCATGTTTTGTTTTGGTATGCTCACCTTGTATTTTGGAACGATGCACTCTGTTGTATCTACAAATAACTCTGTGAAATTTTTATGGCCACCCAAGTGGAGGATAGCCTTTCGTTAACTAAAATTTGGTGCTAGGGCCACCGAACCTATTTATTTTAGCATTGGCCATAAAATATTCAACATGGGATGGGCCCGAACGAGTAGAATTTTTGGCGATTTTTTTGGCCAACCCAGCATCGAAAGCAATTGGGCTAAGGGCTTGTACTTGTCAGAGCATAAAGTGGCGAGAGTTTGATTGAAGGTCCATTTGCAAAATTTCTCACCCTTTTTAATCAGCATGGTTATGCACTTTTTTAATAGTTTAAGGGTGGGGTTTTTTTAAGCACTCAATTTTAGGTGGAGAAGTTGGCCCATTATTTTTTTAAAAATGGGGCATTCTGCATTTTTTTAATGTTTTTTCTTTCACATTCAAAATGGGTGGGGGTCACTTTACATCCCTTGCATTGTAAAAATAAAAGTGGAGGTAATGCCTTAAATAAGGGATAATTTTTTTTTCATTCCATAAAATGTAATTCCTTGTAATAGAAAGAAGAAGTTCATTCTTTTTCCTGCAAATGAAGGACAATATGTCACCCAATAATAGGGGTATTTATACTCGTCAAAAAGGTTTTTTGAGCTGGACAAGATGGTGCAGTCAATTTTTAGTTTTGAAACTGATTTCCATATTTTTTGTGACTCAAAAATATTGTATCATGGAGTGCATTCTCGGTTGAACTCGACACTCCTAAAGCATTGTAAGTGATCCTAGTATCTAGTCATCTCCTCTATATAACCTAGCGGTTGCAGCTACTGGTTACCCATGCATTCCGGTAGGATGAGGTCACCATAAGGACACGTTCGAAAGCTACATTGGTACCCTTTATTTTTCAAATTCCCTTGAAGTAAGCTATTTGTCCACTCTTTTTAGACCTTGTTATCAGCCCATTGTGTTCATATAGGTGGAAACCACTACTTATGCTTGTGGATTCAATTTGGACATCCCTTGTGATTCTTATGGTTCTTTCCACACTATCTTCATAATATTATTTTGTGAGACACATTGATTTCAAGGGGTTTTTTCTTTAGTGACATTTTTTTTTCATGGCTCAAAGCCTTGATCTATGTCACAAGCACCCGTCTGGGAGTATGCTTTCATTATTTTGACTTTGAGTCTCTATTTTTTTAGACATATGATGGATAATTTGTAGGCTTCTTGATGGAAGTTGTCTTTAAGGGGGGTTGAGAATATTCCTTCATCCTTCATGTACATCTTCCTCCTCCTTCTTCTTCTTCTTCTTCCTATTCTAGCAGGTGGTTTTCCATCATATCTCCAACAGATAGTTATGGAAATATTGTACATGATTACCTTATCAAACCTTGTTGTCAGGACTCATAATTGTAAATATGCCACTTTTTTTGCTTTTGTTGTTTTCTCACTACCTCCTAGTATCACTTAAGGGAGGTGTTAGTATATCCTAGTACCACTTAAGGGGGGGTTTTAGAATAATAAATTATATCCTAAGTTGTTACTAGGATAAATTGTATGGCTGATATTAGCTCAGATAGTTATGATCCAATGGATTAGATTGTATGCGTTTTCTATTTAAGCAAGGCTCCTTTCAATGAATAACATCAAGTGTTTACTTTTACAACAAATTCCAACTCCTTTAAGTAAATAGTAAAATTATTTTTATAGCCCTTAATATCCAATAATTTAATATTTCTAAATTCCAATAATTTATGTTTGATGTAGTATACCTTATACCTCCCTAATTTTGGAATATTAGAAATTGATAATAATATTTGCAATAATAATATTGTTTTCCAAGTAGTAACCCTTATACCTCCTATGATGTTTAATTGTAAATATTAAAGTATTTGTATTTCAAATAAATGAAATGAAATACTTATGAACTCCTTTATATGCTTTCAATTTTCTAAGGTTGATTTTCAACTTGAAATGAAAATAGTTTCAACCTTAAGTCATGCTCCTTATTGAGTGAGCATTGTAAGTCTTCGATTGTGGATGTATGATAGTTGTTGCAGTGTGTACGTATTAAGATTCAATTCTCATTTGAATTGATGGATATATATTGTATTTAAGCTCTTAAACACTCCTTGAACTTGTTGTTAATATTGTTTATACGTCCCTTGACTTCTCTGTGTTAATGCTTGCTCCGAATATGTGTCTATCACTTTGAATTTCTCCCTATGAGCACTCTTAATACTTTGGTTAGAAATATGCTTCCCTTGTCCTCAAAAAAGTACCAAGTGGCACTAAGTGTAACCCAAAATACTAGATCTTCTCCTTAGGTGGTGCGGTGCTCAATATGAATCTTTGGGATATGTTATGTAACATGGTGTAAGCCTGGATATAACTCTTGAGAGTGATGCTCTTCTTAAATTTTATGAGTAATTATAATGAGAATTACTTTGACAAGTGCTTCTTCCTTGTAACCACCAATGTTGGAAGGAGTCCACAAGTTCCTCCAACTAGTAGTGTCACTCAAGATTATTTTCAATTTCCTCCTCAATCTACTAATCTCAATATTCTTGCTTCTATTCCACCAATTGTTAGTTATCCTCTCTAGCAAGGTATCACATATCATAATAGTATCAATTCTTCCAGCATGTGCCAAGTACCCGTTCAATAACCTACCTATACCCCTACCTTAGGGAATATAGGGGTATTGTATAACAATAATCTAGAGGTGTAAAGTTTGGCAAATATGGCAAAATAATTGGTTTCAAAAGTGGAGATGATTTAGCCCTCTATTTTCACTTAAAACTATAAATAAATGTGCAATAAACCCCTAGACACTATTGTTGTTGCCATACCTTATCCTAAGCCTTTTTCCATGTCAGTTTTACCTATATATAAGGGAACAAAAGATCTAAATGAGCATCTAAGAAGATTTAGAACAACTTATTATTATCTCGCCTACGATGATATGTTATTACCAAATATGTTCCCTAAGAGTATTTTTGGTATGGCATTAGAATGGAACTATTGATTACCCAACCATTCTCTAAATAATTTTGAAGAGACAACTAAATTATTTATTCAACAGTTTGGTGCTTATATTGAGAAGAATGTAACCATAAAATATGTCTATGATTTAAAGCAAGGCAAAGAGGAAAGGTTTTTCAAAATTCTTGTCTCATTGGAGGAGTCTAGTTGGACGCTTGAGATATACTTTACCTCCTTGAGACATGCTTGATATATTTATTGGAAATTTACAAGAATAATTATTTTATGCATTAGAAACAATAATTATCACATATTTTGATCAATCAATTGAGTTAGCAAGGAAAGTGAAACAAGATCTTATCAGAAGAGGATAGCTCAAAATGAAAAAAGATAAAACCATTAAGTCACAACATGAAAATAAGGATGTGGTAGGTGATGGTGTAATGGATAGTAGACCTGTTAATAGTATTGTTAACAACCTACAAAATATGGTTCTTCAAAAACCTCCACAAAGAAATTTCACAAGACTTGGCATACCTATGGAAGAAGTCCTAAAGCAAATTTTGGAGGCTAATATGATTGAATTACCTCCCATAAGGTAACTAAATACTATAGATATTTGGTATAAGGTAGGATAGCATTATGCATATCATAGAGTGGAAGAACATTGGACAAATTATTGTAAGAATTTGAAACATGTGGTATAGGATTTGATTGATACATAATGCATTGATATATGAAATTATCAGTCATAAAATAATCAATCTTCTACCCAACAAACACCAATGATAAATCAAGATATGGGAATTTTCAAGGATCCATTACCAAAGCATAATCAATAGGCAACTAACCAAGTACCATATCAAAATGTGCCACCTACATATGGTAATATGGTTGGCATGGTTGGAGTAACTACAAGGAAACAAGTTCAAGCTCATTTGACTCAGTGTTCTCAACAGGAAAAGAGTTCTTCCTCACAACCAATCTTGGGTTTGAAGAATAATCAAATAAAAAGTACAAAAATAGTAACTCCACCTCTAGTTTTGTGACCTCAATCTAAAATCTCTTTTGACCTTCAACATCAGCTAGCCAGTACCCCATCCAAGATTTCTATTTTAGAGATCTTACAAACTTCTCCTACTCATCGAGAATATTTATGGGAACTTCTAAGATAACAATCTATCCCTTTAGAAATTTCCCCTAGTGCTATGGCTAATATTGTAAGCTCTCTTGGGATACATCATATCAAATTATTGAATGACAAAATTTCTTCCTCAGACCTATGTAGGGATTCTTCTTTCTACATTACTGCATTTATTGGGGAAACCTTTATCAAACGAATCTTGATTGATAATGGTTCTTCCCTCAATTTATGTACATATCAATTTATCCAAAATTTCGTATTAAAAGAGGAAGATTTAACTAAATCCAATGCAATCATCAAAATATTCAACGAGTCCCAAGAAGCTTGAGGTATTATCTCCCTCCCCCTTAAATTTAGACCCAATATCTTAGATACATTGTTCTATGTGGTACCTTGCCTTGCATATTTTAATATACTTCTTGGATGTCCTTGGATTCATGCAATGAAGATCATCCCTTATACTCTTCATAAATGTTTAAAATTTTAATTTAAAGATCAACTTGTCACCATTCCAGGTGACCCTAATCCATTCAAATATTGTTTTATGGTTGAACAAGCTCAGTTTGGTCTCAATGTTTGTCCTTCAGTTTCATAATTTGTTTCTCCAAGTTCCTCATCTCGAGTATTCGAGTAATTCTAAAATCTAAAATTGAGTGAGGAACCTCTAATCAAAGTTTCATCATCAGATAAAGATAATTAGTTTATTGAAGAACCTCTTATGGATACATCTCATCAAGGTTGTGAGCAGAGTAATGAGGATGAGGATTCCCCTTATCCCTCTAACATCTTGTTTTGTAATATGATAAATTCTATGTGTTCTAATGGTAAATATTCTGCTTCTCAAAGGGACCTTACTTTGCTATCTTATAGAGATCTTGTAAAATTAGAGATTGTCCCTCCTCATGTTAAGAAAGATGGTTTTGTTCGATAATATATAGATTATCATGTTATGGCTACCAAAGAAAAGGCTACAAAGGAGCCTCTTCATGATTATAATCATCGATATGGCTTCCCTTCTAGATGAAATAGTCCCTTGTATGCCTATTATTTTTGTTAATATAGGAGGCACAATTAAAATATGTGTTGACTATCATTTTGATTGCTTGTTTAATAAAACATAAAATAAAGTAAAATCAATCAAAAAATTAGACATGCATATGCATTTTCATTCCATAATACCCGTTTGCTTGCTCATATTGCATGAAAAATTTATCATATTTTGCATGGTTTCATAAAATTCTATTCCTCTTGAATTTTTGCTTTTCATAATTGCAGTGTTGCTTGTTCATGATTGCTTGATCATATAGATTTTTGAGGATTTGTGATAATGGCAAGTGATGATACCTAGTTAGGTCATAGATCACATGAATTGCACTCTCACTAGGGATTTGATGCCTGGTGAAGCCCCAATCTAGGGCCCATGAATTTTCATCCCTTATTTTCTTCTTTTCTTCCTTTACTCTTTTCTTCTCTTCTATATTCTTCTTGTATTCCTTGACTTTGAAAGTTTTTACAATGACTATCATTTCTCTCCAAAGTCAAGGAATATAATCCTCTTTTGGTATGTCCTTGTCCTTTGCATTATTCTTATTTATCCTCTATTTTATTTGTTCAAATAAGGATATACATTCTTCTCTCCTTTGATTGCACATTTCCTCCCTCTTGATTTTTTCAATAGCTGAAACTTCAAGCTGGGGGCACACACACACAGTTCTTTTGCTCCTCATTTTCTTCCTCTCTTATCTTCTAGCACATGCACACACTCACATTGTGTTATGCTCATATGAATTGGTCTATATACATATTATTACACACCCCTATCGAGTAGCACTATGGGTGAATTTTAGCACCCCTTCACCCACTATTTTTTTTGGATGAGATGTGAGTATGGTAAAATGTCCAAATTTGAATCATTTAAGGACATGCGAAAATACGGAGAGGTAAGAATTGAAGTTGAATCTCAAAGTCCTACCTAGTTTCTATATGGAATACCTAGATCCCAAAAACCTACCCCAGAAGGATGGAAGAATGGGAAAGTTGCTTAAGAAATTTTGTTCTTGAATTCCCATCCTTGAAATAGACAGAACTTTGGGAAGAGCAGTAGGTAAATTTCAAGCTAGGATATTCATTTACGAAGTGGAGAATTAGGAAGGCATTCAAACAAGGTACTATGCTCGAATAGCCATTCAAGATCAAGATCGTCATCTACCAAGAGGGAAAGACATTAATGATCTTGGCCACCTCATACATTGGATTGATGGGCATGAAAGAGGTAATTGAAAGAAAACAAACTCAGAGGTAATCAACTCCTAGATTCCTAAAGGACAAAGGGGCAGGAAAAATTTATAGCCCAACAAGAATATTAGAATGATCAAAGACCTGGATTGATGCAAAAGCACCTAACCCATTCAGATGATCATCATTCCTCCTGAAATAGAGTTACATAAGATCTTTTGACTATTATAGCAAGATTATTCCTACTGAATGCCATTAATGCTATAATTGGAATTCCATTTAAAATATTCTATAAATAGCAAGAAGCTTGGCATCCCAAAGCATGGCTCTATGGCCTATGCAATTCATATGTAATTCTTCATCACTTGTAAATAGTAGTGAATCATAGTTTAGTCTCTCAATATATCTTTTATTCTACTTTTGAATTTGTGTGAATGTTTATTTCTATGATGACCATTTGAGTTGATTCACTTTCTACTATCTAGATTTCACAGGTCTAACTGGGTGGTTCTATATTTAACATTCACCACTAGACATCAGGATTTATTTTTGTTAAGGTCAATCAGGTGGGAGTACTCTAATTCTACTACTTGGATTTCATGCACCCTCCTACTGGTTATGGAATTCACCCTTGCATGCTAAGCTAAAGGATAAGTGATAGATGGTACGGGCTGATTAGTTAGGTGGTTTGCTACTATTTGTACTAACAATGTTGAAGGAGTGTGTCTTGATGTAGCCATACATTGTCCTTGTCAGTTCTGTCTACAAATTTCTTTGCTTTCTTTTTCATTCCCTTTTCCCCATTTTTTCCTTTATGACATAGTTAGCTAGAACCAAAGGAGTCTGTCTTCTCTAGATATCGACCACCTCTACCTATCCTGGGTTAGGTGACCATTCAATACTAGTTGGAAACCTATGAGTGTGCCTCCTACTCATTCGATGTTGATTTTCATTCCAATAGTTTTTGGCGACTCTACTGGGGACCTCTATGAGTTTTCGTGTTTGCAAAAATCAGATTTTGATGATACTTTGGTTTACCCATATCTTGGAAAATCTCCTGTAAACTCTAAGTTGAGCAACATATCCACATCATGAGATCAGTTGCCTTTTGTTCATAAAAATTTCCATCTCCCGAAGGACCTAGGGTTTGATGAGCAGCCCTGACCTTGCAAATGGTGATAGTATGTTCATCTAGAGACTCCAAATCTGGTGAGTTTCCCCTAGTGGAATGATCCTGGTTCGCTGGACCTCCAATATTGGTATGAGATTCCTGAAAGTGCCTTGAAATGTCTCATCAAATATGACAAAACTTTAGGAAGTACTCAAGAGCACCTAGAAGATGTTGTTGCATTAGCACCCCTCCATAGCATAGCACATGAAGATATCATGATCAGGATCCTAGTATTATCTCTAGAAGGAAGGACACTATGGTGATACTATACCCTTGGATGGAGAAAAATCTACTCATGGAAGGATTTGGTGAAAGCTCTTATCAATGCATTTGATGGCTCTATGGGTCCCTTCCAACTCTTGATGAACCTCTCATTTATCAAGAGGGCCACTTATGAATCAGTCATAGATTTCAATTTATGATTCAGTAGAAGTTGGAAAAGGATTCATTTTCACTTTAGCCATCCCCTACCTAGGCTCACATGTACTATATTCAATCTTTCAGTTCAGATATAAACCTCCTATTGTATCAATTTAGGGAAAGGAGATTCCCTCAAATATTTTAGGAAGCTGTATGGATAGAGTGACTCCTATTTCAAGAAAAAAAACATCATCAGATGACTCTGCCTTCCCATATCCTTTTCCAACCACCACTGTTCCCTTCCCTACTATACAAAATTCACCATATGTGCCATCTCAAGCTCTGCAAGAGCTAAGGCTACAATCATGTGGGATACAAGGGGGTAGATCATTCCTTAGGCCCATACAAGAGAAATACAGGTGTCGATCCTAAGAGTAACAATATTATTGTCTACACCTTCTCTTGAGAAACGGAGGATCTGGACCAAGACGAGAATTGCACTCACAAAGAGGGAGTATTTTTACACCCTTTTTATATCCAAGAGCAAAGTAAGCAGGAAATGAGTCATATTCATAATGGCTTAGTTGGTCAACATTAAGGTCCTGAGTAAGATCCATCCATTGTAGGCTTAATCAAGGAGACCTGCAAAGAGAAATACACAAGGATGATAGAGGTATGTGAATATGGGATTTTACTACAAGTAGATCCCAAGGAGTGGCAACATTAGAGCCTATTGCCACACAAACCAGTACTTGAGGAAGGCTCCTGTGTGGTAAAAATGATTTCCACACTAATAATAGGTTGCATAAGTACTAGTATGCATGATGATATGCTAAGTTATGACCTCTTAGTAGCTTGGAAAATATTTTGGTAATGCCAACCAGACTACAGAAGGCAACTCAAGTTCAACACAATTTTGTCCAGATATTGCAGATTCACTGGATAAAGTCAAGATAGGTCAGTGGTTGTGGCATATGAGTGGTGCCACAATTTTATGTAAATACACTGATAGATAAATAAATCATACAGATCGTAAGGCCACATGATTTTTGACATCACTCAAGGAGATCCACTTCTGATAAGAAGAATGATCTCTAGATGGCATCTCTTCCTTAAGTGTTCTTTCTTCTCTTATTTATCTTGTGACTTTGTAGCCCAATGGACAACTCTCTTAAAAGATCATAAGCTAATGTAGCAAGTACACCTTCACTTGTATGGCAAAGATACACATCAGGTGAAAATAGGGTTATGCATAGTGGCTATTTATAGCCAAATTGGCTAAATTTTGGATTTTCAAAATTTGTAATTGGCTAATATTTGGGACTCTTGACTGGGGCCCATTAGCCTAAAAAAATTGGGTGGAAATTTTTTTTGGGGTCGATTCGCCCCAATTTTATAATAATTTGACTATTTTAAGTTTAAATTTCCAACATTGCCCCTAATAATAGTGAAACTTCTACATGCGTTTGGACACTATTCACATGGATTTCAAAATTGATTCGCTAATTTTTTATAAATAAATTTTGTGGCTGACCTCTTACGCATAACCCTAGGTGAAAACCTTTCAAATCAAATGTAGAAATCAACAAAAATCACTCTATAAAAAGCTTTGTGGGCACCTCTGATTCATTCACTAATCCAAGAGCATGATCAAAGGTTTGAATATGTGTTATAATAGGCCAAAAATATTCTTGTTGAATTGCGTAAGAAAGAAGGGTTATATCAACATAGATAAATATCTTTGGGATTCTATCCATTCTTGAAAATACCTCGAGCCATGAAGGAGTACATCGATGAAGATCTACTTTGAGAGGTTTTCTCCAAGAATACTCTCTCTTTTATTTCCTTCTTGCACTACTTCTATCTCTCTTCTCCTTCCTCTCTGTCTTTTCTCTCATCTTTCCTTTTCCTACACTTCTTCTTGTCTTGTGTCTTCTTCTTGCTTGTGTTCTCCACTGTATACTACCACATTGTACCCTCCCTCTTCCCCTAGTTTGTCTATTATCTTTCTCTTGGCTACCCCTATTCCTAGTTTATTCTTTCTCCCCTAGTCATCCTCCCTCCCCTTTTTTTAAGCTTTTTCAAAGTAAGAATGCTATCCGAGTTCCTATTCCCAGCAAGTGGAAATTCCATGTGAGTCACAAAGAGTGTGGGTGAATTTTGGCACCCATTTAACCACTCTTTATTTAGGATGAGATGTTAGTATGGTATAATTTCCAATTTTGAAGCATTGAAGGACGAGCGAAAATATGGAAAGAAGAGCATTGAAGCTGAATTTCAAAGTCCTGTGTATTTTCTAGACATAAGACCTGGATCCCAAAAACCTGCCCCAGAAGGATGGAAGAATGGGAAAGTTGCTTAAGAAATTTTATTCCTGAATTCCTATCCTTGAAATAGATAGAACTTTAGGAAGAGCAACGGGTAAATTTTAAGCTAGGATATTCATCTACAAAGAGGAGAATTAGGACGGCAATCAACCAAGGGATTGTGCTCGAATAGCCGTTCAAGATCGGGATCATCATCTACCAAGAGGGAAAGGCATTAATGATCTTGGCCACATCTTACATTGGGTTTATGGGTGTGAAAGAGGTAATTGAAAGAACACAGACTCACAGGTAATCAAATCCTGGCTTCTTGAAGTACGAAGGGGTAGGGAAAATTTGTGGCCCACCAGAATGCCAAAATGATCAAAGGCCTGGATTGATGTATAAGCACCTAACCCCTCCGAAATATCACCATTCCTCCTAAAACAAAGTTACAATAGATATTTTTACTGTTACAGCAAGATTATTCTCGTTGAATGCCATTAATGCTATAATTTGAATTCAGTGTAAAATATTCTATAAATAATAGGATGCTTGACATCCCAAAGTGTAGCTCTATGGCCTTTACAATTCATATGTAATTATTCATCCCTTGTAAATAATAGTGAATCATTATTTGGCCTCTTAATCTATATTTCATTCTGCTTTTGTCTTTGTGTGAATTTTTATTTCTGTGATGGCCATCTGAGTTGATTCACTTAAGTTTCTATCTGGATTCTATGGATCTAACTAGGTGGTTTTGGAATTTGCATTCAACACTAGGCATCGAGGTTTATTTTTGTTAGGGCTAATCAGGTGGGAGAACTTTAATTCGACTACCTAGATTTCATGCACCCTCCCACTAGTTTTGGAATTTACCCCTACATGCTGAGCTAAAGGAGACATGATAGGTGGGGTAGGCTGATCTGTTAGGTGGTTTTCTATTGTTTGCACTAGTGATGTTGAAGGAGTTTGTCTTGATGTAGCCATACACCATCCTTGTCAGTTCTAGCTATGACCTCCTTTGCTTAGTAGTTATCTAGAACTGAAGGAGTTGATCTTCTCCAGAGATCGATCACCTCTGGGTTAGGTGATCATTCAATGCTAGTTGAAAACCTCTGAGCATGTCTCCTTCTTGTCTAGTATCAATTTTTGTACCAAAAAGTACTTGCTAATACATCATTCACATCAATAGTAACATATCACCGCTATTGGGTTACACTTCTTTTGACTCAATAGGCTCTACATCCCATTAAAAGATAAGCTCCTTGACCATTTTAGTAGATCTCGGCATACATCCTAGTGGGTAATCTTCCCATAGTAGTCACTAGCAAGTAATCACCCATTGCGGGTTACACTCCATCATTTTAGTGAGCAATCACCCATAGCGGGTTACGCTCCATATTTTTTCCATCTATCCATCTTAGCGAGTACTACACCCATAGCGGGTTTTCACTTCTCATCTAGATCATTCTTTTGGGTATAATACCCTTCATTCAAGGTTCTTGATCAGATTCTCTCACTTTATATTGTTGGTCTTCTTTGGATATGTTCTTCTTCTCTTCCATTCTTATTTCTTTCCCCTTTTTCTATTTCAACCATGAATTTCATCTTAGATAGATTGCATTTCATGCTAGCTGCATTAGATTCATGTTGTACCTAGTAATATTTGCTTTGTTTGCTTGCTTGCTTTACTATCTTTATTTCTTCTATTTCCTTGGCCTTTTCTCAAGTTTCTTAAGGAATTCCCATTTCATTCAAAACCTGAGGGGGCACCCTAGATATAGACACATTAATGGTAGTAATGTCTCGTCTTGTGTGCAAGAGTCCAGAGTGAACTTCATGATACCCATTTTGCACCACCCCTTATCTATGTTTGTTGTCTTCTTTCCCATATGAGTCTACATATTTATTTGATGCATTTACTTGGCCTTAAATGCATTAAATAGGGGGTAAAATGTAGACATGGAAAATTGACCCACTAAGGTGAGTAATTTTCCCTAGATCCCTTGTTTTCTCCCTAGAAAAGTAAGTTATATTTGAGCTAATTTTTACACTACCAAATCTCCTTTTTTCCCCTCAAATCCTATACAATTGGATCGGGATCAAAAAGAGATTTCCAATGGTATATGATTTGTCCCATTCTGACTCTGTTTGACCCTTCAAAATGCATTAAAACTGCATAGGGGTCTAGTAGTTGTAAAATTGTGGTCCACTTTTGAAGGGCGTGATTTCACATTACGAAATCATGGTTAGCCTTTGCGGGGTGTGATTTCATATTTTAGGGTTTTCTCTTAAGGAAACCCTAATTTTCAAAGTTGATTTCTTTTGAGGTTGGCTTTTCTTAGTTTTTCTCGCCCATTCTTCTTTCAAATCCACTATAAAAGGAGGGTTTGAAGTTTTATTCACCAAGAAAGAAAGTTAATTAGCAAACAATTTTTATTCAAGTCTATTTCTTGATGTCTTCTTCTTTCAAAATTAAGCTAAATCACAAGTGTAAAGTATGATCAGTTGAAACTTTTTTTTCTACGGCATTGGATTATGTGTTGCTACCCTTGGTGGACAAGTGTTGAAGCCCTAAGGAGGAATCTACTACTTGGAGGTCTCTTGTTGGTGCTTCTTTGCTACCACCAGGTTGTTTTTTATCTTCTATATTTTGCATTTTATTTAGGTTTTGATTACACATCTATCAATTCATATTTTTTGAGTTTTTTCCTCACTTTTGCAAAATCATTCCCAATCATTTTAGGGTGTGATTTCACCAATCTAAGAAATCGTGGTGGCTCCTTACGAGGTGTGATTTATCACAAACCACATTTAGGGGTAAGCTGCTACCCCCAAGCCCTAGATCTATGTTATAGACTACATTTAAGCCATATTAGGGTATTCTATACTTTGTTTTATCATTTTGTTCTATTGCATTCTGTTATGCTTGTTCATATTCCAAAGGTCAACTTTTGCTTCTATTTTCAAAGTTTAGCTAAAAGGACCTAGGGGGCTTGATTGTTGCACCTCTAAGCAGTATTGTATAGTAGCCGAAGTAGGCCCCCTAACACTAATTATATTTTTCAAGTGTTTGACAAGTTATCTTCCAAGAACATGGATTGTTGATATCACTGGACAAAGGATAAAAGTAAAGATCAACCATAGGATAAGATAAGTGCCATAATTAGGCTTTAGGTTGTTTTTTGAGTGTTTGTTATTTTTGTTATAAACCCTAGATCTGATTTGAAAATAACATATTTAATTAATTTCTAGGTATTTGAAAGGAAAACAACATATAGTGTGCACCTAGGTTAATATTGTTTGTGCATCCTCTCTTGAGCCCTTTCTTGAAGGTTTTTTGTTTTGAAACCCTAGGGTTAGAAAGCATTCAAAGAAAGAATCATTCTAGGGTTAGCTCTTGTTTTCTTGCATTATGTATTTTTGCATTGTCCTTTATCTTTTATAACATAGATCTAGAAAGGTCAAACATAGGTGATTGTCTTAAAACGAATACATAAAAAATTCTTGAAAACCTATGGACTTGGAGTGAGTTCTAAAATCATTCCTAGTGAACCCTTATCCCATTCTTTTACATCAAGTGTAGAGAACAACATACCCATGCGGTCACCTTGGATTTCTTTGCGGATACGACCAAGAATCGTACATGGTAGGGTAGTTTTTCCCCTCTACAAGTTAAGCCAACAACTTTAACTTATGTTGGACTCATAGAAGAAGTGATCTGGGAACAATCTCCATTCTTCTAGCAAAAAATACCTTAGTATACCAGGCTTCTGAAATACTTTGCTGAACAATTTTAGTCAAGATTACAATACTTTCAACACAATGCAAGCAGAGTCTAGAATGTAAAGCAAGCAAAGCGACAACCCATATCACTTAGGGTAGCTTCAAAGAAGTCTAACATGCTGACATTAAAAATAAATAGAGGCTCTTTCTTGGTTGAGAGACAAATGTTTAACTAAACATATTACTTTATTATATAAGGATGAAAAGGAGGTTAGTCATGGTGTTTATGATTTGTAGCCCATTTTTTTAACCTGAGAGATGCAACTAATGGCATAGTAATACTTGATTTTGGGTTGTGAAGTCTAAAGCAATATAAGACGATGAACACAGAGAAGGATTTTTATGTATGGATTTGGGTTGAGATAATTTCAAGTGGAAAGTAATAATTTATATAGTATGTTTCAGAAATATAATTGGATAACTATATATTAAATAAAATAAAAATCATCTTATTAATTTATTACTTAACCACATAAAAATTATTTTATCTTTAAATATTTATAAATTGAAGTCACACTGCTTAAGTAAACATATAGATGCCATCGAAATTTGATGATGGTTAACTTTTTAAGGTTTTTTTACTCTGATGTTTGTGTAGAATGACACCTCTTAATAGGGATATGGGTGTCATTCATGTTCCCTGACCCTTCATTGGTATACACTTATACAAGAGATTCAATTACAGGCCATTCATTAGTATACACTTATACAGGAGATTCAATTACTCGCCATACAAGCATCAGACTCACAATAAACACTTTTCGAACTCTCTCTCACCATCCATAATTCTGGGTTTCCATTGTAAAATTTCATAGTTAAAGGTGTATATATACATTAGCTTAGATTATTACCTTTTAAACTTATAAAAAATATTTTTTAAAATATATTTTTAATTTTGAAATTAATAATTATTTTTAATATATTAAAATTATTAAAGAAAATTAATAACTTCAAAAAATTATCAAATATATATCAAGTTCATCAAATCAAATATAAATTCATCAAGGCATATGAGAAGATTATTTTACCCATAGAGGATAGTATTTTTAATGCATTACCTATTAAAATTATAAGTGTATTTAGTATAAAATATTCAATACTTTTTTTATAATTTTGGTGTAATCTTTCTCTTCTATTTAATTTAGTTATAATTTTTTGATGAAAAAGTCATTATATTAATAAAATAATGTTTAATCATACAAAAAAAGGGTGGGTGGGATTAGCACACCCCGTAAACCAATACATTAACCACTGTGGTTAAGAGTATACAAAGGTGTCGAAACTGATCCACAAGCGCCAATAACAACTCGCCAAAACAAGTATTAAATATGCATTCGGAAAAGAAAGAAGCCGAGAAATTACTGCCACCTGGAAGGGGAAGGAAGATGCATATGACTCATAATGCAGGATGCATTCCCCCAATGATCCATGAGGGTACGCAAGTACTACAGCTCCACTTGTACTTTTTTATAGCCTAGCGTAAAATAAATCATTGGGTGCTTAATATTTGTACCATCATCATCAGTTTGACGCGCACTTAGAGGATTTCGATCAGACTACTATCTTTGCAACAGACTTCCCTCAAAGTTTGAACCTGGTTCTCTTCTTGATAAGTGACCAACTAGACGTTAAAAAGTTTATCCAACACAACCAACTATGTTAAAATTTTTATCCTACCCAGTGCAATTGACTACGTTAAAAAGATACATCATCCACTATGTTAAAAAGTTTACCTAGCACGGTTGACTATGTTAAAAAGTTTATCCTACCAAGTGCAAAATTTACCTAACGTCTTCCCAACTATGTTAAAAAATTTACCCAATGCCACTAGGTGCGATAAAAAAATTACCCTACTCAATGCAAAGTTTACCCTACCCAATGCAACTAGAGGTTATAGTGGCATCAAAAAACAATTATAATAACACCAAGCTATGTTAAAGAGTTTATTCTAACCACCACAACTGGAGGTTATAGTGACAAAAAGAAACATGGTTCAAACCTAAGCAATGAAAATTGTAATTAATATTTTTTTAATATACGCAAATAAATAAATAAATAAATAAATATATATATATATATATATAACCATTTTTATATAGTCACTACATTCAAAGTAACATGTTAAAATACCAAACCACATATCAAATAGTATCGGCTCAACTAATTATATTGGGGATGCCTATATAGTTGACAAACAATTATAATATCACTATATAGTTATATGGCTATGCATGATGTAATATAAGTAAATTCCTTTGAGTTTTTTTTTTTAAGTCAATTTAATTTCCATTGACTTGAATTTTGTTTTGTTTTTGCCATACACTCATGCATGTAAGCATGGTCCTTGTTGTCATATCAAAAGTAATTGTCAAACTATTATAATATCATTATGATTAAAAAATAATAATTTTTAAAGGCAATTCAATTTTTTTTTACATAAGAGACTTGGTCACAGACACTATTTTTAATAGCTGACAACATTCAAACCAGGTAGCTTTAATTATAAAGGAAAGAAAGATAAAAAACAAGTTAAATATTGGATTTTATAGAAGACGAAGAAACATACAGACTACAGAGCGTCGTCAAAACTGGGCTCCCCAGACTCGCACCGCTTCTTCAATTTGACATTTTTAGCTTTCATCATGGTCCTGTATTCCCCATACAAATACGACACGAATCCCCAGAGGGACAACGCAAACGCCATGCCTTTCTCCCTGCTAAACTTGTCGTGGTATACAACGGCGCCCAGCACCCCCATCACGGGAATATAGACGGCGATGAGGATACCACTCAACAGAGAATTGGACAATGAGGTGACACCGAAGACGCCGATGAAGAAGAGCTGCCCGCAGATGGCGTTCCAGACGAGCCCCATGTAATAACCGACCTCGCCCACATCGGACGCCTCGGCCTCCCTCCGAATCGCCTGGAAGTCCTTGTTCACCACCATGCCCACCGTACAGAACGCCGTGGCGGCGAACGACATGATGACCTGCACCTCCATGACCAAGGTGTAGCTCATCCTCCTTGTGGTTCGCTTGTACATCAGCTCGATCAAGGGCAGTATCAGGCCGTACACGGCGGCGCAAGCGATAGTGACCAGAAACCCTACGGCATACCGCGCGTTCGTTATGTGATTGGTCCTGTCGCTGCTGGTGTGGAAGGCCAGCAGTGCTGACCCAAGGCTGAGCAGGACGACGGCGTTGATGGAGTAGGGACTGAATTTCTGCCGTACGATGAGGAAGGCGAACACCGCGTTGAAGACGAGGTGACTGGAGCTGAGCAGCGACGACGTGGACACAGGGAGGTAGTCTACTCCCCACGCGCACAAGAAGTCGTCAGCCCCTGTGAGGAGGCCGAGCGCCAGGCTGGCGAAGCAGAGCTGCGGGGTGACGTGGTACTCCGGATCGGGGCGCCTTCTATAGGCGAGCCAAAGGGGGAGAATCAGAATTGGAAACCCAGCTGTCTGCAGCCACGCCAAAAGCCATCGCCGCTTGCCGCCGTGGAGGAAGTAGAATTTCAATAGCAGGGATCCCGCTGTAACACCAATTGATAAGGCCAGACAACTCAACAACAACAGCAACCAATACATTAAGCCCCTTTTCTTCTCTTCCTCTTTGGACGACTCCATTCTTTTTCTGGGGGAAAACTTCAGTCTCTTCTCTTCAATTGTTTTAGTTTTATAAGGGAATTATAAAGAAGGGAGAAAAGGTGAAAGGTAGGCTGGGGAGATTGATGAGATCTAGACGCTAGGGAATTATTATTGCGCTCCCTGATGTCAGCCTGATCATTCTCAATAAATATCCCCTGGGTATCAAGATTCCATGTAGGTCTTTTCCAGATGGACCCGTAAATTTGCCAAAATGGAATTTACCCAATTCTGCCTTGTTTTAAAGTGGTGTTGATGCCGAGTTGGAATGCGTGTCCGAGAATTTTGTAGACGAAAGATTATTTTATGATTAACACAATGCCAGCAGATTCGTTTTCTTTTGTTCTAAATTTGAGTAGCGGTCCTGCTATTCAATGTCAGAGTCATTGCACTGGATGGAGATGGGCACATCATGGCGGACGTGGAAAAATCGACTGAGATTATTGTCGTGGGGCCAGTGGAAAAGTCGGCTGAAAAGAGGATAGATTCCTTAAAAAATTAATGAAATCTTTATGTAATGGTTGAAATATTTATATTAAAAAAGATAGAACACGGCAAAGTCCGTTGAAAAAAAGATAGATTCCTTTAAAAAATTAATGAAATTTTCCTATAATGGTTTATATAAATGATGTAGTTTACATAAAGAGATAATGACAAGGAAATTTTGATTTAATGGTTGACACATATAAATAATGTAGTTTACATCAAAGAAGATAAAATAAGAAATGATTTTAATGGTTGAGACTTATAAATGATGTAGTTCACTTCAAAGATGATAGACTAGAAAATGATTTTAATGGTTGAGACATATAAATATAAATGATATAGTTCACATTAGAAAATGATAGAATAGAAAAGGATAATCTAATATATTTTTAGTTTGATCAAGGGGATATATAAATGATATAATTTACTTTAAAATTTCAAATACTACGAACAAAAAAGAAAATCATATAAATTAATATAATTAGTTTTCAAATTTTAGTTTAATGGTTGAAACATATAAATAATATAGTTTACATCAATATTTTAATTTTGGAAAAAAATATAAATTAATATAATTTAGTTTCAAATCCATAAACATTATATATCAAAACTAATTAATATAATTTATTGTATTAAGAAAAAATATATTTTTAAAATCCTATTAAATTTAAAATTCTACATGATTGAAATCTGAATACAAACTCCATCCAATCATAATAATAATAAGAGAGATACCGTTGTTACCTAAAATTACTCTTATTTAACTCTGCTCCATCTAATAATAATAAAGTTACTACTGATATTACTCTTATATAACTCAAAAAAAATGGTTTTTTAATAATAATAAAGTTATTACTCTTATATAACTCAAAGACGGTTGTTTTTTTTAAATTGAATTTATGTAAATATAAAATATGTTAGTTGTTTCTTTGTATTTATTAGGTTCCATTTGCATGTTCTTTAACTTTTCTGAAGATATGCTCCCCTTCTTTATTTATTTTTATAATATTTTATTTTTATATTCTTTAGTTGTTCTAAATATTAGCATGTTTGAAATTATTTATTTTCAATTTTTTTAATTTAATATTTTAAACGAAATTTCTTTATAAATAATAATTATATTTAAGATTAGAAAGAATGAATTGTATAAATTCATTATTTTAGTATTGAAAACATGGCGTGCTGCGATGGCCATAGATTTTAAAGAGCTATTCTTTAGATTAATAGGAAATTAAAGGATGGTATATATTTTTATGAATTTTAAGTTAGTAAGATTTTTTTTTTGGTAATATTAAAATGGAGAGTTTTATCGAGGTCCCACAACTATTATAGAAAAGGTTACAAGAGCAAATAAATAGAACCAAATCTCATCAGACAGAAATGAGACAAACAGAAAAAAACTGCTAACAAAAAGTGCACAAGGCATCAAAGAAGGGAGAACTGAGATAGTTCTACACCAGATTCTCCATACCCTGAGCAATAGAAGTAGCTAAACGTGAAACATTCTCAGACATATCCAGCACCGATTTCAATGAACACCAAATATTTCTTTGATTAACATCAATAAGCTTTAAATCACGAAAAACAAAATGTTTGAGCTCCCCAGAGGCCTCCAAAGCATAGACCTCCTTCACAGATTTCTCCCAAATGCACACACGAGGAAGAACGTCAGAATCCAGAAGGGCGGGGGAGGGGGGAATTAATAGACACACCCTCTTTGCAATGCAAGCACTTAGATTTACGACGACCACAATCAGCAGTAGGAGGAGAAGCCTTTAGATCCAAATTCATAGGATCTTTGAAGATCACTTTAGGAGGTAAATCAAATTTTATAGTGGGACCCACCGAAGGAAGGGCTTCCACAGTCGAGGCCTTCCCCCAAACACATTTGGAAGAGACTTTAATATTAATAAATTTTCTCAGAACCCTTCCCAAAGGAAAATGAATAGATATCTTCACTGCCATCAGAATCCATCCTAGAGGTCAAACTGGAACCACCACCAAGAGAGCTAGGAGACTCCACCACCTTCTTAGTACCACCAACCACGAGATGAGGAATATCTGCAAAAGGCTTAAGCAAATATTTAGCATTTAAACCACGCTCAAAGGTGGTCTACTCAAACACTAGCAACGCAAGGCCTTGATGAATAGGGCCCTGACCACGTCCGCCTTGAATACTCAAAAAGGACTTCTTCATAGAATGGAAAAGAAACAAATGAATATTCATGCAGGATTTATGTCTCAAATGATTTAAAAACATAGCATGAAAGCTCCTAATAATTTCACAGGAAGGGTCGAGGGTAAAATAGTCCATGATAACCCTAGCAACCCTATCCCAAGGAGGAGGCAGGGCCGCAACACTAAAACCATTCTAGATCCACAACAAGAATTCCTCCTTGTCTAAAAATAGACTAATCTCCTGCAATAGAGAATGTCTATCACGGTTGTGATAGGCACCATCCAACACCAAGTTGGTAGTTTTGTTGATGAGCTCCGTCGAGACTTGAAACAACCAGGAGTCAATATGTTAGGATCCTCCATCCTAACATTATTAGTTAGTATTATTAATCATTTAATTATTTTATTATTAACTCATAAAGTGAACAATCACATCTCTTCATAACGTGAACCATCACATCTCTTCATAACATGAGCCATCATGTCTCTTCACCAACATAGATTTAGGGTAGATATATATATTAGGTTGGCCATTCACACAAATCATCCAAGAAGAAGAATATATATTTGTTTAAACCCATTGGAGGGATTTCCCAAACCAATGCAAAAGGTGATTTGTATCTAAAAGCGATTCTATTTATTTATTTCTCCTTTATTAAATTATTGTTCTAGGAACCCTTGGTTCCTACCATATGGTATCAGAGCATTATGGATCCAGCCATATGGGACCAAAAATTTTAGAAAGAAGTTTAGAAATTGAAGGTAAAATTTTGGGAATTGCCTCAACTAGATTGGCAACGTTTCAAAAATATTTTTAGTGTGCAACGTTTCAAAACTATTTTTAGTGTGCAACATTTTGAAAACATTATAGAAAAAATTATTAATAAATTTAGTGAGTATCTAATGGAAGTAGAAGCAAAGGAAAATAAAGAAATTGCACGTGAGGAAGATGAGCAAGATAAGGAAGATGAGGAAGCTAAGGAAGATGAGAAATATAATGAAGATGTGGAAAATGAGGATAATGAGCAAGCAATACCCAAAGCACCTGATCACAACAATGAAGGCAATATGGTTGATATGCCAAAAGTGATCGATGCATCAGGTAAGGATGAGGTAGACATTCCCAAAGTGACTCATTATGGCTAAACATGCACTCTACAAGAACTAAACTCAATTTCCTCTCCAATAGTGAGTTATCGCCACAGGGTCAAACCTATTAAAAAATAAGGCATAAAGGTGACTGCACACTCCTCCATTGCCTCTCCTAGGGAACAATAGGAGAATGTAGAAGTTTTACCACCTCTTTTTATGCATAATTCTAAGGTGTTCGAAGAACCCCAAGGATTGCCCTTCCCTCATCATCACACATTTACTAATATTTCTAGCAATCCCCCGTTAACGTTTCATCCTTCTCGATATCCCTTCCTACAAAAGGATGACATTAAAAGAGTCCAAGAACTTACGCAAATATTTCTTGGAAAACAAAGTACAAAGCTCCTCACTTTGAGCTTTGAGGAAAAAGCTCTTTTGAAGAAGGGTGGCATGTTAGGATCTTCCATCCTAACATTATTAGTTAGTATTAGATATTTAGTTATTATATTATTAACTCATAAAGTGAACCATCACATCTCTTCATAACATTAACCATCACGTCTCTTCATAACGTGAACCATCATGTCTCTTCACCAACATACCTTTAGGGTAGATATATATATATATATATATATATATATATATATATATATATATATATATATATATATATTAGGTTGGCCATTCACACAAATCATCCAAGAAGAAGTTTGTTTAAACCCATTGGAGGGATTTTCCAAACTAATGTAAAGGGCGATTTGTATCTAAAAGTGATTCCATTTATTTATTTCTCTTTTATTAAATTATTATGCTAGGAACCCATGGTTCCTACCACAATACTGACCCAACCATCGTTCCAAGAAGAAACCATCTAGTTAGTAAGCATTGGGCTATGACCATGAAACTTCTAAATGCATTCCAGAAGACCCCCTTTCGCCAGGATAGTTTTGACCTCCTCATCAAAGGAAATAGACGTAGGCTCAAGATGGGGTTTACTTAATTTAAGCTTAGCCGGGTAGATCTTCACTTTACCCATACTAACAACAAACCAGAAAAAATCATAGACAGAAAGGGGGGAGAAAACCCAAACAACAAAACTCCCAACACCAAGAGAACTCAAAAAAAGGACAACCCAGGCCATAACAAAGTTAAAAAATAGAAGCCTCACCCCCAAATTCAACAAACTAGCACCAAAGAAGGGCTTGGGAGGCCTTGATAGGGAAAAAAAAGGTCCCAGGACTAGTCATCTAGAGAAATTGACCATCGTTGTACCAGGAAGCAAAAAACCATGCAAAGCAGCAAAACTAAACCCATCACAGGGAGAAACGATGTAACCAACAAGAGAGAGCGAATAGGATAATCATGCGAGAGCATAGAGGACAAGGGGAAGATCCCCAAGCCCCAAGAGGGGCGAGTCTTAATGAACTTAGGAAAGGAAATAGGTGTTCGCCAGAACAGTAAGGCCCCAACACATGTAAGGCTCCGCCAAGACATCTTGAACACAAAATTGCCATGCAAGCATCAACTTAAAGCAAAGAGGAGAGCATCGAAAAGGGTAGAAACTAACCAGGATAAGAAAATTCATGATTTGGCCTACACACCATGGACACCATCCCAAGGATCTGACAAACACTACGACCCAGAACCATAGACACGAGCGCCCACCAAGAATGTTCTAGAGACTACACATAACCTAGGGTGGTCCATCTCCCGAGGGCTTGAGAAGACATAGGGAAGGGATTCAAAATTTGAATTTCAAAAATTGGGAGAGGGAAAGGGGTCACCTATCTTCTCAAAGAGAAAACGTATAGCCAAGAGGACTCCCAAGTACAAGGTAACCGAGCAAAGTAAAGGCCCTCCGCCATCACCCTAGAGAAGAGTAACTACCAACAATCGCTAAGCGAAAGGATCTACGTTAGAAGCCCAAACGCACCCCAAAGATCATAAAAGCTTCATCATTAATAAAGCAGATAATCTCTGGAGGAAAGTCAGTGCACCATATCATCAAGCCCTAACTAGAAACACCCAAATTAGCAAGGCAATTAGCCATCGCATTTGCTTCTCTAAACTCGTGCCTGATGATCAGCTCCTCCAAAGACATTAAATGCACTCTCGATTCTGTAATTAAATTGGAGATTCGCCATCTCGGATTGCAATCACCCTTGAGCATATTAATAATATTTAACGAGTCTCCTTCAATAATGGCCCTGTGAATGCCAAGATTTTTAAGCATCTGAATCCTCATAAAGGCAGTCCGAGATTCGAAAAAGTTAGTAAGATATTTTACATATGATGAAACATTACTATTTCTTGATTTACTGAAGCATAATATTATAGTGATTGTATAGTCATTGGTAATGAGTCTTATTTATAGATTATTGGTTGTGAAGGGGTGATTCATGGATCCTCATCATTCGAGGAAGTTTTTTATATACTAGGTGTGGGGACAAATTTATTTCTATTTCTTGCATCACTCATATTAGTAAAATGATAAAATTTTAGCCTAGTATATGGGTGATTAAGAACATTAAAAATGGTTTGAAGATAGTAGTCTTAGGATAATGTGGTGAATTTTCTCAAATATATAACTTTGGTGAGACCCCTTCTTCTTTTTCCTCCAAGAAGAATACCTTTTGTGACATGGTCGATCTAGTAGATGACATCGATAGATGTTGGATTGGGCATATCAACCACATATTCTTGAGGCATATGAGTTTAATTTAATTGGAAGAATATAATATTTAAACATAGGAGTTCCTTCCTCTACCTATGATCAAGAACATTGTTGGTTGTGTAGACACCAAAACAACACCAATCCGATTATGTGGCTGCAAACACTGATCGCTTTGACACACATAGCCCCCAGGGCAGCCCTTAGAGGTTAAACAGTGGTCCTAACCACTTTTACAACAATTTTGGAAGGTCAAAAAGCAATTTGGCACCTTCATACACTCTGCTCCAAATTCGTCCCACCCTGGGACGAATTCAGAATGGGATTCGCCCCACACAGGGACGAATTCTTAATTCGCTCCTGGGTAGGGCGAATTCTAGGTTCAACGGGCAAAAAGAGAAATTGCGCCAAATGGCAGCCGAGGACAGTCAATTAATGATCCCTGCCTTGCATGCGTGGGTAGGTGAGAAAATTGAACATTAGAGGACTGTCACAAGGGCAGTCATGGAAGCCCAAGTCAGGGGGGAATCTCCTCCCTCTTGGGAAGGCATGGCCGCCATGTGGCGCCCCTGCATGCCCATCCAAAGAGACCCCTTGGGTCTATAAATTGGTGAGCTTCATCACCCAAAAGAGGATAGGTTGGAAGCATTTTTAAGCAACGAAGTGCTGCCAAATTGATACCACGCTTTACCTTTGATTCACCTCTTCCACATCCTTGATCTCTTTCGCAAGGGAGGTCATTGGGTGGTTATTGGAAGTGTGAATCCGGATCCAAAACCCGACACTTGACCACATCGATCTACCAATTCACCGACAACACATTACCAGATATTTTGGGCCCATCCCAAGTGGATTGGTGCCGAAATCAGGTTCCAACGGTGGGCGGCCCGCCCGGGCGCCCCGCACTGTTGCGAGCCTAATCTTATTTTTTTAAGAACGATTGGGAATTCATGGTAGATTGTTCTTTTTGTCATTTTTTTATTTTGCATTCCATATTATGCTGCTTAAATAGCTTGTAATTCCGATTTCATAATGCTTTGATCAAATCTTATCATGTTTTATCGCTTTTGTTGTCCTCACTAACTTGCAGGTAGCAACGTTAAATTCCCATTGATGGAGGCCAAATTGGGGAAATCTGACCATCTGGGTCTTCCCAAAATGCCTCCAATTAGCTAACCCCAAGTTTGCAGGTCTTTTGGAGCTCCCTAGATGCGACATTTGGGGCAATATCACTTCGGCGCTTTGTCGCAGGTGAATTCGTCCTACCCCGAAACGAATTACAGTCGAATCCGTCCCGCCCCAGAGTGAATTCAAATCAGTGAGGAATTTCCTGACTGTCTCATTTGCAGTGACCTTCTGGTGATGTTCCCTTGTTTCTATGAAATTTGCAGACTATTTTGATTCAGTTCATTTATCCTTTTATTCAGTTTCATGCATGCATCCTTCATTGTTTTTAGAGAACAAACGTTTCATCTTTGCAATAGGTGCTACTAACGATTTTGTTGTTTCTTTGAATGCAGGAGGAGCAGCAAGGATCAAATATTCATTCACACCAGCGGTGGCAACACTTTGGCCCACCCATTTTACATGTGGGCACGCGGAAGGAGGATCACTAGTCAATATTGTAACCAAAACATGTTAACGCTCCTAGCCCCTGAAAAGGCGGGAGACGTCTTTGTAACCGATATTGAGAGAGTATAAATAAAAAGGGTTGTGCTTTCTATACTTCTTTCATTTCGTCTCAATTCGTCTCTTTTCCCTATTTCATGCATTTCAAATTTCTAGGATTAAAGCGTTACATTTCGTTTTGCATTGCATAGCTTTAGTGTTTCTTTTCAACTTCCGGAATCTCGTGTTTTCAGTGGCGATCACGGTGGGACCCTGTTCCCTACTTTTTGAGATCAAGAAACTGATCAAAATTTGTGTTTTCTTGCTCACAGGTGCCATTTTTCGAACTCTGACTGTAGTTCGTTCCAGCCTGTGGCGAATACAAGATCTGGAATTCGTCTGACCCTGAGACGAATTCAAATTCATCTCATCCTGGGACGGATTCTGTTCTGGTATTCGTCTCACCCAGAGATGAATTTTTGTCTGTGCAGTTTCAGAGCCGAGAGTCAGAGACAACCGATTTGGGCGGAAAAGAGGTAACAGTTCTTAACAGTTCCTGTCATTTTCTGCTTTTCTATTTCTATTTTCTGTCAATTTTGCCTTCTTAGGGAAAGTAGTTGCTTCTGCATGTTTCATTTTTTTAAATAAAAAGAACCACACACACTTCACGTGGCATTTTTAAACCAAGGAGCTGGTCGTAAAACCCCAACCCTTGATCAAGACCAACGGTGGATTTCATCACCACCTTGGCTTGATTTTTTGCATCCATTACCCCGATTGTCACTGTTGCTCGACGTAAATCCTGACGAAAGCTGACCGAGTGTAGCTGGGGTGATTCCCAAAATGCGAGGATAAGTCTTCTATGGTAGGTGTCATAAATAGGACAATCCCCCTTTCGTACCGCCTATGTTCCACGTACCATCTGCTCTCACGTACCTATAGTTTCCCTCTCGTAAGGGCGGGTATATAGAGAGGTTGGTATATCGGCCTGGAAATGGTATATCGAAGGGGCGACCATTTATGGGAGTCATATGAGCCTTCATTATGCATTTAAACATTCTTTACAAAAACCTTCAAAAACAAAAACAAAAATAAAAAACACACTAAACCAGGTTTAGGACACACTCTTAATCGTTAAACGAGATAATCACTGCTTGTGTATGTGTGTGTTCCTTTCTATTTAGTGTAGCATAAAAATTCATAAAAGAGATAAAAAAATCTGCATAGCTTGTAGGAAAGCACCACCATGGTGTACACACGTAGCCAAGCCCAATCAAGGGTGGAAGCTACGAAAAGTGTACAAGGGGGGGCACAAGTCGCCTCCGCTACAGCCCTAAGGACTTAGTCATACCGCCTTGGCGGCCTAACCCACAAGAGAGTCCACGTCAGTCCATGTCAAGATGGAATTATAGGGACACCCCTTTGGGGGACACGCCCGTCCATCATAGCCCCTTTCGGGAAGAGTCCTTACACGTGGCACTCAACATAGATAAAAGGGCTCCCTTAGAAGCTTGATATGAGTGGCCACCATGCGATGAAGCGCTAGAACGACAGAGGGTCCATGAGGAGAGGCCTCAAGATTATATCATCCCTTCATTGCCTCCTCTCATTGTCAGAAACAATAGGACAAATCCGGAGCACAAGGCTCCTCTGACAGGGCGAGCCAACTCCGCCCGCCCCTTTCACACTTATGAAAGGGAGAATGAGGAAGACCCCTATCTTCCTCAAGAGCAATATACAACGTGGGAGCAATGCGCCTCCACACCTGCTATGTACCAAAACCATCCTTCGAGGCCAGAGCCTCGAGTAAATGCCACCAACCTCGATAGGGGGAAGCGACCTATAGAGATCTCGGATCATCGTGACCGAGATAAGTGCATGGGAGAGGCATCTAGGCCTCCGAGACTCAAGATGGTAGAACAGATTGACCTGGCAGTCGCCAGACATGCCACCCACCAAGCACAAATTACGTGGCTTGAGCAAGATCAACAACAACTAGAGCATTTATATCGCCTAAGCAAAGAGTGCATTAGGCGCCAAATAGATGAGCTGCTGCATAACCCAGTGCCTGAGAGGGTTCCAACCCCGTGCACCCAAAGGGCGGAACCATATGCGAGGCATAATCCCTTGGTGCGAGATAGGTCTCCGCGACCTTACCAAGTGCTGCCTCTAAGACCTCCTAGACCTGAGCGGGAGGCCACTCCCCGGAACAATGATGGGTACCCTCCGCGGGGACCCACCCAGGGTCATAGGTCTCGTCCAGAGACTCCTCAAGAAGCTTACGAGGAGTACGAGCAGGAAGAAGAGCGGGCTGAAATGCCCTATCTAGGCAGAGGGGTTGCCATTCGGCCACCCCTCCAGAGGCCTCAAGTCTCCCACAACCCACAACGGGAGCAAGTTAGAGAGGAGGAGATTAAATCCTCAGATGCATACAAAGTGCTGCTAGAGCGTTTGGAGTCTATGGAGACTAAAAATTTTGGGCCTCAAAAGCCCACTTTACGCCAGCTCCATAGTCATCCTGTGCATCCATCCATGCCAGCACCTCCTTACCCTGAGCACTTTAAGCTGCCTCAGTTGGCAACCTTTAGAGGGGAGGAAGATGCGCAAGAGCATGTGACAAGGTTCCTGAGCCAATGCTTCGACATTCAGGACAATGATGCTTTGTTATTGAGAACATTTATAACCACATTCGTAGGCCCTGCCTCGGATTGGTTTACTCGACTACCAAAGCACAACATTAACAATTTAGATCAGTTAGTGGATGCGTTCCTCGAACGCTTCACCTTCAATACCAAGAAGAAGGCGTCACTAAGTGACTTAGCCAACCTCAGGCAGTATGAGGAGGAGACCATGGCGGCCTATGGGAATCGATGGAGGACATTGCTCTCAAAGCTGCCCTACCTCCCTCCTATGTCCGACCTCACTCAGATGTTCTCCAAAAGTTGTTTGAGATCGATCTCGGTGCTATTGCAGCTGCAGCAATATGCCACCCTAGAAGAAGCTTTGGCGCAAGCCAGAATTATTGAAGAGATCAAAATACAGGATGGTGAGATAGCCAAGCCTAAGAAAAAAGAGTGGACTAAAAACACTAAAGCTGGGACTACGCAACAAAAACCCGCTATGGTTAACCAAGTTGCCATCAATGTCCCTAAGCCTATGCAAGCATCTCAGCCTTAGAAGGATAATTATCAGGCAGTGCCTCCCAACAACTATGACAAAGAAAATAAGAGGCAAGAACAGGGTCAATAGTGTCGCCCTAGGTGACAATTCACACCCTACACAGAGTCCAGGGACTCCTTGTTTGACCACTTGTTAGTGGCAAACCTGATCAACCTGCCAGAGATTCAGACTATAGATCCCAATGCGCCCAAGCCTAAGGGATATAGAGAGGATTTGTACTATAGGTTCCATAGGCGGCAGGGACATGACCTAAATGCCTATTGGAAATTTAAGGGCTTGGTGCAAGACCTGATTGATAACAAAACCCTGGCGGTGGATAATCTTGTCGCACCAAGCAATCAACAAATGGAGGTCTTCAAAGACCCCTTGCCTGCTCATGCTCCACAGGCGAAGACCCTACAAGTTAACGAAGTCACACAGAACTGCCCCATGCAGGGGTATGTAGGGATGATAAGTATAGTGACTCGAAACAAGAGGTATCCGAGCACGAATGCTCCTGCGGTAGCGGCAGGAGAGGTGCCAACAACATCGCAACCACAACAGCACCTTGCACAACCTCCTCTGCCTAAGCCGGTGGTCACACTTCGGACCAAACTAACTCAGAGTTTGAGGACCACTTCAGCTAGGCTCTCCATATATGAGCTTATACAACAATCTACGCCCCATCGAGAAGCTCTAATGGAGATTTTGAAAGCCATCGAGTTGCAGCCCCATGAGACAAATTCTTTCAACAACTTTGTGGGGCATATAAAATGATGCACCGAGCCGGTCATCACATTTCGAGAAGATGAACTAAGATCAGTGACTGATGACATGGCGGATCCACCCCTGCACATTATCGCGCGGGTCAATGGGATCCCATACAAGAGGGTGTTGATAGACACTGGCTCATCCAACAACATCATCACAACTACGGCTCTCAAGCATCTAAAGTTGCCCGCATCTCACATCACAACTTCCACATACACTCTGCGAGCATTCAATGATGCAATCTGCTCGACAGTCGACACAATAGTCCTACCAATCCAAGTGGGACAAAAGACCATACCCACATTGTGCCACGTGTTGGAGGGTGAGATGGCCTACAACATTTTGCTGGGCCGGCCATGGATCAGGGACATGAAGTGTGTCCCTTCGATAGCTCACCAATGTTTAAAGTACACATTTGAAGGGGAGGTGCATGTGGTCCCAGCGGACCTAGAACCCTTCAAGTATTGTAATGTGGTGCAGCTGATGCCGCAATCGACCCTACCATCAACGCATTTGGATTTTTAGTTAAATCCATCTAAACAGGGTCCGATTCCGCAGGCATCCCCATTAGCAAGTTCTTCAAAATCCCAGCCGGGCTCATCTTCATCATCTGGCCCTCCACCAACGACATCATCTATGGAGGCCAACATGAAAGACAAAGGGAAGAAACCCCTGGAAGAGGCAAAACCTTTGGAAGAGACACTACCATCAGTATCAACTATCTCTACTGAGGAGATGCCTAGCCGGATGGAAGTCGAGGATTCTAGCCCACCCGACATGGAGTGGACTCAAGGAGAACTTCCATTCCCTCCCCCTCAACCGCCAACGATCACCGTTGAAATGGCTAATACAGGCCTGGGGGAGTATCTGGTGTGGAATATTGTAGCAACACCCACACTAGAGTCCATGCAGGACATGGGGAGACCTCGCCTTCCTATCGGCACCATTGTCCCCCTAGGCTACCCGCCGAACCAGACAAATTTTGTGTATGGGGGCCTTGATCATGGCGTTGCACCATGCATGCAAGAGGACGAAGATGAAGAGCCTTTTGCTGAAAATGTCAACTATCTGTCTAACCCATAATTTGCTCTGAGATACCTTGGCCAATGCAATTGGCACGGGTATGGGTTAGGCCGATATGAGCAAGGGATACGTGTTCTTTGCCAACCAAGATACCAAATGCCATACGACAAGTCAGGAGTAGGGTTTAACCACCCCCTCCCCTTGGACATCTTGGTGGAGAACATGCAAGGCCTAGGGATAGGCAACAAGGGGGGATTGGCATCAGATCCATATGCCAACCCTAACACCACATACACATTGAGGGATTATCTCCCATTAACGACAATCAACCTTGTTGGCTCCAATAATCCCTTCCCTTCGCTCGAGAGAGGAGAAAGCTCGAGAGCTCATTTTCAAGGAAGGTCCAGACAATGTCAAGAAAGGTCCTCGGAGGACGAGTCGAAATATGAACCAGTGTCATATGATCCCTTCGAATCCGATAGTGATCACTCACAGGGGATTCCCATGAATAACTATCAAGAGATCTTTTTGGCTCTGTTCCCTCTAGAGGCTCCAATCGAGCCAGTGCCACATCAAGAGAATCAGGTCCCCCCACGGAGCGTGGAACAACCACAATGGGACCAGATTAATTTGCTTGAACAAGATGAGCCTCATATGTCGCAAGCAATTGTCGGAGCCAATGAAGGTTTTTGGATCTCCGACAGTGATTCGAAAGATGAAACTGAGATGGCCTATCTCAACCACATGCGACAAATGCAACAACGATACCCCTTGGATATTAATGACATATTTGCATAGATGGGCATAGTGCCAGGGCACGAGTGGTACGTAGACCCAGCAGGGTGGGATCAAGTGTTGGATCCGTTGCTCTGGGTACACGAAGAGCACCTTCCACTCTGAGACCCTAGGGTGATATCAATGCCGAGGGTAGACCCTATCCTCCTATTAGCACATAGGGCCGATCCATTCATGCCAGTACCTATAGAACCAGATCCAGAACACAGAGAACATCCAGAATGTTTGAGTCATCACACCCACGGTAATGGAGACCAAAATCATTTCATCCACATGATCTCCATTGACTTGACCACACCCATCCGCAATCCGATCGATCCAGCATGGTCCTTGCATCTAGACATAGATGCCATTGACTGGGATCACGTCAATTCACCTCCATCCCCATCATAGTACTGGCCTTTCGGTAAAATGCTTCATTTTACCCTAGGGACAACTCAGGATATCTTTCAGGCTGAAGAGGAACCCGAGGTTCCCAACGCAGATTTAAACTCGGCAAATGATATCCATTTGATCCCAACTCCACATTAGTTGGAGGACGGATCCCACATGTCGGTCGAGGAGACGATTGACATAGACATCGGCTTGGATCCAATGAATCCACAGATTATCAAGCTAGGGGTAAGCTTATCCCCTGAAGAGCAAGCCGACTACATTGCCCTTCTCAAAGAGAAGAAGGAGGTTTTTGCATGGTCATACAGAGACATGCCGGGGCTAGATCCATAGCTAGTCATGCATAATCTAACGCTTGATCCGACAATCAAGCCAGTTAAGCAAAAACTATGTAAGATGCACCCAACAGTGGCCTTGATGGTCAAAGACGAATTGCAAAAGTTGTTGGATGCACAGTTTGTCATCTGCATGGATTATCCGCCATGGCTGTCCAACATGGTGCCCGTCAAAAATCCCGACGGGAGGATTCACATATGCACTGATTTTCGAGATCTAAACAAAGCAAGTCCTAAGGATGATTTCCCCTTGCCAAGCATCGACGCATTGGTAGATGCTACAGTAGGTCACGAAATGCTATCCCTCATGGATGGTTTCTCGGGATACAATCAGATTCGTATCAATCCCGAGGACCAACTAAAAATGGCGTTCACAATGCCTTGGGGGACATTTTGTTATAAGGTCATGCCCTTTGGCCTTAAAAATGTTGGCGCCACCTACCAACGTGCCATGACGTACATCTTCCATGATTACATGCATAAAACTTTGGAAGATTACATGGATGATTTGTTGGCCAAGTCTCTTTTGTGCCCAGATCATCTCGATGACCTAAGCAAGATCCTCGATCGCCTCATGGAGCATAAAGTCAGACTCGAATCCCAAGAAGTGCGTATTTGGCATCACATCTAGAAAACTCTTGGGTTTCATAGTCTCAAAGCGAGGCATCGAGGTGGACCCAAACAAAGTCAAGGCAATCCTTGAAATGGTTCCCCCAACTACCATTAAGCAGCTCAAAAGTCTATAGGGAAAGGTCACGTCAATTAAGCACTTCATAGCGCAGCTATCTGACAAGTGCCGACCCATGAACAAATTATTGCACAAGGGGGTAGCATTTCACTGGGATGACGAGTGCCAGTCAGCCTTTGATGACATCAAACGATACTTGGCTTCACCGCCAGTATTGGCACCACCTAGACCAGGAGTGTCATTCTACTTATACATCTCAGCTACTGAGGTGGCATTGGGCGCCATGCTAGCCCAAAAGAATGAACTTCACAAAGAATAGGCTACTTACTATCTTAGCCGCACCTTGGTCAATTATGAACTTAACTATGCATACGTCGAGAAACTCTGCTTGGCAGTGGTGTTTGCTACCAAAAAGCTATGCCACTACATGCTGAGCAACACTACGTATGTTGTGTCTAAGGAGAATCCATTGCGATACATGATGAGTCATACTTATCATAGTAGTCGCACGACAAAATGGATCATGTTGTTGACAAAATTTGACATAGAGTTTATTGGACAGAAATCCATCAAAGGACAGGTCATAGCCGATCAACTAGCAGAGGCTCCTCTCAAAGACGATCAGCCTCTGGTCATAGAACTACCCGATGATGGGGTCTTCCATGTCTCAGAATCGCCGTATTCTGATGAGCCTGAGTCACAAGCTGACATAACCCTATTCTTTGATGGTTCTAAATGTGAGCAAGGTGGTGGCACGGGAATAGTATTCTTCACACCGTAGGGTGCTCCAATGCCCCTGTCATTTAAATTAAATTTCCCATGCACCAACAATAATGCAGAGTATGAAGCCTTGCTCATAGGTCTTCAGACAACAATCGCCATGAACATCAAACGACTGAACATCTTTGGTGATTCGTTGTTAATTGTCAATCAAGTCAAAGGGGTATTCCAATGCAAATGCCCAGTTCTGTAGGCTTATAAAGCCCTTGTGGAAAAATTCCTGGCAAAACTTGAGTGGTACGACATCGAGGCACTCCCTCGGTCATCGAATCATTTTGCGGACACAATGGCCTCCTTGGGGTCACTAATCCCGCAAGACCTTTTTGGTGATATGACAACCATTCAAGTCAAAACCCTATCGCAATCTGTGATGGAGCGTGCAAGCTCTGACTTGACGCCAGGAATCCACATGATCCAGATTGAACCATCCTCGGATAAGTTCTCTCGAATCCATGATCGTCTAAAACATGCCAACTGGGGGTCCTTGTTCTCCCCTACTCCCATTAATAGCAACACAATGCTATTCTTACAAGTTCTCTCCCGCTCAGCATTTGCTAGGGATGAACTTCAAGAGGGATTGGTTGTTCATACCATCGAGGCTTCCGATTAGAAAGACTGGTATTTACCCATTAGAGACTACCTCAAGTTAGGTAATCTCCCGCTTGGATTGACGCATGCCACAAAATGAGCATTCAAGCGAAAAGTGGCTAAGTATGTCTTGATAGGAGACATTTTGTACCATCGTAGCTATGAAGGAATCCTCCTTCATTGCTTGGACCAGCAAGAGTCCACTTGGGCGATCGCCCAAGCGCACGATGGTACATGTGGTGGCCACTTCAGTGGTATGGCCATCGCAAAGCGCATTCTTTGCATGGGCTATTATTGGCCATTTTTAGAGCGAGATTGTTGCGCATATGTCAGGAAGTGCATGAAGTGTCAACATCATGCCAATTTGATGCACGTACCTTCCCAGGCCTTGCAGATAGTCCAGTCCGCTTGGCCATTTTCGTAGTGGGGCTTTGATCTAATTGGAAAGATCTCCCCTACGTCGTCAGGCCGTCACACGTTTATCATAATGGCCACAGAGTATTTCACCAAATGGGTGGAAGCAGTTCCGCTTACCTCTACGACAGGACCCCGTATAGTGGAGTTCATTTTGCATAACATCATATGTCGTTTTGGTATTCCATCCAAAATAGTCTCGGATAATGGGATGCCATTCAAGAACAAAGATGTGCGTGCTTTGACCACAAAGTACAAAATTCAGCACAGTTTTTTGACACCCTATTATCCGCAGGCAAATGGGCAAGCAGAGGCGTCAAACAAAATGCTAGTTGCCATCCTTAAAAAGATGGTCACAGACAGTCATAAGGATTGGCACATCCAAATTCCACTTGCCCTGTGGGCTTATCGCACTAGCATTTGGACGCCCATTGGGGCAACTCCATTTTCGCTCATGTATGGCTCCGAGGCAGTCATGCCTCTCGAGTTGGAAATTCCTTCCCTACGAATATCAATGCAAGAGTTCATCGATGATGACGTTGCGTGGCAGGCCCGGTTAGACCATCTTACGTTACTTGATGAATGACGCATTAATGCTCTTGAGCATTTACGTATCTATCAAGAGCGACTTAAGAAAGCTTACAACATGAAAGTTCACCTAAGGGACTTTCGAGTTGGTGATTTGGTCTTGAAGGAAAACCAACAGAACTCTAGTTTTTCATCCCACCTAAGGGACAAGTTCATGGAAAATTGGTTAGGTCCATATGTAATTGATAGCAAAATAGGACCCGGGACGTACCGGCTAGCCTCTCTTGATGAAATCAAGGAAACAAAACCCTTGAACATCAGTCATTTGCGACCATTCCATATCTAAGAGAGCCATATCCCAAAATGCTCCAAGGATTCCTATAATCGCTTGGTCAATCCCAAAATGCTCCAAGGATTCCTATAATCGCTTGGTCAATCCCAAAATGCTCCAAGGATTCCTATAATCGCTTGGTCAATCCCAAAATGCTCCAAGGATTCCTATAATCACTTGGTCAATCCCAAAATGCTCCAAGGATTCCTATAATCGCTTGGTCAATCCCAAAATGCTCCAAGGATTCCTATAATCGCTTGGTCAATCCCAAAATGCTCCAAGGATTCCTATAATCGCTTGGTCAATCCCAAAATGCTCCAAGGATTCCTATAATCGCTTGGTCAATCCCAAAAAGCTCCAAGGATTCCCATAATCGCTTGGTCAAAAATAAGAAAATTCAAAAACAGTAAAATCATCAAAAACAACAAAAGTTTACATCTCATTTCCAGGCATGCTCAAATTCATCAATAGAGAGCTCTTCTCGCATCTCATCTTCATATTCACAAAAATCAATCCATCAAAAATACAAAAATATGTAGCCGCATTAAGCATCGCATCCATACATTGCATATTTGTGGTCGCACGGTCAAAGGCACCATAGACCGTAATTACTCTGCTAGTCCACCTTGTTCCACATTTTTCCATTTTATAAGCAATCCAAAAAAAAAGAAAAAAAAAACACGCCATTCACTGCTTTTTACCACACTAGAGTCAGTCCTAGGGTTTAATGATATGGTGCACTTAATTTCCTCCATATATTATCATTAAGAAAGTAGATAATCTCTGGAGGAAAGTAAGTGCACCATATCATTAAACCCTAACTAGAAACACCCAAATTAGCAAGGCAATCAGCCATCGCATTCACTTCTCTAAACATGTGCCTAATGATCAGGTCCTCCAAAGACATTAAATGCGCTCTTGATTCTGTAATTAAATTGGAGATTCGCCATCCTGGATTGCAATCACCCTTTAGCATATTAATAATATTTAACGAGTCTCCTTCAATAATGGCCCTGTGAATGCCAAGATCTTTAAGCATTTGAATCCTCATAAAGGCAGCCCGAGATTCGACAAAGTTAGTAAGACATTTTACATATGATGAAACATTACTATTTCTTGATTTACTAAAGCATAAATATTATAGTGATTGTATAGTCATTGGTAATGAGTCTTCTTTATAGATTATTGGTTGTGAAGGGGTGATTCATGGATCCTCATCATTCGAGGAAGTTTTTTATATACTAGGTGTGGGGACAAATTTATTTCTATTTATTGCATCACTCATATTAGTAAAATGATAAAATTTTAGCCTAGTATATGGGTGATTAAGAACATTAAAAATGGTTTGAAGATAGTAGTCTTAGGATAATGTGGTGAATTTTCTCAAATATGTAACTTTGGTGAGACCCCTTCTTTTTCCTCCAAGAAGAGTACCTTTCATGACATGGTCGATCTAGTAGATGACATCGATAGATGTTGGATTGGGCATATCAACGACATATTCTTGAGGCATATGAGTTTACTTTAATTGGAAGAATATAATATTTAAACATAGGAGTTCCTTCCTCTACCTATGATCAAGAACATTGTTGGTTGTGTAGACACCAAAACAACACCAATCTGATTATGTGGCTGCAAACATTGATCGCTTTGACACACATAGCCCCCAGGGCAGCCCTTAGAGGTTAAAAAGTGGTCCTAACCACTTTTACAACAATTTTGGAAGGTCAAAAACAATTTGGCACCTTCAGACACTCTGCTCCAAATTCGTCCCACCCAGGGATAAATTCATAATGGGATTCGCCCCACATAGGGACGAATTATGAATTCGTTCTTGGGTAGGGCAAATTCTAGGTTCAATGGGCAAAAAGAGAAATTGCACCAAATGGCAGCCGAGGATAGTCAATTAATGATCCCTGCCTTGAATGTGTGGGTAGGTGAGCAAATTGAATGTTAGAGGACTGTCACAAGGGCAGTCATGGAAGCCCAAGTCAGGGGGGAATCTCCTCCCTCTTGGGAAGGCATGGCCGCCATGTGGCGCCCCTGCATGCCCATCCAAAAAGACCCCTTGGGTATATAAATTGGTGAGCTTCATCACCCAAAAGAGGACAGGTTGGAAGCATTTTCAAGCAACGAAGTGCTACCAAATTGATACCACACTTTACCTTTGATTCACCTCTTCCACATCCTTGATCTCTTTCGCAAGGGAGGTCGTTGGGTGGTTATTGGAAGTGTGAATCCGGATCCAAAACCCGAAACTTGACGAAATCGATCTACCAATTTGTCGACAACACATTACCAGATATTTTGGGCCCATCCCAAGTGGATTGGTGCCGAAATCAAGTTCCAACGGTGGGCGGCCTGCCCGGGCGCCCCGCACTGCTGCGAGCCTAATCTTATTTTTTAAGAACGATTGGGAATTCATGGTAGATTGTTATTTTTGTCATTTTTTTATTTTGCATTCCATATTATGCTTCTTGAATAGCTTGTAATTCTGATTTCATAATGCTTTGATCAAATCTTATCATGTTTTGTTTCTTTTGTTGTCCTCACTAACTTGCAGGTAGCAACATTAAATTCCCATTGATGGAGGCCAAATTGGGGAAATATGACCATCTAGGTCTTCCCAAAATGCCTCCAATTAGCTAACCCCAAGTTTGTAGGTCTTTTGGAGCTCCCTAGATGCAACATTTGGGGCAGTATCACTTCGACGCTTTGTCGCAGGTGAATTCGTCCTACCCCGAAACGAATTACAGTCGAATCCGTCCCGCCCCAGAGTGAATTCAAATCAGTGAGGAATTTCCCGACTATCTCATTTGTAGTGACCTTTTGGTTATGTTCCCTTGTTTCTATGAAATTTGCAGACTATTTTGATTCAGTTCACTTATCCTTTTATTCAGTTTCATGCATGCATCCTTCATTGTTTTTAGAGAACAAAATTTTCATCTTTGCAATAGGTGCTACTAATGATTTTGTTGTTTCTTTGAATGCAGGAGGAGCAGCAAGGATCAAATATTCATTCACACTAGCGATGGAAACACTTTGGCCCATCCATTTTACATGTGGGTACGCGAAAGGAGGATCACTAGTCAATATTGTAACCAAAACATGCTAACGTTCCTAGCCCCTAAAAAGGCGGGAGACGTCTTTGTAACCGATATTGAGAGAGTATAAATAAAAAGTGTTGTGCTTTCTATACTTCTTTCATTTCGTATCAATTCATCTCTTTTTCCAATTTCATGCATTTCAAATTTCTAGGATTAAAGTGTTACATTTCGTTTTGCATTGCATAGCTTTAGTGTTTCTTTTCAACTTTCAAAATCTCATGTTTTCAAAGTTGTTGCAAGATTGTTCCTCTACCTAAGCATAAGAACATTACTAGTCATTAGGAGATTATTCCTCTACCCAAGAGAAAGTACATTACTGGTTATAATAATGATTATATATTTTATGGTTGGGTGGAAAAGAACAAGGTATAACTTATTATAAAGGAGTTCTCTTAGACAAAGGGAAATGATAATTTGGAGACTTATACTTCTATTTCTTGGGTGGACTTTGTTTGGATGATTATCTCTATTGCTAATTCCTATTAATTGGAAGTAATTCAATGGGTGTACAAGGTTCCATCCTTCATGGTGAGTTTTAGGAGAAAATATACATTTGACAATCATATAGTTCTAAAATTTATGGACATAGTGTGATCATTGCATTATTTCTTGATCTCATTATAAAAGCTCAACCTCATTGATCCAAGAGATTAAATCATGACTTAATTCCCATGGGATGGTTGATCCAATTCATATATGTTTAGTAGAATAGAAAGAAGTTATCATGACTAACATCTTGACCAAGGTGATTTTTATATAAATGAAGGAGCCTCTTGGAGTAGGAGAATGCCTATTTATGAGGAATAACTATTAAGAGTATCTCTTTGTGTCACTCATTCAGCCTAAGAAGTGACATTGAAATAAATTGTGTTGATATTCATGTGAGACCATGACCATGTTTTGTATTATATTCACTCATATAGCTCTATGGACCATTGTATACCTTGCATAGGGGGGTTTGTACTAATATGGTAATAATAAACCTTAAGATTAGTTATCAAAACTTCACCTAATTTTACTTGTAATTTGGTACATATACCACTATAGATAAATCATATAGTTATATGTTGGAAATCCACTCAAATCTATTGGTTAGATTATTTGGTGTCTAAGGGCATCGTTCATATCATGTAATACTTGTCTAATATCTATGTTTTCAATGTTAGATAATGTGTTGGTTCGATTCATTTCTAGAAAATATTGTGAAATATGACACCTATATGTAGTAGTCAATAACACTTAGGGTTATCTTTTTGAAAGAGGCTTCCATATCAATTTTCTCAAAGGTATTTCCATTATAGATGATAAATGATATTTTTATTGAGGTATTTCCATTATATATGACACTTTAGACTTTAACTAATATTTTTAGTTCTTCATACATTTTCCTATGTAATGGAAGAAATTGAAAAGTGTTGGACATTCTCAAAATTTTCTATAGCATCCTAGGTATCAAACTCTTTCCCTCTAAAATTGAGTTTATTCTAGTTTGAGATAGTCTTAGGTCTTGTTGGATTCTTGATAACTGGAAATAAATTTATCTTGGATGTAATTATATATTTATAAAATCCATTTAATTCAAGGTATCACTAGGAAATAGTGTAATTGGTTCATTTTCACATTCTAGCATAAGCTAAATAATTGGACTATGTGATAATTGTCATTAGTTGGAAGGCAACAGTTGTGGGTTTTTTTAGTTACCCATGTCTTCTATTAATCTTATTAGTTTTCATCCAAATTTAACAACAATCAACTCAATCCTTTTGTGTAGGTATTTCTTTGGCATCACTTGTATGGTACACAAATGAAGGTTGTAATATTTAAGAATCAATGCATTTATTTCAATAATAATGGAGAACTACACCTAATTGATCCTTGGATTCAAAGCATCACTTTGATATCTAGATGGATCATGAAAATACTTAAGGGAAGTGAACCTTAGAAGAGAACGATCAAATTTAGAATAAATCTTCTCTATAAAATAGATCTTGGCAAGATGTGACTAGTTTAACAAAAAATTGAATGCCCAATTCTTTTCAATAAATGGATCTCTCCCTATCATTAGTATTTGGAAAACTTGGTGATTCTTTTTTGAGCTCTTGAACTAGGATGGTATCCTTTGTGTTAAGAACTCAATTTTATAAAATATTTTATTTGATGGAATTAATTAGTTCAAGTTAGTGATTAGGGCTTAATATTAGATCCTTCCTTGATAGAAAAATTATTATTTAAAAGAGAAATCATATGATCTATATATTTACTATCATTCTAGATATATGGTTGTCATGGAACAAAATTAAAGACAAGTTATATCTTATATTTTATGGTAGAATGTAATTCTATTTATCCAAGGTCTTATCAATTATGAACTTCTATATATAACTTTCCATCATAGTGGCTTGCAATAATCTTAAGGACTAGATATGGTCAAGAACAGACACATTTGTTATCCTCTTGTAAAGACTATATATAGAAATCTTACCAAATATGTTGTGGTTAAAAATGTTAGTCTCACAATGACACTAAGAGGGGGGGTGAATCAGTGTGGCTCTTTAAAACTTAAAAACTTCAACTCTTAAAGCCAAAACAATGAAAGCTTAAAACCACATAAAGCAAATATAACAAGAGAGCATCACACAACACAAGATGTAACGAGGTTCACCAGCTTTGGCTACTCCTCAAAAATGACTGCTTGGACTCCCATCCAAATCCAGCCTTTGCAAAGCAACAACTTTACAATCAATTTACCAAGCACCAACTGGAAGGAGCACCAACCCCTAATTTATCTGCACCAACAGAAAGGAGCACCAACCCCTAATTTATCTACACCAACAGAAAGGAGCACCAACCCCTAATTTATCTGCACCAACAGAAAGGAGCACCAACCCCTAATTTATCTACACCAATAGAAAGGAGCACCAACCCCTAATTTATCTGCACCAACAGAAAGGAGCACCAACCCCTAATTCCAAGCACCAACTTGGACTGCAATTTTGAAACTATAAGTTTGACATAAAGATGCCTTCTCTTATACAAGACCCTGACTGGTCTATTGCTAACCCAACCTCTCTCACTATTCACCAAAACACCACACACACTTCAGGCTCTGCTTACTGCACTTTTACAGCCCTCTTACAGCGCTTCTTACTGCATTCTTACGGCTCTCACGGCTCTGCCTAACGCTCTCTTTCAGCACACTTCCTACCCTCTTCTTGCAGCACTTTTTCTCTCTTTTCAAAGTAGCACTTTAATTCTCCACGTAGACCTCCTTTTATAACAAAATTGTCTCTTTGTAACTCCAGTTGTAACTCCTTTCATTTCTCATATGCCACTTGTCAATTGTAACGCCTTTTATATGTAACTCCTTTTGTATATATAGAGTAGGCATTTCGTTAAACACGTTACATGCAACGAATTGACACATATACCTTTACCATGACTATTCGTCTTCTTGGTCATGACTGTTCGTATTCTCCTTAGTGACTGTTCGCTTTCTTTTTGTGCATGCATGCATTTTCACTGTAACTGCACCTGTAACTGACGTACTGACTTTAGTTAACTCTTCTTATTTTATCTGCATGAATTTCTTCTACAACTGCACCTATAACTACCGTATAACTTTAGTTAACTGTCACATATCTTATTTTGGTTGGGTTCTCTTCTTCGCTCGTGCCAAAGCGACCTGTCACGAAATCGTGACACTTCTGCCTCTTTGTCCTCTTCTCGGCTTTCGCCCATGAAAACACATGTCACGATATCGTGACACTTTCGCCTCCTTGCTACTCTTCTTGGCTTCAACCCGCGAAAACACAACATGTCGCGATATCGTGACACTTTCGCCTCCTTGCTACTCTTCTTGGCTTCAACCCGTGAAAACACAACATGTCGCGATATCGTGACACTTTCGCCTCCTTGCTACTCTTCTTGGCTTCAACCCTGAAAACACATGTCGCGATATCGTGACACTTTCATCTCCTTGCTAACTTTCTCTCTGCCTTAAGTCGTGAAAATCACGACATGTCGCGATATCGTGACACTTTCTCTCCTTGACTCTTTCTCTTGCCTTCGGGTCGTGAAAACCGACATGTCGCGATATCGCGACACTTTTTCTCCTTGACTCTCTCTCTTGCCTTCGGGTCGCGAAAACCCGACATGTCACGATATCGTGACACTTTTTCTCCTTAGACTCTCTCTCTTGCCTTCGGGTAAAACCCGACATGTCGCGATATCGTGACACTTTTTCTCTCGGACTCTCTCTCTTTCAACATGTCATGAAATCGTGACACTTTTTCTCTCGGACTCTCTCTCCTGCAACATGTCACGAAATCGTGACACTTTTTCTCTCGGACTCTCTCTCCTGCAACATGTCACGAAATCGTGACACTTTTTCTCTCGGACTCTCTCTCCTGCAACATGTCGCGAAATCGTGACACTTTTTCTTTCGTACAACCTTCCTTGCAATATGTCACGAAATCGCGACACTTTTTCATCCGTACAACCTTCCTTGCAATATGTCACGAAATCGTGACACTTTTTCGTCCGTACAACCTTCCTTGCAATATGTCACGAAATCGTGACACTTTTTCATCCGTACAACCTTCCTTGCAATATGTCACGAAATCGCGACACTTTTTCGTCCGTACAACCTTCCTTGCAATATGTCACGAAATCGTGACACTTTTTCTACTTGCCTTTCTCTCTTCCAACATGTCACGAAATCGTGACAGTTTTGCTTGCTTGCGCTTTCTCTCCGAACATGTCACGAAATCATGACAATTTTGCTTGCTTGCGCTTTCTCTCCGAACATGTCATGAAATCGTGACAGTTTTTCTTGCTTGCGCTTTCTCTCCGAACATGTCACGAAATCATGATAGTTTTTCTTTCTTCTCAACATGTCGCGATATCATGACAGTTTTTCTTTCTTCTCAACATGTCACGATATCGCGATAGTTTTTCTTTCTTGCTCAACATGTCGCGATATCGTGATAGTTTTTCTTTCTTGCCAACATGTCGCGATATCGCGACAATTTTTTGCCTTGTGATTTTCTTTTGATTTTTAGTATATGGGCCACTTCTATCTTTTGGAAAACCATTGTACATACTCTGAAGAACCTCTTAACTCCTGTCCATTGCATCACTGAACTCCTGTCCACTGCATCAACCGATCTGTCTGATTGTGTTGACAACAATGACAATACTATTCCTGCACCTTGCTCAACAATCTCCCCCTTTGGAATTGTTGGCAACACACATGCAATTTCCTATAATTCTTCTCCCCCTTTGACAATAATACCAAAGGGCTACTGCAGACTCCCCCTGAGTCCATGCACAACATTCTCAGGCACAAATTAATACAGTTAGCAAAAATTACAAACATGAGCAAAAAGATAATTAAATATATAAATGCTCCCCCTGAGAATGTGGTCCCTCACTCAGATCTATCTTCAACTGTGTTGGTTGCTGGATCTCTATCCATTGAGACTCTATCCTCTCGTACCCTGTCAATAGGCTCACACAGAATCTATCCAATCTTATAGAATCATAAAGAGAATTGTTAGAGACTCAATATGTTCTATACTTAATGCTCAATCATTATATCAACTAAATCTCATAGAGGCATAAAGAGAATTGTTAGAGACTCAATATGTTCTATACTCAAATCCCAATCTCAACTCAAATCAATAATAGTTTATTTTATGGAACTTGAACAACCACATGCATCCAATTACTTGACTAGGCTTAATCAACTCTACTCAACCAATCACCTCAAAGAACATCCCTTTATCACAGACCCTCGTCGAAGCATGTATCAACCAACTCTGTGCAAGCATCAAACACTGTACCACAACACCAACCAAATCCCTTTTTTCATTTTCAACTTGGTCTATGTTTTCTACAATCACCGCTGGTCACACCTTACTTCCAACTATTCGAATTAGGAGACAACATTTTGTCAAACACTTCACGGCCAACTATAGTGCACCTTACTCAAACTCATACGACTGGACCTCGGATAGGTAAGATTCACAAAGCAAAGTTGCTCATCTTGATGAGCTAAATCAGACTTCAATATTTTTCAACACAGCGTCATAAAAGATCTGACAATCTTCACGTCAATGTGAAGTTCAAATACACATTGCTTTTATCGAAACACATATATGCGGCTCGGGCAACATTCTTTCACTAACCACACTATCTGAACTGTTATAATCCTTAACTTTGGACAGTGGCAGTAAGAACCATCAACAGTACAACAATGACATATAGCAATATTACCAATAAAGACAACTCTCAATTTAGTCACCACCCTTCACGGCACTACCAAAAACAACTGCATGAACAGAAAACACACTTTGACAGCTATACAACAACTCCCCGACTACTTTCCTTTCATCCTCAGATAGCTACACAAATACATAGGAGCATTAAAATAAAACTTTAACATTGCTCCCCCTGAGGATGTGCTACCTGGAGCTGCTTAGTGCAATAGAGGAGTAATCTCCTTCTATCCAAGGAGACACGATTTCCTCTCTTCTTTCTTTCTCCAGTATTTCTTGAACTTAGGTTGAAGGTTTTCACCTGCATCCCCATTTTGAACCTTTTCGTGAACTTGAACATTTCTCTTGGGTGGTTGTCTCTTGTGCATCCTTGATGGATGATTATTTTCCTTTCTTTGATGCACATGATTTCTTCCCCGTCTGTGTTGCATTCTTTGTGTCTGATGAAATCTATTGTCTTGCCTTAGATTAGATACAAAAATTCTTGGACAAAACCTTGCTATGTGCCCATGACCATTACATTTAAAACATTGCACATGGTGTTCAACAGATGTATTTCTACCAACATAACTCTTTGATCTATTATTCAATCCACAATAAATTGCCTTGTGACCATAATGGTTGCATCTAAAACAATAGCCATTAAAAGCATTATTATGAATAGAGTGAGAGTGATAGAACCTCTTTTGTTGTGGTTGCTTTGTCTTAGATCTCCTTTGAGATTTTCTTCCTTTTGAAGATTCAGCTTCAAGCTTTTCTTGCTTTGATCCTTCAAAAGTGGACTTCTTCTTCTCTGCAGATTTAGAAGATGAAGGTTGTTCATCTTCACATCCAAGACCAAGCTTAACCATTGGGCTTCTTTGTTGCCTTATCATTTTATCTAGCAACTCTGTGCTCTTCTCAAATTTGAGATTTGTATTGGCCTCTTCTAGTTGTTTCCTCAATGAAACAATCTCCTCTTCTTGTTTGCAGCAAACAATCTCTTTCTCATTGATCTCGTGACTTGAGAGTTTCTTCAATCCTTTTGGACTCTTCTACTTGCAACTTTAGATCACTAATAACTTTGTTAGATTCCTCTTCACGTTTGCTACATACATCACCTTTATCATCCAGGCGTGACTTCAAGGCTTCTTCTATTTTCTTGGCTTTCTGAATTTGTAAGAAGAGATCTTCAATATTATCCCCATATTCTTCCAACTTCTTGGACAGTCTTTTGTTCTTTTTCTTTTCTATACCCAACTCTTCAAGTGCAGCGATCAACTCACCTTCTAGATCTACTTCAGGCTCAAGGTTTTCATCACATACTTCAGAATTCACTTCTATATTTTTTGGTTCAATTTTCTCTTCCATAGGAACTGAAACTGACTGAGATGCCTTATTTGAGGAGGATCTATTCTTCTTACCCATTGCGTACTAATCCAAGATCAACCCTAGCTGATTTAGCCTGAAAAGGGAAACTGGCTCTGATACCAATTGTTAGTCTCACAATGACACTGAGAGGGGGGGTGAATCAGTGTGGCTCTTTAAAACTTAAAAACTTCAACTCTTAAAGCCAAAACAATGAAAGCTTAAAACCACATAAAGCAAATATAACAAGAGAGCATCACACAACACAAGATGTAACGAGGTTCACCAGTTTTGGCTACTCCTCAAAAATGACTGCTTGGACTCCCATCCAAATCCAGCCTTTGCAAAGCAACAACTTTACAATCAATTTACCAACACCAACTGGAAGGAGCACCAACCCCTGATTTATCTGCACCAACAGAAAGGAGCACCAACCCCTAATTTATCTGCACCAATAGAAAGGAGCACCAACCCCTAATTTATCTGCACCAACAGAAAGGAGCACCAACCCCTAATTTATCTGCACCAACACAGAAAGGAGCACCAACCCCTAATTTATCTGCACCAACAGAAAGGAGCACCAACCCCTAATTTATCCTGCACCAACAGAAAGGAGCACCAACCCCTAATTCCAAGCACCAACTTGGACTGCAATTTTGAAACTATAAGTTTGACATAAAGATGCCTTCTCTTATACAAGACCCTGACTGGTCTATTGCTAACCCAACCTCTCTCACTATTCACCAAAACATCACACTCACTTTAGGCTCTGCTTACTACACTTTTACAGCCCTCTTACAGTGCTTCTTACTACATTCTTACGGCTCTCACGGCTCTGCCTAACGCTCTATTTCAGCACACTTCCTGCCCTCTTCTTGCAGCACTTTTTCTCTCCTTTCGCAGCACTTTAATTCTCCATGCAGACCTCCTTTTATAGCAAAATTGTCTCTTTGTAACTCCAGTTGTAACTCCTTCTTTCATTTCTCATATGCCACTTGTCAATTGTAACGCCTTTTATATGTAACTCCTTTTGTATATATAGAGTAGGCATTTCGTTAAACACGTTACATGCAACGAATTGACACATATACCTTTACCATGACTATTCGTCTTCTTGGTCATGACTGTTCATATTCTCCTTAGTGACTGTTCACTTTCTTTTCTGTGCATGCATGCGTTTTCACTGTAACTGCACCTGTAACTGACGTACCGACTTTAGTTAACTCTTCTTATTTTATCTGCATGAATTTCTTCTACAACTGCACCTGTAACTGCCGTATAACTTCAGTTAACTATCACATATCTTATTTCGGTTGGGTTCTCTTCTTCGCTCGTGCCAAAGCGACCTGTCATGAAATCGTGACACTTCTGCCTCTTTGTCCTCTTCTCGGCTTTCACCCACGAAAACACATGTCGTGATATCGCGACACTTTCGCCTCCTTGCTACTCTTCTTGGCTTCAACCCGTGAAAACACAACATGTCGCGATATCGCGACACTTTCGCCTCCTTGCTACTCTTCTTGGCTTCAACCCGTGAAAACACAACATGTCGCGATATCGCGACACTTTCGCCTTCTTGCTACTCTTCTCCTTTAATCGCGAAAACATGTCGCGATATCGTGACACTTTCTCTCCTTTACTCTTCTCTCGTCTTCAAGTCATGAAAATGCGACATGTCGCGATATCGCGACACTTTTTCTCCTTGACTCTCTCTCTTGCCTTCGGGTCGTGAAAACCCGACATGTCGCGATATCGTGACACTTTTTCTCCTTGACTCTCTCTCTTGCCTTCGGGTCGTGAAAACCCGACATGTCACGATATCGTGACACTTTTTCTCCTTAGACTCTTCTCTTGCCTTTGACATGTCGCGATATCGTGACACTTTTTCTCTTGGATTCTCTCTCCTACAACATGTCGCGAAATCGTGACACTTTTTCTCTTGGACTCTCTCTCCTGCAACATGTCGCGAAATCGTGACACTTTTTCTCTCGGACTCTCTCTCCTGCAACATGTCGCGAAATCGTGACACTTTTTCTCTTGGACTCTCTCTCCTGCAACATGTCGCGAAATCGTGACACTTTTTCTTTTAGACTCTCTCTCCTGCAACATGTCGTGAAATCGTGACACTTTTTCGTCCGTACAACCTTCCTTGCAATATGTCGCGAAATCGTGACACTTTTTCGTCCGTACAACCTTCCTTGCAATATGTCGCGAAATCGTGACACTTTTTCGTCCGTACAACCTTCCTTGCAATATGTCGCGAAATCGCGACACTTTTTCGTCCATACAACCTTCCTTGCAATATGTCACGAAATCGCGACACTTTTTCTACTTGCCTTTCTCTCTTCCAACATGTCACGAAATCGTGATAGTTTTGCTTGCTTGCGCTTTCTCTCCGAACATGTCACGAAATCGTGACAGTTTTGCTTGCTTGCACTTTCTCTCCAAACATGTCGCGAAATCATGACACTTTTCTTGCTTGCCTTTCTCTCCGAACATGTCACGAAATCGTGACAGCTTTTCTTGCTTGCGCTTTCTCTCCGAACATGTCACGAAATCGCGACAGTTTTTCTTGCTTGCCTTTCTCTCCGAACATGTCCATATCGTGACGGTTTTCTTTCTTCTCAACATGTCGCGATATCGCGATAGTTTTTCTTTCTTCCAACATGTCGCGATATCGCGACAATTTTCTTTCTTCTCAACATGTCGCGATATCATGACAATTTTTCTTTCTTGCCAACATGTCGCGATATCGCGACAGTTTTTCTTTCTTGCCAACATGTCGCGATATCGCGACAGTTTTTCTTTCTTGCTCAACATGTCGCGATATCGCGACAGTTTTCTTCCTTGTGATTTTATTTTGATTTTTAGTATATGGGCCACTTCTATCTTTTGGAAAACCACTGTACATACTCTGAAGAACCTCTTAACTCCTGTCCACTGCATCACTGAACTCCTGTCCACTGCATCAACCGATCTGTCTGACTGTGTTGACAACAATGACAATATTGTTCCTGCACCTTGCTCAACAAAAAATAAATGGAATATCAATATTTCAAAAGCTTCTTGGCATAATTTAAGTGCTTGGTTTGGAAAACAAGGAAGGGAATATTTAAAAGTTGTTTTCTTGGCACATTATCCACCTTAAAATTCCTACTAGAATGTAATTAACTAATTTTAGTGTCATTATCAATGGTTCCTAAAATTATGGTACTCTCAAGTCATTTAAAAACCTTTTCTAGTCTTATAGAGTAACAATACAAATGTGGCAAAGAATAAAAGAATAGTATCCTACGATTTTTAGTCACAAATTAAAATAAAAAAATTTATCTTGGATTACGATGATTAATTTGATAGGTTTCTTGTGTCTATTTGGAAGTATATTTCAAGCAATGTTTAGTTTTTGAAATGCCATAATTATTTTCATAATGATAATATTTTCTTGTTAATTTGATTTTCTTTATTTTACTCTAACATTGTGTTACAAGTATATGCTTTGGCTTCAAATTTCTAGGAATAATTGAAATGTATTGAGAATGAAAGGTAGTGATATTAGGTTCTACTATCAATAATTTGAACTAAGTTATGTGGTAATAATGTTATATTGAAATTATGGAGATCATAGAGAACAAGTCTAAATCTACTTGGATCTAGTAGCTAGCAACTATTAGAGTCAGATCATTCAAATAATAGAGGTGTTTAGTAATTTCAAAGGCTAGTATTAGGTTTTATTTTCATTTAGAAGAATGTGACTAATGATTAGTATTATAGGACTTTGATTGAGAAAATTTTGTGGACGTATTTTTGATCCAATATTTTTTCTTTGAAATTTTCATAAAATTTTCAATAAAAAAATATTGTTTCAAAAGAAATATTATTTATATCACATAAAAGTTATTTATATTTCATAAAATATGTTTTTACCTTACACTTTAACTATGCCAAGTATATTTTATCAGGTGGTTGCATGGGTGATTTTGAACATAGAGACTAGAAATGTTCATTTGTATGTTGAGATGGAATGGGGAAAAAATATTGATATATAATAAATTTTCTTAAATCTAAGGAATACTAGTCAGATATGGAATATAACCCCTTGGGACTTATAGAAACTATCAATAAAATGTAATAGAAAAAATTGTAATCACTACCATCCAAGTGAGTGATTTATCTTAGTAAAAACAAATATAATTTCTTGAGTCTCAATATTAAATAACTACATAGCATATGAAAATGGCATTAGCTCAATTAGTTAAATCCCTTGACATTAACAAATAATTTTTTGTAATACTACTATGTGTAGTCGACTTTAAATTTCTTGATACATGCATAAAAAATAAGTTTTTGTAATACTACTATGTGTGATTATGTCACATGAACGAGGATTGTTTCAATCCCATATAGCCAATTAAAAAATAACCACACAATAAAAAAATGGAAGTCATGATGATGAAAGGACAATTAATACTATGAGGATGATTTAATCCCATTAGGGAGAAAGAATGAATATGATTAAAAAACCTTTATTACAATACCTTATATGTAGTAGTAGGAGGTACTATAAAATGTGCTTATTGAAAATCAAAATGCTTAGATTATATATTTTCGTTGATCAAAGCCTTTTAAATATAAATTATGTTACCCAATATAGAGCAACTACACTAACAATGTGATTTCCTTAAGTGGTGGAAACAACTAACTAACAACTTACATAGGAATCATATGTGAGTGGTTCTAATTTCTCTATTTTTACCTTAATATGATTTATCATATCATATGATGTAATAAATATTAATATTCCCCCTCTTAATACATCATGATCCAAATATGGGTAAGGATACTAAAAATAGTACAAATAACCATATGATGAACTAGGACACACTCAATAGTTTATCAAGTACACTTAAAGTACGAATAGAGACACATTCAACTATTTACAACAACCAATAGTGGGAATGACCTCACTATACTCTTAACCAAGGATAAAGACAAACTCACATATCCAATTCCATACAACATAATTGTTTAGAGGCACATACTCTATCCAACATTAAATTTATAAACAAGGACATACACTACTATTCACAATAATTGTGACTAGGGTGCACACAACACATCACAAAACAGAGATAGAGATAAAATCTACTATCCAAGGTCATACAACATGATTGAATAGGGACACACACTATCCAACATCAAATAGGGACACACTATCATTCACAATAATTGTGACAAGGGAACACAAATAATTAATTAGACTGGACCTTACTAATTTTCATCTTATTTTGAATGGAGAAAAACTTAACCATTCACCTTCAGTGTGGTATGGACCTTCACTTGTCAATACAATCAATAGGGTAGTTGGATGGTCCTTACTACTCCTACCAACTCAACATTATCGATCTTCGGTTGCTTGGTTCTTACCAAATTCCATCCTCAAAATATTGATTATTAGGTGCACATTGAATAGTGAGAAAAATTAAAATTTCCTTTCCTTCTCAATTTGAACTTATCTTGCACAATATTTAAGAGTGTCGAGTACCATTGATCAAATAATCTAAGTACACAACCAATCATTGATAAGTGTGTCATCGACCTCCACTTCATACATCAAATATAGTTTCAATAGGAATTATAGCCACATTGAACATTCCTTGTGAATAGGGACACACACAACTATTCACAAGGATCAATCATGAATCAATTCAATAAATATATATTCCTCCTCACTATCCTCATGGAAAGGGTCTTTATCACATGCTATACAATTTTCCTTATGCTTCTCAGTAGCTTTCCTAAGTTCTCTATTCCATCTTATTAACCATGAAATAACTCCCTCTCCAAAGGAAATATATATTTGAAGTTATTATAATGATAGATTTTTTAGATTCATCCAACATGCACTCTCTTGGTAACCATCATTGTGGTACTTAAATAATGGAAAATGTTGTATCCTAGCATAAAATCCCATTTTAGTCCAATTGTCAACAAGAAATCAAAGGAGTTGCACATATAAATTCTTGAAGAGATTTGTAACTCAATTGAATTCTCTTTGGAATATAGAGGAAGTACCAATTGTAAGTCACATATTACACTCCTAGAAAATATAGGAAGTATAAATTATCCATGCTTGCATGAACTATAAATATTCCTATAGAACATAGAGCCTTGGTTTTTCAACTCCTTCACTTGCTTTGTATAACTTCTCTCTAAAGGCCAAAGTATTCTTTGAGCATCAAACGAAATGTAATATGTGATTCCTCTTCACATAGAATTATTTCTTATATTTTGAGCTTGGTATATATGACCTTCCAAAGGCTTCTCAACTACAAATAGGAAGACATGTTAATGGGAAATTATCTTCCAGGTTTCTCAACTACAAATAGGAAGGCATGTTAATAGGCAAATATTTCTAGAAGATATGGGTCCTTGATGATGGATGAGATTTCATGAGGAAATGCAAAATTGTACAAAAAGACAATGGAATACAGTTGAGTTTTTTGTTTCCACTTATTTTCCCAATGAAGACTCTCTCTCAATGGTACAAGTAGGAAATTTTCTTGTATAATGAAAGGCAATCTAGTAACCATCTCCACGTGAAGGAATGCATACATGTCAGGACCCATCCTTTCTTTGCATAAAAAAATAGTGTTATAACATGCTTATTGATCTCTTCCCTGCAATATATTCCATGGTTATCATAATATTTAATCGTATGATATCTATCAAATGGACTTGGTAAGTGAGGGCAGGTCTAGCCATGGTGTCAAAATACTTTAGTTTGTGTGAAATCATGAACTAGGCAAGGATTACATTGTGCCAAAAGCTTCTAGAAGATGTCCTTCCTACAATATTCTTCAATTTACATGATGCTTTGAACACGTTCATATGCATTTTGTCATTGAAGGTGATGATGTTTCATATATGACATAGATAGGTGGCATGTCCCATACCCCATCTATGCTACATTTAATTGCTCTAGAATGCTTCTCCATAAATCATTCGATAATGACAAAGATATTGACGAAGCTCATGCATTTAAACATGGTCCTCATTTTTATACCCAAACAAGAATTTTTTTTATTTGAAATGACTTCATGTCCAAACAAAACATTGCATTGGCTATGAGCTCAATTAATGAGTTCCTTGCCACAATATATTTTTTTTGAAAGTTTTTATAATCTCTAGACTAGCCTTGGGGATCTAACCGTTTATGGAATTGAGCTAGAGTACTCCATTGGAAAAAAACTTAGTCACTATCAACCGACCTATTCTTTTAAGGTTTTCCTTATAAAAATGTGGTACTTGTCCATTCAAAAAATGAACAGGAGTAGGCCTATTCTTTTCAGGTTTTCCTTATAAAAACTTAAATTTTATGAGGATTCCTATTGCCTTCTTACTAAGGTTTGAACTTGGGTCTCATAAATGAAAATTCAAAGAGATATAACTATGATATCCCCCAAACATAAATGTTAACATAAAGCATAGGTTTTTGAAAGGGATCGGTCCCTTGTACAAGGGTTTGAACTTGGGTATTTTAAATAAAAATACAAAGATATATCACCTATGGCATATCATATAGATAATTTTTTTTGGGGTAAACCATAAGTTTTTGAAAATACCCTATCTCTTATACTAGATTTTGTATTGTTTCTCCAGATTTAAACTAAATCTACTAAAAACCCAAAATATACCACTACATATTGTTAGGACCCCATCCTAACATTATTTTTGTAATTCTCATTTGATTATGTAATGACCCACTTCCAACGTGGGGACCCCCTTATAATGTTATTTTGTAATACTTTTGTAATGGTATGTGGCAAGTAAGGCACCTAGACAAGTGGGGCCATTTCATGTAACCGTTATCAAGAATGTAACCGATGTTTGGTAGAAGATTCTAGCTCGAGTGGCATTTTGCATGTAAGCCAACTCTTGAGCTTAGGGTTAGGGTTGCATGAAGTTTTTCTTTAAAAGACATGGAGCCATGTACGAATGTATCTTTTTGCAAGTTAATGAAATATTGAAGGAGGTTGCCCCCTCGAAGAGGCCCATGATACTAAGTTATTTTGTGAGATTGTTTCAATTCTGCAATTACTTTCTGCATAGTGTTATTCTGTTATTTGATGAATTTTTGTTTATTTACAGTATTTTGTGTGAGTGAGTTTATTTTTAATAGTAGGTTCCTAACAAGTGGTATCAGAGCGCTTTCTAGGGCCGAGTTTTATTGCAACTATGATAATTCTTGCCCATCCATCATGACTATTAGGTATAATTTTTCTATGTTTTTCATTTTTTATTATCCTTTATTTAAAAAAACAAAAACCAACAAAAAATATAGTCCTTTATTTTTCTATAGTAGTTGAGTAGGTTAGAAACCTTATGCTAAGGGTTTTAAAATATCATGGAGGAGTTATCATTATTGGCTAAGCTAGATAGCCCATAAAGCATCTAGTGAAGTGAGGGGTGATCAAGCTCCAATACCTAAGCCTTAGACAACACCCATGCATGAAATCGAGCTCCCACATATCTTTGGGTATTTAGGGAGACCATCTAGGGTTAAACAAACTTTTATCCATTAGGAAGCTTTTTGGCCTTGTATTATCCATAGTACATGGGACACAACATCCCAAAATATTACCCTCTCATACTATCAGAGAGGCAGATAGTGTGCTCAAGGGTATGTGTGGAATCCTCCTTGGGTAGTGGCCTAAAATATTGGTCTGAGCACTATTGTTCGTCATTATGGTATAATAGAGGGCCTATGGGTATTACATACTCCTTTGCCTAGCATACCCTAGTTCTATCAAAAATTCAACCTACAAAAACAAAGCCTTCTTATTTTACTAAACCTATAATTTTTCCCACAAAATTGAGCATACGAAGGAGACTTCCCTATCACAAAAAATTACATGCACCAAATAGTTAGGTTGAGTCTACAAGTGTTTGTGATAGTCAAGAAATATTTTAGTAACATTTAGGAATTTAAATTATCTTAATAGTCAATAATTATAGGGTGGTCAATGACAAAAATAGAATAGATAATGTCAATAACTACATAGTACAAAGAATCCTAGAGTCAATGACTAAATAATGTTAGTGGTCATAGTACAGGTGATAGGATAGTGTCAGGAGTGGTTAGTAGTAAAAGATAGGGCAGAGTCAGTTGACACAATACCCAACTTTTGAACCCAACCTCTAGAGGAAAAATCGACCTCACCAATAGACTCATCAAAACAATAGTAAAAAAATTTGGGTGCCCAAAACTAGTGTTGTGGGATATAGCTCATTGTGACCATATTTTCGAGCTGATCATTTTGATATATAGCACCCAAGCACTTTTTTGGACTTATTACTAAAAATAGTAACCCCTAAAATCACACTTCTATTTTTAGTAAGTCACTAGTAGTCATTCAAATCACACCAAAATGGTTGTTGGTACTCATGGACACCAAAAAGAGATGGAACAAACCACCTCAATATTAGAGACCATCACCAAACAACTTAGTGCCATTCTCCAAGATAATCAAGCAATACAAGATGACATCCAACACTTTAGAAGTGAATACATTACCTCCAAAACCAAAATTCAAGAACAAATTCTAGAGGTTGAGTCTAAGCTTCAAGGTGGCCCACAAGTATTTGAGTATCAGGATACTGAACAATCAAGGTGAGGAAAAGGACCCCATAAGGAAAAGGAAGGTTTTCACACTAATTTTGACCATGATACTACCTTCAAGATGCCTAAATTAGACTTTCCTAAGTTCAATGGGAAAGACGTAGATGGGTGGTTATGTCATGTTGATCAATTCTTCCAACTCCACAATATCCCTAAATATTATTGGGTCAAGATGGCTTCTTTCAATCTTGAATCAGAAGCTTTACAATGGTACCAATGGTTGCAACACACCATTCTTGATCCTTCTTGGGAAGATTTTGAGTCCCAATTACTCACTCAATTTGGCCCTAGTGAGTATGATGACTTTCAAGGAGCATTAACAAAGTTGAGACAAACCTCTATAGTTCGAGATTACCAAACCCAATTTGAGAAATTGGCTAACAAAACTAAGGGGTTGAATGAAGGGTTTTTTATGAGTTGTTTCATCAATGGCTTGAAGGATGATCTCTAAGTTGAGGTCAAGATGTTCAAACCACAAACAATGATGCAAGCTATAAGCTTGGCATGGTTGGTCGAATCCAAATTCTTAGCTCAAAGGAGGACATCTAAATTTCCATAAACTAAACCCTCATTTCCTCCCAAGTTCCCAACTCATAATGAAAATAAAATCATTCCCCACAAACGCTTGACTATAGAAGAAATGGATGCTCGATGCGCTCAAGGTTTGTGCTACAATTATGATGAAAAATATGTTCGAGGGCATAGGTGCACCCAAAAGAAGTTGTTCCTCATAGATGTCGAAGATCCTATCAATAATGACCAAAGTGATGATGAAACAAATAGAAGACCCACCCCAAAATGAGGAAGAAATACAGGAAGAACCATAGGCAAAATTTTTGTCCATGCTCTTGTAGAGATTACTACACCACAAACCATGAAAGTTGTGGGTTTTTCAAAGGCCAATGTCTTACAATCCTTATTGATTCGGGAAGTACACACAACTTTATTGATCCTCAAATCACCAAGTAGGCCAATTGTTACATACACACATGTAATTCCTTTGAGGTTATGGTGGCAAATGGAGGGACTTTGCCTTGCAAAGGTAAATATCACAATGTTAAAGTGAAAATAGGGGATTATGAGCTCAAAACAGATATGTTTGCTCTACAATTAGGGGGATGTGATATTGTATTGGGAGCTCAATGGTTAGGTACATTGGGAACCATCTCATGGAATTTTGTAGAGCTATGGATGCAATTTTCACAGAATGGATAGTCTTACACTCTTCGGGGTTCAAAAGTAGGGCCTCCTCAGATTATCAACTCAAACCATATGGAGAAGTTGAAAAAATATTCTCATGGGGTCATCACGCAGATATTTGCAATCCAACCACCTACTTTAGAAGTGGACCAAATTCCTGAATATTTGCAACTTGTTTTGACAAAGCACAATGCAATTTTTGCCAAACCATCAGACTTGCCACCACGTCGCTCCCATGACCATGCCATTCCATTGGTACCTAGTAGTGTACCACCTAACATCAAGTCGTACCGATACCCTCATGCCCTTAAGTCAGAGATAGAGAAGTTAGTACAAGAATTGTTAAAAGTTGGAGTCATTCACTCGAGTAACAACCCTTACTCTTCTCCTATCTTATTGGTGCGAAAGAAATATGGGTCATAGTGATTATGTATCAATTTTTGTGAGCTCAATAAGCTCACCATTAAGGATAAGTTTCCTATTCCTATGGTGGATGAATTACTGGATGAGTTGCATGGGACTATGTTTTTCTCCAAATTAGATCTTCACTCTAGGTACCATCAGATCAAACTCAAGGATGAAGATATTCCCAAAACCACATTTCGTACTCATGAGGGTCATTATGAATTCTTGGTGATGCCATTTGGCTTGACCAATGCACCTTCCACATTTCAAAGCCTCATGAACAACATTTTTTATCCATTTCTTCATAAATTCATTCTAGTTTTCTTTGATGATATTTTGGTTTATAGTCACTCTTGGGAAGAGCACCTCTCCCATGTGGATCAGACTTTACAACTTTTGGCACAACATCAACTTTATGCTAAGCGGTCCAAGTGTTCTTTTGGGTTGATGAAAGTGGAGTATTTGGGACACATTATCACCAAAGATGGAGTTAAAGTTGACCCTAGGAAGATTCAAGTGGTTCAAGAGTGGTCGAAACCTCACACTCTAAAAGGTCTTCATGGATTTTTGGGGCTTACAAGCTATTACCACAAATTTATCTATAATTATGGAAAAATTATCGCTCCCTTAACATCCATGTTAAAAAATGATTCTTTTACTTGGACTGGTCCAGTTGAACAGGCTTTCCTAGAGTTGAAGCATGCTATGACAACCACTCTGGTCTTAGCAATGCCTAATTTTTCCAAGCCTTTTGTAATTGAAAGTGATGCTTCAGGCAATGGTATTGGCATGATGTTGATGCAGGAAGGGCACCCCTTGGCTTTCACTAGTAAAGCGCTTTCTAGTCATAATCTAGGTAAATCAACTTATGCTAAGGAAATGCTTACCATTTTGCATGTGGTCACTCATTGGTGACCTTATCTCATTGGGCATCATTTCTCCATTAAAATAGATCATCAAAGTCTCAAATATTTCTTAGAGCAATGGGTTGCCACCCTCGAACAATAAAAGTGGGTCTCTAAGCTCATGGGCTATGATTATGATATTACTTATAAAAAGGGCAAGGAGAACATTGTGGTGGATGCCCTCTCTCACCAATTTGAGGCTCACAGTATGCTATGTGCCATTTCTTCACCCATTCCATAATGGATAAATTCTCTTCATGAGGAGGTGCTTAAGGATTCAAGCTTGCAAACTTTGGTTGCCTCCCTTCAAATAGAGCCTACCTCATGTCCTGGATACACTTGGGATGGACAAGATTTATGCTACCACCAATGCCTTGTTGTTCCTCACACATCTCCACTTTAGAACTTCTCATGAAGGAAATGCATGCTTCACCCACTATAGGCCATTATAGGTTCCTCAAAACATATGAAAGGATTAAGTGTACCTTTTCTTGGAAAGGTATGAAGAAGGACATACATAATTTTGTGGTAGCATGTGACACCTATCAATGGATGAAAGGTGAAATAATGCATTCTCTAAGAACTCTACAACCCTTGCCTATTCTCAAATAGGTTTGGATAGATATTTCCATGGACTTTATTGAAGGGTTACCTAAGTCCGAAGGCAAATCAATTATTTTCATGGTAGTGGATCATCTTTCAAAGTATGCTCATTTTTGTTCCCTCTCCCATCCTTACATGACCTCCATAGTTGCCCAAATTTTCCTTGATTCTATCTTTTACCTTCATGGCATGCCCACCTCCATTGTGTCTGATCATGACCCTACATTCACTAGTAATTTTTGGCAAGAATTATTTAAGTTGTAGGGAACTCAACTCAAAATGAGTTCAGCTTATCATCCACAAATGGATGGCCAGACTAAGATTATCAACAAATGTTTGGAGATCTACCTTCATTGCTTTACCTCTGATCATCCTACACAATGGGTGAAGTGGCTTCCCTTGGTCGAGTGGTGGTATAATACTTCCTATCACATGATGACCAAGGTCACCCCTTTTGAAGTAGTTTATGGATGACCTCCATTCACGCCCTCCTCCTACATTCCAGGTAGCTCCAAGGTCCATGCAGTCGACACTACACTCAGCCAACATGCCGAAGTCCTCCATCAACTAAAGATGAATTTGGAAGTGGCCCAAAACTAGATGCACCAACAAGCTGATCAACACCATTCTGAGCATAGCTTTGATGTTGGTGATATGGTCTTCCTTCACTTGTAGCCATACAAATAGTCATCCCTCCAACTTCGTAGGTGCCAAAAACTTGCTGCCAAATACTATGGGCCCTACCAGGTTTTACAATGGATTGGTGCCATGACCTACAAATTGGCCCTACCATCGACATCCAAGCTCCACCCTATTTTTCATGTATCCTCTCTCAAGAAGGTTGTGGGAAATCAGGTACAGGTTCAATATGCCCTCCCAAAATTGGATGAAGAAGGTTCTATCTTGCTCGAGCTAGAACAATTATTGGATCGTAGGATGTGCACTCTTCGCAACCGAGCCATTACTGAGGTCCTTGTTCAGTGGTATGGTCTACAACCGAAAGATGCTACATGGGAGTCTCTCCAACAGCTCCAACACCAGTTTCCTCATCTACAACTTTGAGGACAAAGCTTTTTGAAGGGGAAGGACATGTTAGGACCCCATCCTAACATTATTTTTGTAATTCTCATTTGATTATGTAATGACCCACTTCCAACGTGGGGACCCCCTTATAATGTTATTTTGTAATACTTTTGTAATGGTATGTGGCAAGTAAGGCGCCTAGACAAGTGGGGCCATTTCATGTAACCATTATCAAGAATGTAACCGATGTTTGGTAGAAGATTCTAGCTCGAGTGGCATTTTGCATGTAAGCCAACTCTTGAGCTTAGGGTTAGGGTTGCATGAAGTTTTTCTTTAAAAGACATGGAGCCATGTACGAATGTATCTTTTTGCAAGTTAATGAAATATTGAAGGAGGTTGCCCCCTCGAAGAGGCTCAATACTAAGTTATTTTGTGAGATTGTTTCAATTCTGCAATTACTTTTTATATAGTGTTATTCTGTTATTTGATGAATTTATGTTTATTTATAGTATTTTGTGTGAGTGAGATTTATTTTTAATAGTAGGTTCCTAACACATATCCCTTAACTAACTCTTTAATCCTTTAAGAAATTATTGTGCCAAATAAATTAGCTTTGGCGGGAGTCGACCGTCATACATGCAACTTAAAACGGACAAAGTGCGAGGTGAATCGACATGACATCGCGTCTAAACCTAAAACAAAACCACTTATTTATCTGCGTCCACACAGAACTTGATATACCCATATGAAATGTTTTTTCCCTCTTCTTAATGGTACACATCGCTTCAATTATAAAGGAAAGAAAAATTAAAAACAAGTTACATATTGGATTTTATAGAAGACGAAGAAACCTATAGACTGCAGAACGTCGTCAAAACTGGTCTCCCCAGACTCGCATCGCTTCTTCAATTTGACGTTTTTAGCTTTCATCATGTTCCTGTATTCCCGATACAAATACGACACGAATTCCCAGAGGAACAACGCTAGCGTCATGCCCTTCTTTCCGCTAAACTTGTCGTGGTAGGCAACGACGCCCAGCACCCCCGTCACGGGAAAATAGACGGCGATGAGGATAAAACTCAACAGAGAAGTGGACAACGAGGTGACGACGAAGACGCCGATGAAGAAGAGCTGCCCGCATATGGCGTTCGGGAAGTCATCAGCCCCCGTGAGGAGGCCGAGCGCCAGGCTGGCGAGACAGAGCTGCGAGGTGACGTGGCACTCCAGATCGGGGTGCCTTCTGTAGGTGAGCCAAAGGGGGAGAATCAGAATGTCAAACCTAGCCTTCTGCAGCCAAGCCAAAAGCCATCGCCTCTCGCCGCCGTGGAGGAAGTAGAACTTGAGTAACAGGGGTCCAGCTATAGCACCAATCGATAAGGCCAGACAGCTCAGCAACAACAACACCCAAAACATCATACCCCTTTTCTTCTCTTCCTCTTTGGAGGACTCCATTCTTTTCCTCGGGGAAACCTTAAATCACTTGTCTACAATTATTTGAGTATTATAAGGGAATTATAAAGACCAGACAAAGGTGAGGTGGGGGACATTGATGAGATTTTGGAAAAGACACGGGTACGTCATTTTAATTCGTATTTCAATGTTAACGTATGACAAGAAAGAAGTAAGAGATCAATATTTAGATGTCCGTGTTTAGTTTTTACATGCTATTGTTAAGATTTAACATAAAGTTGATTTTAATCTTATATATTTTTTTATTTTTTTTGAAAAACTTATATTTAAACAAAAATTATTTATAAGTTGGGATGAGATTCTTTCTAGCCTTAGTTAAAGAGAATACATGTTTACAACATTAAAAGAAGATTTGCATTAGAGCCAAATCTCCTAAACCATATTCCTACAATAGTTGTCCACCTGTTTACAACTGTAAAAGAAGATCTTCATCGGAGCCAAATCTCTTAAACCATATTTCTACAATGGTTTTCCAAATTAGTTAAACATTGGATTTGCTCACCAACTTGCCTAATCATCTCATCCTCAATAGCCATGTCATTGTGCCATTGAATCCTTACCTCCTTCTCGGTACCCATCTTAGCCAGGAAGTTTACCACTTTATTTAGATCTCTACTAACTGGAATCACATCATCTATTTCCCTTCACAATTCCTTAATTTGAGTGACAAGAATCCTCAACCTCTATGTCTTCAAAGCAAAGTTCCTCATGCAATCTAGAGCTCCTACCAATATTTGTGAATCTAATTCTAGGATTACCCTCCTATAACCTTGTTTTATTGCCTAAATAGAAATATATTTGATCGCTAAGGTTTATGCTTCATTGTTTGTGGCCCTTCCCAGACCTTGCAATTCTCAATAGAGCACTATCCCAACATGATTCTTGCAAACCATTCCAATTCCAGCTCTACCTAGATTATCTTTTGCAGCTCTATCAGTATTAATTTTAATCCAACCTTTTGGAAGTGGTTTCTAACTAGCTTTGTCCTGCCCCTCTTGCACTTCAACTTCCTTCTCCATTGTCCCTATAACAACCTGAGTTTCCTCTTTAGCATACACTACCATAGTTTTTATGATTTTGCTCCAAATGACCTGTCAAACACCATCTAAAGATGAAAAGGTTTCTTTAAAAATTTTGCTATTTCTCTCCAACCACACTTGCCACCAAATGAAGTTTAATCTAAGTTGCCAACCGATACAAAGAGCTTTAGATTTAAATCGAGCCCTCTTCCATATTTTCCAAATATTAATCTAATTCAAATCACCATTGATTTAAATTTTATAAGATAAAAACCATTGCTCCCAGATTTGGCGCATGAATGGGCACTCAAACATCAAGTGGTCAGATGTTTTGTTGCTCTTGTAGCATAAAACACATTGAGATGGACCGATGATTCCCCTACGTTTGAGATTATCAAAAGAAAGAATTTCATTGTGCATGAATTGCCAGGAAAAGAAGTTTACTTTCTTCCAACCCTTCGACTACTAAATCTTTCTCCAATCGTCAACCTAATATGCATGAGGAGTGATGAGGACATCCAAGAATAAGCATATATTATTGTTACATGAGATTCAAAATTGTGTTTGATTGAGTTGTTAGTTGTTTGAAAGCTAGCTTCAGTTAGCACTTATTTATTTAGTTATGTGCTAATTATGTTTTTTTGTGTGCTATTTAAGCACCTACTAATTAATGCAAATTAGTTCGATGTTATTCCACATCAGTTGGTATCAGAATAGGAAGTTCTTTACTGTGAGAGAAAATTTCCATGATGAAAATCCTCCCTCCTATTTTCGACATTCATCCCTCTCATCTTTCGCAAAATTTAATCTCTTTTATTTAGTTGTGGTTGTTCATTTAAAATGAAGAGCACCAAACTTTGCATCATCTACATGTTGTTTGAGCTAAGTTAGCTCCTTCTCCCTCACTCCAGACCATAACAACACATAGTGTAGCCAACAACACCAGCACACCAGGTTTTCCATCCCTACAAATCAAAGTAACCAGTGCTACTTAATGGGTCATACGTCGGTGATGACAATGATTTTCTAGACTAGAGATGCCATTAACAAATGGGCACATGACAAGGAAGATCGAGTGGCATTGAGGAATGTCATAGCTTGTAGCATAGATAGGAAGCCAAATGGAAAATAAACCTAGATCTTTACCATGGATGTGTAAATATCTATCCAAATTAATGTCCAATCACCCAACGAAGACAATAATTCTGCCTACAATGTTGCATTCGATGGCCACGATGTGAGGTCCAAAACTGGACCAAGACATTTTGGCTGTGTTTGACCTTCAATACCAGCCACACAGATATCCATGTTGAAGGTTGGAGACAGATCTAGCTTCCTTGATTTGAAGGTTCATTTGCCATGTAATTTGCACACTGCCACTCGATGACTTCAACTCTACAATTGACTACAACAATGGAGGAGCTAGATGACTTGATCTCTTCGACCATTTTTGTTGATATTTCCAATTTTATATTGGTACCCACAACCAGCGATAGACTAACGAGCTTCCCCCATGTGCCATTGTTTTCACTATTGTACAACTGTGATCTCCCGGAGAGACACGAGGCCCCAACATCGAGGAAACAATAATTCCAGTAGTGGTAACATTTGGCGGCCCACAATGACTTTAGTGGTCACAAAAAATTGATCTCAATACCTTTCAAATCATCGATGATCATGAATTCCACATTGAATGGATGAACGAAACATCCACATTTTTGATGATATCAGCTACGATTGCAATGCATGGATCCCTAACATTTTTTAGTATTTTTTTTATTGTGTTTCATGTTATCTCACACTCTTCCCACAACCGTTTAACGTGGCTTCCAAATCCATAGCATGATGGAATCATTGATGGTCCAAGAACCACCAGCGAGGTCGGGTAATTTTCTTCATTTCGTCTATTGCTAAACACTCACTTGCATCCACTTTTTTTTTTAACATGTTGAAGTGATATGAGGCTCATTCCTGAACTCCAAATTGTTGTACACCTAAAATAGTCATGGTTATCCACATCCGCTGCCCCCAATTGTGTATTTTTTATGATCATTGTGACAAAGAAGGTGCATGACACTGGACGACGGCCTCATAGTGGCCACGACAGACTTATGTGGATGATTCCATGAAGAGAAGTGGGGTGCATGCCAGATACATGGCACTGTCAAAACACAGAGGAGTATTTCATCACTTTGATCGTGTTGGTGCATCAGATCTACGATTTCACTTCAGGGATGAAACACTGTATTGGGCCACCCATTTCAGTAGATGTTTCTTCCCAAATTTGCATAAAGAAGAGAGTGAGGTCAAATCCTACGTGTGTCATGAGATCCTTGGGCTAGGGCATGCGAAGGATGAATTCCTCGAACACGTGCTCGATGTAGTGTGCATTGAGTAGATTGAGATGGCCTGGTCACATGGTCTTTGGCTAGATATGATCATGGATCATTGAAGAAGATCCTTAACAACCAGTCGAAGGCACTTGAAGGCCAAATATTTGTACCATGTGGTGAAAAGTACCAGTTGCTTGGCACCAACATGTGGTAATGACTTGCATATTACCCTCTCACACATGGCAAATTTGAAATGTGAGATTCATTGTGATATGATCTGATATGATCTTTTACCCAAATCCTAATCGAAATAAAAGCAAATCATCGAGAATCCCAAACAAATCAAATCAATCATTTTTACATTAGAATTAAGAGTATTTGAAGTCCTAAAAAGTAAAGTCATTTTTTGAGCAAATTTTAACCTATTAAATCCTCCTACAACTTCATTAACACCACTATTACTATTAGATCAAGATCAAAAAGATAATTCAACGAGTACAAATATGCCTATGTTTGGATATATATTGTGGCAAATTAATCCTATAAAAACATTGATCCTAAAAATTTTAGGCAAATGGACCGACGTCAAGGGTTCTCATATTCACCAATTTCCAATTTTGGAAATCCTAATATTCATCCAATTTGTGAATATTCTACATAACCCTAATTAAGGAGGGTCTCCTAACATCGTTATGAAGGTTGTAGTTACTTAGGATTAACAACAACATTTGATCCACAAATGTGGAAAGCTTAGGGTTAGTTGTACTCATGATATTGTTGGACATATATCTAATGACCATTTACAATTCAGGGGGATCTCCTAACATCGTTATGAAGGTTGTAGTTACTTAGGCTTAATAACAACATTTGATCCAAAAATGTGGAAAGCTTAAGGCTAGTTGTACTCATGATATTATATTGTTGGACACATGCCTAATAACCATTTACAATAATGGGTCCCTTGAGATTATAAACAAATTATCTATGATTTGTTATTTAAAAGAAAATGATCTTAAAAGTTGTCTAATTTAATTTTGGTAATCTTTGAAAAAAAATTAATAAAGTAAATGAATTTTTTATTAATTATTAAATCACCTTTAACTTGGTCTAACTAGTCATAAGGAAATGCTGGTCCTATAAAAACATTCAAATGCAAATACATATTTTGATAAAATATTATGTTAAGTTGCAACATGAAAATATTAATTTTTTTAAAATTTATTATTTTTTTTTGGTATATAGAAGCAATGGTATATATATATATATATTTAATTTATCATTAATTTAACAAAAATTAATATATTTAAAGTTTGAATTTAAGTTTGGTATTAATAATCCAATGTAATTAAATTTATAATATTGATTTATGCATATACCTTTATATAATAAAAATCATCTAATTTTTCTAAATAAAAATTTAAAAATAAAATTACACATTATATTTCAATAGATGAATTAGATTTACACTAAACAATTTTTTTTAAAAAACTAAAATTATATTAATTTATTTATGGAAAATATGTAATTCATTAATCCAAAATTTATAAAAACATTATATTTTATCAAAATATTTTATATTAATTACCAAAAATTTACAATGAAAACCAAGAATGTTGGACATTTAAGCTTATGCGAGATTAACTATTTTTATTTTTATTTTTATTTTTATTTTTAAGAAAAAGCTAAGATTAAGTGTTCTCAATGTCCAACATTATTGGTTTTCATCTTTAGAGATGTATATATACATAAGCTTAAATCTTTGTCGACATAATGTATGTTTATATGAAATAATATGCAAGTAAAACATATTGTTTTAACAATCTGCCAACCGTAGATTTTTGCGTTGAGGCTAGGCTTCTAGATTATATATGCGTCCTAAGTATTTAACATTTAAACTTAGAATCATCATTATTAAAGTAGTAACGAGGAAAGAAGTGCAAGTTAACTATGAAATTGAGTTGAGTTTTTGCATTGAGAACTTTTATTTTTTATTAAAAAAAAATCAAATTAAATACATTTTAATTTTTAAATACATTAATTATGTTTTAAATTTATAAAAAATATTTTAAAAATATATATATTTTTTAATTTTTAAATTAATTATTATTATTTAATAAATTTATATTATTCAAATTATTAATTAGAATTTTTTTAAAAGTATTATTATATTAAAAATTTTAATAAAAAAATTTAATAACTTTAAGGAAACAATATCAAATATATCTATTAACGTCATCAACACATATGAGAGAAAGTTATGTTCTGCTTAAATTTCTATGTGTTTTTAGTAAATATTCAATACTTCTTTTTAGTGTTTTGTATAATTTTTCTCTTTTATTTATTTTAATTATAATTTTAATAACAAAAGATTAAGTTATAATTTTTTTAATGTATTATTTATTAAATTTTTATAATATATTTAACATTACAAAAAGTAATAATAATATTCTTTTCAAATAAAAGTATAATATGCAAGTTATTTCAAATGGAGAGACAAATTTGCCAAGGCCATATCTAGAAATATCTTTATTTAAGAGAAGAATAAAAATATAATTTTAAAAGTTGCTTATAACTAAAGTTCAAAATGAACTACCGGTTTGAAAAGGTAGATGGTTATTGTTAGAAGGAAGAGTGCAACTAATTAAATTAGTCTTACCAACCATTCCAACATATTATATGTCCTTCTATATTATACCAAATCAATAGAAAAATGTTTAATCTATATTATCAAGTATTTTTGAGGTCAAGTACATGATAAAATGAATTTCTCTTTAGTGAAATAAAGCAAGAAGTGCGATGATAAAACTGAGGAAGATCTCAATTTATGAGTTCTTATGGATGCAAACATAGCTCTTAGGGAAAAAGTAATTTGGAGATTGTACAAAGAGAGTCAAAGACAATGGGAAAGAATTCTAATAAGTACAAAAGTTGGGTTGAAGCCAATGACCCAAACTTAATATTTACTTCATTCTCACCACCAAATGGTTCTACACTATGGAATGGTTTAAAAAATCAATTGATCTAGTGATTAAAGGTTTAAGATGGGTGGTGGGAACTAGAGGAAATTTTTCTATTTGGATGGATACTTGGTGTGATAAAAACCACTCAATATAGATTCAATTTTGAAACCATGGATGAGATTACTTCAAGATAAATATGGTGATAGGGTTTCAAACATTATGTACAAGGACCAGGAAGGAAGATACAAATGGAAAGAATATTTTTTTATAAGTATACTAGACATTGTTGCTAGGAGGTAGTTGAGTAGAAAGATAACAACAATGATTATTCTAAGGGGAGCTTAAGGATAAATTGATTTAGGAGTTGAATAGCTCAGGAGAATACACAACAAGAAGTAGATATAATGTAAAGCACCAAAAAAATAGAAATATCATAAGAATATGAAGAGATATTTAAGATAGCCCAAGCATTCCAAAATCAAAATGTTTGTATGGCTAGTAGGTCATATGAAAATTTTATCCTGGGATAACCTAATGAAAAAGGGTTTTCATGGCCTCTCACAATGTGTTCTATGTAAAAAGGAGGAAGAGAGTATAGATCATCTCTTGGGACATTGCTCAATAGTCTAGGAACTATGGTAATGGATTCTTAATATGATTGGTAAATGCATGGTGATGAATGGTAGAATTGAAGAATGGTTAAAGCAATAGAAGATCACTTTTAAAAGTGAGGCTTTATAAATAATTTGGGATACATCGAAAGATACAATACTTTGGATTGTATGGCTAGAAAGGAACAGAATAATATTTAAAGGAAAGGAAAGTAGTTTAGAGGTGATGAAAAGGAAGATTTGTTTAGCCATAGAGGAGTCTAAACCAACCCTACCAACTCACCCAATCTCTAATCTTGAAGCAAAGAGCCTTGATAGATGGAGTCAAGTCATCAAATGGAATTATGATGTTGGGTATAGGAGAAACAAAAGGAAGGCAAATAATATAAAGTGGAAACCACCAAAAGTGGAGTTGGTCAAATTAAATTTTGATGGAGCATCTAAAGGAAATCCTAGGATCGAGTAGGAGGAGGAATAATAAAAAATAATAAGGGTGAGATTTTGTCACATTATGCTTTTAATAGTGGATTTAAGACAAATAATGAAGTTGAAGCTTGGGCAACATTAGAAGGGTTAAAAATATGCAAACAAGTGAAATGGAATAAAGTATGGATGAAAGGTGATTCACTCATAGTAATAAATGCAATTTTGAGGAAAACAAAGGCTCCATGGAACATACAAGAGATAATTGTGGAAATTCAAGATCTTGGTAAAGAGTTTGAAGAAATTAGGTTTACACATACGTTAAGGAAAGGAAAAAAATGTGCAGATAGACTAACCAATAGAGGGGTTTAATTAGAGGATTGTGAAGTTAAATTCTCTTCTCCATGGTTAGAGGAAGTAGTAAGTTTAGCTAAAGCTAACAAGAAAAATGTTGGAAGGAGAAAATTCAAATTAATGTTTCAAAGTACTATAAAAATGTTTTCATGGGAATCGTTTATTATATAAAACTTTGAAAGGAAGGAAACTAGCACAGTGGGTAAAGGAGACCATGATAGTGCATGAATTGATAAGAAGATTGTATGCATAAGTAAAAGGAAGTATGGTATATGAAGGACTTCTATGGGAAAATACAAGAGGATTATTTGAATTCAAAATATGAAACATTAAGGAAAAATCAAGAGAAGTGAAAATGAAATTTTAGAATTTTATGAAAATGATGTAGGTATCTAAGTATAACAACTCAATTGAAACGAGAAATGAATATATTTATAAACTTTAAAGCTCTAAAAGGAAAGAGTTGTATAATCTGTGAAGGGTGATATATATATAATTGCTTAAATCCCTTTTGTTTATTATAAGGAACAAATAGAAAAACTAAATATACAACTATGATTATTTTAAATATATTTTTTGTGCTCTGCTAGGGTTTGATGCAAGACTGGCTGTGCATTTTTCGTAAGGGTTTCAGTGGGAAAATCTTGTCTGTTGCATTAACACCGCCTTGAGGCGGTGTTAATTCACCCTTTTTAATGGTTGTCGCTCATGCAGTCGGCTCCATTTATTCTGAGTCTGCTGGAGAGCTCAATGGTACCGGGGAAGCGTCCGTGCAAGTTCATTCTGACAATGTATCACGAGGTAAAGGCCCTGTCCCTGAAGCTATTATTCCTTTGCATGAATTCCATACAGCTTGTGAATGGTTTGAGAGTCATACCCTGGTGGGTTATTTTTTGGGTCGTATCCCATATGATACCCTTATTCGTTCATGGGTCCAGCAAGTTTGGGGCCCATATGGAGTCAAAGTGGAGAATGTACAAAACCTTACAAAAGGGTATTTCCTTTTTCGCTTTTTAGATCCAGCTCAAGCACAGAAGGTTCTGTCTAGGGGTCCATGGACTATCTGTAATTCTCTGTTGATTTTGCAACCCTACTCTCAAAATTTCCAAGTCAGTGATCAAGCTGCATTGGAAGTCCCGGTGTGGGTTGAATTCCCTGGTCTTCCTGTTCCTCTTTGGGGTTTTTGCAGACTTTAGTTGCCCCCTTAGGTAAGTTTGTTTGCCTTGAGCCAGAAAAGTTTTTCTCCGCTCGACCCACTAGAAGGGTTTGTATCAAAGTTGACCTTACTAAGGATTTGCGGGAGTTTATTGATATTAAAATCGGGGACCAATCCATAAGGCAAAGAGTTGCCTATATCAATTTACCCAATACCTATTATCGGTGTCAATCTGTAGCTCACAAAATTTGGGAGTGCCCTTTGATGGAATGGAAATATAAGGCAAATCCCTCGCCCACTCCTGCGGCTCCTGCTAATGGCTCGCGGGGAAACACTGAAGAATGGACTACTGTCTCTAGCAAGAAATCTCGTGGTACTAAGCAACAAGAAGCTTCGATTTCTGTTGCACAACCTGCCCCTTCTCCTTCTCAAGACATGCAAGCTTCTGCTGAAGTTGTTCAGAATCCTGTTGATACGGCCCCTTCGGTTGTTGACATGCAACCCCCAGTTCCACCAGTGTCTCAACTTCTTTGGTCGGGCCCTTCTTTGGCCTCAGTGGTGGCAGCTCCAGATAATTCTTCAGTGGAGGAGGGTCGGGCCTTGAAGGTCCGTCGCTCTCGTAGCCCTATTCGAAATGATAAACGTCGACAACTAAACAGTGATGCTTTCCATGCGACCTCCAACTATTTTGGCTCACTTACAGGTTTGGGTGATGCGAGAGGATGTCATGGAGATCATGCATCCTGACAAATCCCAATGATTTTTTTATCATGGAATGTTCGAGGAGTGACGGACCCGGTCAAAAAATATTTGGTCCGAAATGAGATGTCAAATGTTTCTCGAATGCATGGAAGCCTCGATATTTTATGTCTACAAGAAGTTAAGATTTTTGATTTCAATCTGCGGTGTACATGTGATTTTTTGTGGCCACGAAGTACCTCTTTTGCCACAAAGCATTCCTCGAGAAAAGGAGGAGCCGTCACTATCCTTGGGCCTCGATTACAGAAGAATGTTGTGACTTGGGGTGTTGACCCATCCAATCAAGTTGTCTGGATTTTGCTCGAGATCTATGGAAAACCGCTTGGGGTGGTTAATGTGTATGCCTCAAATGTCGCTTCTGACAGATGCGAGTTGTGGAGATGGCTTGCCATGAATCTGCCATTTGCCACTTGGGTGCTCTGTGGAGATTTTAATATGGTGGAGAAATCTTCGATAAGGTCGAGTCATGTCCCGATGCGGTGGTGTTTAGGTGAAAGAGAAGCTTGGTTTTTTATGAAAAACAAGCTTCGCCTTTATGACCCTAATTCCTGCTTCTCGCCTTCGACTTCCCGCAGGCTCTTTGGTACACCTGGTCCAATTTTTAGGCTGCTTCTTCTAGGGTTTTGGTAAGATTGGACAGAGCCATGATTTTTGAGTGTGACAACTTTCAGTTCTCCCGTATTTTGCCTTCTTCACCGTATGTGTTGACTTTGCCTGGTACTACATTGTCTGATCATTCACCTATTTTATTCTCGGTGGCAATGTTAAACTTTCAACCTAGAGTGCATTCTTCATAGTTTTACCTAAATGTTTCTTTTTTGCATAGCTTTAGCATGAAAGCTCATATATGCCGCATTTGGAATTTGATTCCTAGACCTGATGGTATTTTTGGAAGGATTGAATGGTGGAATGTTGCCATTCAACGAACCACTAAGGTGTTGCGAACTCTGGGTGTTGAAGTTGCAAAACGATGAAAACAGGCTAAGTCTGCCTTGCAAAGTGAGCTATCCAAAGCCTGTCTCAGGCTTGAAGCCTCTCCTTTCAACTCTGTTGCTCAATCCCAAGTTTCTTCCATTCGGCATGAGCTAAAAAAGGTTGATTTGTATGAAGCCAAGGGGGCTCAATTACGTGCTCGAATGCATTGGCTCAAAGTGGGGGACAGAGTGACCAAAGAATTTTTTCAGCGCCTCAGACCTCCTGCTCAACATTCTCAGTTTCAAGCCATTCAAGTTGATGGGCAGAGATTTACAGATCTTTCAGACATTGTCAAAGTATTTGTTTCACATTATCAAGGTGTTTTTGCTTCTCAACCCCTTGATGATGCTAGAAGGCAAGCTCTTGCTGATTGTACCGTTGTTGTCCCCAACAAGCTTTCTCCTGAGCAAATGTTATTTTGTGACACTCCTCTTTCTCTGGAAGATCTAAAAACTGCCTTGTCACTTATGGCCAATGATAAGGCACCTAGGCTTGATGGCTTCCCATGTGAATTCTATAAAGAATTTTGGGATATGCTTGGTTATGATCTCCACAAAGTTTATCTTGAAGCCTTGCAATGTGGTTCATTGGGTTCCATTATTAACAAAGGCAATGTTAAATTTATTCCTAAGTCTGGAGATCCTGAGCTCATCACCAATTGGAGGCCGATCACCCTGCTTAATGTGAGCTACAAGATTATTGCTAAAGCCCTTGCGCTTAAGCTTAAATCTATTATGCCTTTGATTGTCAGACCTGAACAAACTGGCTTTGTTAAGGGAAGATACATTCTTGATAATGTTCTTGTTGTTTGGGAAGGTATGGAGTGGGCAAGAAATTTTGAACAAGATGCTTTATTCATTAAGATAGACTTTGAGAAAGCCTATGATAAGATGGAGTGGTACTTCATAACTGCCATGCTTGAGGCTCTAGGTTTTGGGCCGGTATTTGTGAGCACCATTCTTATGTTATTTCAAGATGCTTCAGTTGTTCTTACCTTGAATAATAGTCAATCTCGATCAATTTCTCTTGGTCGCTCTGTGAGACAGGGGTGCCCTCTTGCTCCATCTCTTTTCATTCTTGCTATGTAGAGGCTTTTGGCTATTTGTTGGCCCATAAGATGGATCAAGGATTAATCAAGGGTATTGCTCTCCCTAATTCTGACCGTCAGTTGGTCAATGGTCATTTTGTAGATGATTCCTTCTTAACGCTTCAAGAAGATGAGCAATCCCTTTCCTCGGCTATTAGTTGCTTAGAGGTGTTCTGTTTAGCCTCTGGTTCTTCTATACAATGGAAAAAAACATCCTGTTTTTGGCAATCTCAATCTCAACTGCCACATTGGTTACATCAATTCCAATGGACTTGGATTCATCCAGGTGAGGTGTTTAAATTTCTTGGAATTCCTTTTGCATTTCATGGTTCCTCTGCTCAATTGTGGCAGTATGTTATTGATAAAGTGGAAAAGAAGCTTTCTTATTTGGACTAGTAAGAAACTTTCTCTAGCGAGGAAAATTTCAGATTTGTTCTAAGGTTTTAGCCACTACCCATGTCTATTATTCATCTTGTTGGGTTCCATCCAAATCTTGTTATAAAAAACTGGATAAGCTTCTGAGAGACTTCTTGTGGGCCAAAGACTCTGTCAAGCAAGGTTTTCATCGGGTAGCCTGGGAAATTTGTTGTTTGCCCAAGGATTGTGGAGGCATGGGTTTGTTTGATTGTCACCGACAAGGTCTTGCCCTTTGTGCTAAATGGATCACCCGATCTTTAATTGGGGATGAATCTTGGAAAGTGTTGGTCAGGCATTGCATTTCTTCTGGTTTGCTTCAGGGGAAGAAAATTTGGAAAGGGGTGGGATTGCAATCCATTCTTACTGCCCTGTCCCTATTAAAGTTAAAGGTTCTTTTGTCATTCAGAGTATTTGGAAAGCATGGGAGGCCTTCAAACCCTGGCTTAGTTGGAAAGGGAGTTTTCGCAAAGCAGGTGCCTCTTTGTCTTCCATGAATATTTGGTGGTCTCCTGTTATCACTTGGCAAGGTTCTCCCTTAGCTCTGGTGCAGTGGGTCGGAGCACAGAGGTTCTATAAGCGTGGTATTGCTTCCATTTTTTATTTCTTCTCCCGACATGCCAGGTGTTGGATACCATGGGAAAGTTTTCGTCAAATTCACAATTTAAATCCTGGTGATAGAGACACTTATGAGGTGGTTATTGATAGTATTCCATTTTCTATTTGGAGCAAACTACATAAGCATTTTCAAAAACCTTGGTGGTCAGATTGGTGTTGGCCTGGGGAGCTTCTTGTTTTGCAATATAAAGCTCATCTTGGTTACAAATGGCTCACCCCACAAGTTCCAATGGTTGATAAGCTCACTCTGAGATGGAATTTAGTCTCTCTTCCCTCCCAATGGAATAAGAGGTTTCGGATTGCTTGGGCTACTTATATTGAACCTAAACAGAGTTTTTTTGCTTGGAGTCTCTTACATCAAGGGTTACCTGTTGGCAGTAGGCTCAAGCATCTGGGTGTTCATAATCTCATTTGCTCGGTTTGTGGACAAGCGGAAGATTTATTGCATGTTTTTTGGTCTTGTGATCGGGCTCAGTCAGCTTGGGAGTGGCTTCTTGAAATTTTCAGACCTTTTATGCAGGAGGATTTTACTTGGGTGCATGCTATTTTGGGTGACCCTATTGCTTTTTCCTTCAACTTGGATGTTGTTTGGAATATTTTTAGAATTGGTACCTTGTTTTATCTATGGAAGTCCCGGAATAGAGCTATTTTTTCTCAGCAAGATGTCGGACATGTCTTCTCTGTTGCTGATAAATATGATATATTCTTTGATTGTTGGTTCTAGATTCAAGTACAAGTTAAAAAAGTACAGGTGGAGCTGCAGTACTTGCGTACCCTCATGGATCATTGGGGGAATGCACCTGCATTATGAGTCATGTGCATCTTCCTTCCCCTTCCAGGTGGCAGTAATTTCTCGGCTTCTTTCTTTTCGAATGCATATTTAATATTGTTTTGGCAGTTGTTATTGGCAGTTTGTGGGTTGTTTCTGACACTCTTGTATACTCTTAACCACAATGGTTAATGTATTGGTTTACGGGGTGTGCTAATCCCACCCACCCTTTTTTGTATGATTAAACATTATTTTATTAATATAATGGCTTTTTCATCAAAAAAATATACAACTATTATATGTTTAGAAAAAAAATTATATAAAATTAAAAATTATTTAAATCGAAATCATTATTGTTACGACATAATAGAAATGTTAAACTACTTTTAAATAATTACTAATTTCAAAATAATATCAATGTTATAACATGAACCCATGTATTAAACGATATTATCTCAACTATTTATATTGTTCATTTGTCTTGAGGAAACTCAGGTTCTAATTAATATTTTTAAGGTGCCACCAAGGGCTATGTGGATTGGTAGTTGTAGAGACCTAGGCTCAAACCTTGAGGGCATGCATGTTGCAAAGGTAACAGTCTGATTTGAATCCTTTAAGTGTATGTTAGATTGACAACGATGGTATGAATCTCGAATGATTAGTGGTACCTTTCACACCGGATCAACAATAACAAAAGGTATATAAGCTTATTAAAAGCAGCCCCTTTAATTTGAACAAAAATTACTAAAAATTAATGTAAATGTAAACAACTCTATATATTTAAAATAATAATTACTTTTTAAAAAGTAATTCAATTTATACTACACCCACAAATTTTTTTGTTGGACCCAAGCACGTATTATATATACATTCATATGCAATTTTTTTTTATTTTTAACCCAAACACGTATTATATATCAGCATAAACTAATATAAGTAATTTAATTTTCATTGACCAATTAATTTTTTTAACGGCTATATACAATCTGATGCATTTAAGCACGGCCCTTGTTGTTACACAAACCGACAAATTCACTAAATGAAACTCCTTGCAAAACATTGCATTGGCTACGAGCTCAATCAATCAGTTCCTTGCTACAGTAATGTTAATCTCTTCTAAAATGTGTTCTGTGCGAAATGAATTAGCTTGGCGAGTCATACATACACAAACTTAAATGAAAATAGCTCTAGGTGAATCGACATGACGTCGCGGCTAAACCTAAAACAAAAGCCCCTTAATCTGCGTGTGGTTTGTCCACAAGGACGCCACTTATATTATTGGTGATGTGATCGAGTTCAATCCCTATGTGAAAAGTATTTACTCAATAAAAAAACACCTATTTATCTGCGTCCACAGAGCTAGATATACCCACATCAAATTATTTCATTGCATATAATTTTTTTTTTCGCTTTAAGTACACATCGCTTCAATTATAAAGGAAAGAAGAATAAAAAACAAGTTACATATTGGATTTTATAAAAGAGGAAGAAACACATAGACTAGAGAGAGTCGTCAAAACTGAGCTCCACATACAAATACAAGATACGAATCCCCAGAGGGACAACGCAAGCGCCATGCCCTTCTCCCCGCTAAACTTGTCGTGGTATACAACGACGCCCAGAACCCCCGTCACGGGAATATAGACAGCGATGAGGATACCACTCAACAGAGAATTGGACAACGAGATGACACCAAAGACGCCGATGAAGAAGAGCTGCCAGCAGATTGCGTTCCACACGAGCCCCATGTGATAACCGACCTCGCCCACATCGGACGCCTCGGCCTCCCTCCGAATCGCCTGGAAGTCCTTGTTCGCCACCATGCCCACCGTACAGAACGCCGTGGCGGCCAACAACATGATGACTTGCACCTCCATGACCAAGGTGTAGGTCATCCTCCGCGTGGTTCGCTTGTACATCAGCTCGATCAGGGGCAGTATCAGGCCATACACTGAGGAGCAGGCGATCGTGACCAGAAACCCTACAACGTACCGCCCGTTCGTTACGTGCTTGGGCCTGTCGCCGCTGGTGTGGAAGGCCAGCAGCGCGGACGACGGCGTTGATGGAGTAAGGACTGAATTTCTGCCGTACGATGAAGAAGGCGAACACCGCGTTGAAGGCGAGCTGACTGGACCTGAGCAGCGACGACGTGGACACCGGGAGGTAGTCGACTCCCCACGCGTACAGGAAGTTATCAGCCCCCGTGAGGAGGCCGAGCGCCAGGCTGGCAAGACAGAGCTGCGGGGTGACGTGGCTCTCCGGATCGGGGCGCCTTCTGTAAGCGAGCCAAAGGGGGAGAATCAGAATCGGAAACCCTGCCGTCTGCAGCCAAGCCGAAAGCCATCGCCGCTTGCCGCCGTGGAGGAAGTAGAACTTCAGTAACAGGGGTCCAGCTGTAGTACCAATCGATAAGGCCAGACAGCTCAGCAACAACAACACCCAAAACATCAAACCCATTTTCTTCTCCCCCTCCTTGGACGGCTCCATTCTTTTCCTTGAGGAAACCTTCAACCTCTTCTCTTCGATTGTTTTAGTTTTATAAGGGAATTATAAAGAAGGGAGAAAAGGTAAGGTAGGGAGATGGATGAGATTTTTTAAAAGACAAATGCTTCTGCGACATCCATTCGTGCTTTGATGTCCGCCTGATCATTCTGGATGAACAGGCCTAGGTAACAAGATTCCATGTAGGGCTTTTGCAAATGGATCCGTAAATGCGCCAAAATGGAATTTACCCAATCCTGTTTTGTTTTACAGTGTGGTGATGATGTCGAGTTGGAATGCGTGATGGAGAATCTTTTAAACGAAGGGCAGCAGATTTGTTTTCTTTTGTTCTAAATTTGAGTAGCCGACCTGCTATTGAATGTGAGTGATTGCAGTGAATGGAGATGAGCATTATAAGGACGTGTTTATTCTCATAGCGGCCGTGGAAAAATCGACTGATATGACTGTCGTGACGGCCCACTGAGAAAGGAGGTAGAATAGGAAGCGATAAATTCTTGATTTAGAGGAAATTTTAGTTTAATTTTGATTGTTACACATTTCGAGGAAATTTTCTCTTGAGCTTGGATTGTTACACATTTATTACCGGTTGAGATTTACTATACGGTGTCATTTACACGAGGAAGAAGTGTGGAATTAATATATGTGGAGAAATTGGGATTGGAATTTGTTAATTTTAAGTTGGTAAATATTTAATGTAAAATTGGACCAATTGTGGAATTAATATATGTGGAGAACTTGGCATTGGAATTTGTTAATTTTAATTTGGTAAACATTTAATGTAAAATTGGACGATTTGTGGAATTAATATATGTGGAGAACTTGGGATTGGAATTTGTTAATTTTAAGTTGGTAAACATATAATGTAAAATTGGACGATTTAATACCTTTACCCTGTATAAAATTGACAGTTAAATATCACTATTTATTTAAGTTATTTTTCCTTATTTTTATTTAGTTTTAAATATCTTTTATATTAAAGTCTTGATGTTTATAAAAGAATAAAGTTTCAATACTTATCATATTTTATATAATATAATGGTTAAACTATTACAATAACAAATTGGATAAGCACAACACAATGAATAAGGCTTCTTGAGATACTCAAAAAAAGAATAGGTTGGATAGTAAGGGTTGAGTGGTTGTTGGTTGATTTTTCAAACTGATGCTCTAGAGGGTCTGGGTCTTGATGACTTTATCTAACTTAGCGGGTTAAGATTTATAAGGACAGGGAAAGTCTAAGGTTCAAACCATGGTTGAGTGTTTATTGGTTGGCTTCCCAATCCGATGCCCTATAAATTTGGGGTCTTGTTGATAGGTTGGATGGTAGTGATTGAATGTTTTTCTGTTGGCTGTCCTAGCCTGATGTTTTAAAGGGTTAGGGTTATGTTAACTTTGTCTAATACCTTATAGGGTTAGGGCCCTATTGATTTCTATTAACCTAGTAGGCTAAGGTTTATGTGTTATTGATTCCGTGTGTATTTAAAAATTACTGTTACACTAACGATATATAATTAAAATGTATCAAAAATAAACTCAATATTAATATTATATAACCCATTAAAAATATTATCTTTTTAAATTGAGCATATGTATATAGGATATGCTTTTTTTCTCTCTTTATATTTATAAATTTCCATTTTTCATCTTCTTCATTTATATTTATAATATTTTTAATTTTGTATTGAGTTTAGTGTGAGAAACCCCTATAACGGATGCTCAATGTTAAGTATCCCATCCCAACCATGACCTCTAATAAGAGTGAGAGATAATATTTCATTTTTATATTATTTAGTTATTGTCCACGCTACTATGCTGAAATTATTTATATTCAATTCTTTTATAATCTAGTATACTCAAGCAATCCTTCTATACAAATTAGATTTAGTATATATATTTAAGAGTAGATAGAAAAAATTGTATAAATTTATACATGTGAGGCCATGACTAGGTTTTTGTATTATATTCACTCTTATATCCCTATGAATCACTATATACCTCGCATAGGTGGGTTTGAAGTAATATTGTAATAATAAACCTCAAGATCGAACATAAAACCTTAACCTAATTTCACTTGTAATTTGGGTAGATATATCTCTTGAGGTAAACCATTTAGTTAAAAGTTGGAAATTCAATCACTTTTGTTTGTAAGATTATTTGGTGATAAAAGACACCCTTATTATTATGTTATGCTTATCTAAGATCTATATTTTCTATGTTAGGTAATGTGTTAGTTTAATTTGTTTATAAAAATTGTGAAATATTACACCTATATGTAGTAGTCAATAACACTTTGAGTTATGTTTTTGAAAGATGCTTCTATCTCAATTTGCTCAAAGGAATTCCTTATAGATGATACTTTAGAATTTAATTGATATTTTTAATGATTCATACATTTTTATATGCAAGGGAAGAAATTGAAAAGTGTTGGACATTTTAAAAAATTTCTATAGCAACTACTCTTAAATTTTCTATAGATGTCAAACCCTTTCCCTCTAAAACTAAGTTAATTCTAGTTTGATATAGTCCTAGGTCTTGTTGTATTCTTGATAAATGGAAATAATTTTATCATGGATGTAATTATATATTTATAAATTCCATTTAGTTTCAAGATATCACTAGAAAATAGTACAATTGCTTTATAGTCAAGTTCTAGCATAAGCTAGATAATTGGACTATGTGATACTTGTCATTAGTTGGAAGGCAAAAAATAATGGAATTTTTTATATACCCATGTCTTCTATTGATCTTGTTGGTTTTCATCCAAATATAACTACAATAAAGTCAATCATATTTTTTAGGTATTTTTTTGGCATCACTTGGATGGTACAAAAATGAAGGTTGTAATCATTTAGGATTATTATAGTTATTCCAAGAAGAATGGAGAATTATGCCTAATTGATCCTTAGATTCAAGGCATCACTCTAATGTATAGATGGATAATGAAATGACTTAAGGGAAGTGAACCTTAGAAGATGATGGTCAAATTTAGAATAAATATTTTCAATAAAATGGATGTTGGTAAGATATGACTAGTTTAACAAAAAATGAAATGCCCAATTCTCTTCAATAAATGGATTTCTCCCTATCATTGGTAGGAAAATTTGGTGATTCTTTTTGAGCTCTTGAACTAGGATGATATAATCTCTATTAAGGACTCAAATTTATAAATTATTCTATTTAGTGGAATCAGTTAGTTTAGGTTAGTGACCAGGACTTTGCATTAGATCCTTCTTTGAAAGGAAAATTATTATCTAAAAGAGAAATCATATGCTATATATATTTATGGAATATCAATGTAGATAAATACAAGTTCTCTCTTCTCCTTTTGTAGAATATAACTCTATTTATCCAAGGTCATATTGATTGTAAAATTTAAATATAGCTTTCCACCACCTTGGCTTGCAATAATATTAAGTACTAGAGATGGTCAATAATATTAAGGACTAGATATGGTCAAAGAATAAACTAATTTGTGATCCTCATGTAAAGACTCTATATAAAAATCTTATCCAATAGTTTTGGGCAACTACTAAACTTAATGATAAATGGAAGATCAATATTTCAAAGGCTTCTTGGCATAAGTTGAGTGCATTGGTTTGGAAATCAAGGAGAGAAATGTTTAACAAGTCATTTGCTTAGCACATTATCCACCTTAAGCTTTCAACTAGAATTTTCTTAGCTAAGTTTAGTGTCATTAGCAATGGTTTCCAAAATTACTGTAGTCCTGAGTTATTTAAGGACCTTTTCTAGTCTTATAGATAACCAATACAAATGTAGCAAAGAATACAAAAAGACTATACTACACTACACTTTATAGTTAAAAATTAAAATGGGAAAAGTTTATTGTAGATTGGGTTGATTAATTTTATAGGGTGCTTGTGTCTATTTGAAATTTTATTTTAAGTAATATTTGGTTTGTGAGATGACATAATTATTTTTACAATGATAATATTTTTTTGTCAATTTAAATTCCTTGAGTTTACTCTGACATTGTGTTAGATGAAATGTTTTGACTTCAAATTTCTATGAAGAAGTGAAACATATTGAGAATCAAAGGTATCAGGTTTTGCTATTGAGCATTTTAATTAAATTATGTGGTCATAATGTTATATTGAAAGGATGAAGGAGATCATAGAGAACAAGTCTAAATATACTTGGATCTAGCACTTAACAACTATTAAATATTAATTTCTAGAGATCATGTAAATAATGGAAGCATTTGATTATTTCAAAGGTTGGGATTAGGTTTTATTTTCCTTTCAAACAATTTGACTAATCATTAGCTTGATAGGACTTTGATTGAGAAAATTTTGTGGATGTATTTTTGATCCAATACTTTTATATTTATAATTTTCATAACATTTTCAATATAAAATTATGTTTTAAAAGAGAAATTATTTAATTGCATAAATTATAATTTTATATTGCACTTTAACTTTACTAAGTAAATTTTATGGGGTGGTTAGGTGGGTCATTTTGAACATAGAGGTCATAAATGCCTATTTTTATATGAAGATAAAATGAGAAAAAACATGATTGATATATAATATAAATCCTGAAATCTAAGGAATACTAGTCAATAAGGAATATAGCCCATTGGACCTTATAGAAACTATCAAGAAAAGGTGAGAGAAAAAGTTATGATCACTAGCTTCCAAGTGAATGGTTTCTCATTTTTAATAGAAATATAATTTCTTGAGACTAAATATTAAACAACCACATAACATATGAAAATGACATTAGCTCAACCAGTTAAATTCCTTGAATTTTTTTATTTATTAGGTAAATAATATTATAAGGGTGGGTTTTTTGACAAGGTCCCCAAAACTTGTTTACATTAAGGATATTTCAACCATCATTACAAAACCTCAACAATACCAAAGTAGACTAAGATACTAAAACTATAGAAAAATGTTACAAATAATTAACTATTTTTTTGGAAAATTTTGATCAATCTTCCATTGATATTCAGCCATGTTGCTTCAGAAATTAGAGGAATAAAATAGATAAATATCATTCCCCTAATATTAACCCAACCCCCCTTCCATGTCATTGCAACCTTCCTAGGTAAATCTTCATAAAAATCATAGCAAGATTCTAGAAAGGAGTTCAAACATTCTTCACATATAATTATCTACACTTCTACCTTACCCTTGAATTATACATAGTTGTCTCATTTCATATTCACAAGATCTCCACCCGTATTGCTAGAATTACTCCATAAAAATATTGAAATTGCTTCGATATACCACTTCCTAAAATGAGAGAAAATAAAATAGAACTAAAGGATAGTTTTTGGAATGGAACACTAGAAAGGATATGTAAAAAGTTGGCTAGGTGGAAGGAGGCTATTTTGAGTCAGACTGAGAAATTATTACTAATAAAAACTACAATTCAAAGCCAACCCATTTATAGTTCACTTATGTTTAAAATACCTTCAACCATTGTGAGAAAATATATCATATTTATAATAGATTTCTTTGGTCTAGTATAGAGGATAAGAAAAGGTTGATTTTGATAGCCTAGGATACAATATGTAAGAGCAAAGAAATATTGCTGTAGCTGCAATATCTTGATCTCCTCAATGATTATGTCTTGCGCCAGGGCTTCCTCAAGAATGGCATATTGCTGTAGCTACAATAGCATGGAGATCAATCTCAAATAGCTCTTTGAGAACATTTGGGTTAGGTCGGCCATAGGAGGGAGGTAGGGTAGCTTTGAAAGCAACGTCCTCCACCTATTTCCATAAGCCACCATGGTTTCTTCCTCATACTACTTGAGGCTAGCTAGGTCACTTAGTGACACCTTCCTCTTAGTGTTGAAGGCAAAGCATTCGAGGAATGCATCCACTAGCTGATCCAAGTTACTGATGTTATGTTTTGGCAACTGAGTGAACCAATTCAAGGTAGGGCCTACGAACGTGGTTATAAATATTCTTAGTAGCAAAGCATTGTTGTCCTGAATTCCAAAGCATTGGCTCAGGAATATAGTCATGTGCTCTTGGGCATCCTCATCCCTTCTAAAGAGTGCCAACTACGGCAGTTTAAAGTTTTCAGGATATGGGGGTGCTGGCACTGATGGATGCATAGGGTGAATGCAAAGCTAGCGTAAAGTGGTCTTTTGGGGTCCAGAAGTCTTGGTCTCCACAGACTCTAAGTGCTCTAGCAGCGCTTTATATGCATCGAAGGATTTAATATCTTCCTCCTTGGTTTGTTCCCATTGTGGGTTACGGGGAACTTGAGGCCTATGGAGGGGTAGTCGGACAACATCCCCCCTACCTTGGTAGGGAATTTTAGCCCGCTCTTCTTCTTGCTCATAATCCTCATAGGCTTCTTGAGGAGTTCCTGGGTGAGACCTATAAACATGGGTGGGTACCCGCAGAGGGTGCCCATCATTTTTTCGAGGAGTGGCCTCCCGCTCAGGTCTAGGAGGTCTTGGAGGTAATATTTGATAAGGTCGTGGAGACATGTCTCGCACCAAGGGATTGTGCCTCTCATACAACTCTATCTTATGCTCGTGAGGGGTTGGGACCCTCTCAGGCACAATGTTTTGGAGCAATTCGTCTATCTAACGCCGAATGCGCTCTTTGCTAAGGCGATACATGTGCTCTAACTATTGTTGGTATTGCCTAAGCTATGTCATTTGCGCTTGGTGGGCAGTATGTTTGGCAAATGCCAAGTCAATTTTTTTTATCGTCTTATGTTTAGGAAGCCTAGATGCCTCTCCTACCTATTTATCTCGGTCATGGTGATCCATGATCCCTATGGGTCGCTTTCCTCTATCGAGGTTAGCAACAATCACCCAAGGTTCTGGCTTGAGTGGGTGATCTTGATACATAGCAGGTGCGGAGGTGCATTGCTCCTGCACTATGTATTTCTCTTGAGGAATGTAGTGGTATTCCTTGTACTCCATTTCGTATGTGTGAAAGGGGCGAGCAGAATTGGATTGCCCTGTTTGAAGAGCCTTGTGCTCTAGATTTGGCCTATTGTTTTGGATAGTAATAAGAGGTAAAGGAGGGATGACATAATCATGTGGCCCCTCCTTATGGACCCTATGTTGCTCTAACGCTTCATCGTATGGTGGCCACTCATAACGAGCATCTAAGGGAGCTCTCCCATCTATGTTGAGTGCCACATGTATGGCCTCCTCCTAAAAGGGTCTATGCTGATTGGGAGTGCCCCTCAAAGGGGTGCCTCTATAGTCCCATTCTGTAATGGCATGATTTGGACTATCTTGTGGGTCAAGCCACCAAGGTGCTATGACCAAGTCCTCGGGACTATATCGGATGTGACTTGTGCCCCTTTGTGCACTTTTTGTAGCTTCTACCCGTGATTGGTCTCGGCTACGGGTGTATACCATGGTGATGCTTTTCTAAAGATGTGTACGTTTTTATCTTCTTTATGATTTTTTATGCTACACTAAACAAAATGGAAACACACAATCAAAGCAATGATTATCTCATTTATGGATTAAAAGTGTGCCTTAAATCTGGTTCAATGTGTTTTGATGCTTGTTTTGAAAACCTTGTAAAGAAATTTTAGTTGTATATGCAATATGTAGTTTCTTATATCTCCCAAAATGGTTGTCCCTTCAATATACCACTTCCAGGCCATTATACCGAACCTCTCTATATACCCACCCTTACGTGAGGGAGACTATTGGTACGTGAGAGTAGAATAGTACATGGAACATAGGCGGTATGAAAGGGGAATCACTCTGTTTTGACACCTACCATAGAAGACTTATCCTCATGCACTGGGAATCACCCCAGATATACTTGGTCAGCTTTTGTTAGGATTTACATCTAGCAACAGTCACGATAGAGGTTATGTATGCAAGTTTCAAGCCAATGTGGTGATGAAATCCAACATTGATCTTGATCAAGTGTTGGGGTTTTACGACCAACGCATTGATGTTTAGATTATCTCGTGATGTGTGGGGTTATTTTTACTTGCGAAAAGAAAGAAAAATATGCAGTAAAACTCTCCTATGCAAGCAAAGAAACAAGAAATGATAGAGATAAAAAATAGAAAATGACAGAGGATGCTCAGAACCCCTACCTCTTCTCTGCCCAAATTGGATGCCTTTGAGTTTCTGCTCTGAAACTGCATAGAGAGCTATTCATCCTAGGGTGATATGAATAACAGATCTATATTCATCATAGGGTGAAATGAATTCCTATTCGTCCCAAGGTGGCACGAATTCCAGCTCTGTATTCGTTACAGGATGGAACGAGCAATAGTCTAGTGCTTGAAAGATTGATACCTGCAAGCAAAAACACACAAATTTTGATAAAAAAATTGATCTCAAATCAAGGGATAGAGGTCCCACCGTGATCGCCACTAAAAGCACGAGGATACGGAAACAAAACGGAAATGCCAAGTGCGATGTATGCAAAAGCAAAACGTAACGCTAAGTCCTACGAACTGAAATGCATGAAAGGAGAGAAACATCAACGAATTGAAACAAGATAGAAAGCAAATGTTCGAGTACAACCCTTTTTTATTAATTTTCTTTAAAATCGGGTTACAATACGTCTCCTCCCTTTTGGGGACTAGGAGCGTTAAGTAGGGCTCTATTACACCACGGATTGATACGCTTTTCTTCCACGTGCCCACATGTAAAATGGGCGGACCAAATGTCACCGCCGCTTGCGTGAATATGTCTATGGTTCCTTGCTGCCCCTCTGGTGTCGAGATCCTATGTTCAGAGAAATAGAAAAGGATTAGTAGCACCTGCGGATGGAGAGAAACATGCGATCCCCAAGGCCTGCGGTCAGTGCATGCATAAAATGATTAAAATGATAACTGAAACATATCAGAATGAGCTAAAAATTTGATAGAAGCAATAAAACATTACCAGGAAGCCACTGCAAAAGGAACAGTCCAGAAATCTTGCACAAATTTCTAATCGCTCTGGGGTGGGACGATTAGGACTGTCATAACCTGTCCGAAAGCCACCTCCTAAATGTCCGGTCCAGAGGCCTCCAAATCACCTGCAAAGTTGGGGTTAGGTAAAACGGGGTATTTTGGGATGACCCAGATGGTCGGATTTTGCCAATTCGGCCTCTATCACCTATAATCGATGATGCTCCCTGTATGTTAGTGAAAGCGAGAAATAACAAAAGCATGATCAAAACTTGTCAGAATCACATGAAATTTAAATGACAACATATGTAAGTGACCTAGAATCAAATGCAAAAGAAAAATCAGGGAAATCTACCATATATTTCTAATCACTCCGGGGTGGGGCGATTAGAACTGCAACAATGGTGGGGGCACCAAGGCGTAGGACGCCCGCCGTTTGGGACTCGGTTTCGCACCAATCCACTTGGGATGGGTCCAAAACCTCTTATGGGGTTGTGTCAAAAAATTTGGTGGGGTATTGTGGCCAAATTTTTGGGTTTGGGTCCGGATTGCGCTTCCAATAATCACCCAATAACCTCCCTTCCAAAAGAGAGATCAAGGATGTAAAAGCACAAACGATGGGTGAGGATGTAATTTGGCAGCACTTCGTTGCTCCAAATGCTCCTCCTTGTTCCTCTTTTTGGGGTGAGAAGACTCACCAATTTATAGACCTAGGGTCTCTCTCTTTGAATGCGCATGCGAGGGCGCCACTTGAGTTGCTTGTCCTATTTTGGGAGAAAATATTCTTCCCTGATTTAGAGTCTCCTTGCATGAGGCCTCCATAATCAAGGCATGCATGACTGAAGTCTCTCTCCCGATTTGAAGTCGTTCCTCGCAATTGCATGCCCTGAAGGTGCAGTTAAGTGGCGGACCTATCGAGGTTTGACTTTTGCCAGTCAAACCTGCTATTCGCCCCACCCTGGAGTGAATGCTGCTAATCGTCCCGGGGTGGGACGAATACCAGTTTGTAATCGTCCCAGGGTGGGACGAGTAGGGAGCAAAGTGCCAAAAAGGTGCCAAATTGACCTCTGACCTTCCAAAACTATTGTGGGAGTGGTTAGGACCATTTTTTAACCTCTGGGGGCTGCCCTAGGGGCTATGTATGTCAATTCGATCAATGCTTGTCGTCACATAATCGGATTGGTGTTGTTTTGGTGTCTACAGATGCCCCTTTTTGGGATGCGCTATGCATGGCGCAGTGCTGAGCAAAAATAGATAACCAAAGCACTAATGATTAGGGTTTCTTAGTAACCTAACCAAATTTTGATGCCCCAAGTATGGAAAGGGCACGCATTCTTGAATCCTTGCTTCCGACGAGCTAAGGAGCTTAATTCAAGTGTTAACCTTTTTCATTAAGGTGTTACTTGATCTTGGACATTGTTCAATCATGAATAGGCAAAGGGCGCAACCTTTTGTCTATGGGAACCTTGAGTTCATGATTCTAGAATGCCAAGTGTTTGATCAGCTTGTGATTATTGCTTGTTTGCTGCCCCAAGTAGGAGCGTGATTGTCTTTGTCAATGATCCTTTGAATGCATGCCATTTCCTTGATTGGGTGTGTTTTTGTTGATTGGTGACTAAGTGTGACTACCCCCTCAAGCGACGAATCGATGAGGGAATGACCGACATGAGAAAAGTGATGAGTCGCTTGACCCAAGATGACTTATGTAAGGGTGCCTTCAGTTGTTTTTCGTTGAATGCTTATGCAGTTTTCGAACATTTTGACCTGTTTTTGGTGGGTTTGAACCCTTTTGTGACGCATTTTGGAGCTGAAATTGTCGAAAATCCGTCCTCCCGTGGAGCGGTCCGGCTATGGTAGCCTTCTTAGGGAGTAGGATAGTGAGGATTTGTGACCCCAACGTCTATTTTGGATGCCAAGAATGTCAGGCGCAAAGGCGCCTTCGTTCGGCAATGTTATTGCTATTTTTGGGTGGGTTTGGACCCTTTTGGGACGCCATTTGGGGATGAAATTCTCAAAAATCCATCCTCCCGTGGAGCGGTCTGGCTATGATAGCCTTATTAGGGAGTAGGATAGTGAGGATTTGTGACCCCAACATCAGTTTTGCATGCCAAGAATTGCAGGCGCAAAGGCCCCTTTGATCGGCAAGTTTATTGCTATTTTTTTGTGCATTTTGGTGCAATTTATTTTTGAATTTCTTGCTCTATAATCATCCCTGGGTGGGACGAATACCAGGTTAGTAATCGTCCCAGGGTGGTACGAGCGCTAACTAGAGCGCTCATCCAAGGGGGAACGATTACAGGCCTAAAATCCTATTTAAGGGCCAAAACTAGGTTTTGGGCTCATTTGCATTTGTTTTTCCTGGCGTTTGAGAGCTGTGAGGAGGAGGAGGTCGAGTTCGCATAGCGAATGAGAGCACTGTTCATGAATCGGATCATCAAGTGGCAGAGCCGAAGCGAGACCGGTAAGTGATCCTCCTCTGTATTGTGTTATAGTTTTAAAACCATAATTCTTTTTTTCTTTTGTATTTTGTTTTTCAAATTAAAAATGAAAACCCTAGTTAAATGTTTGTTATTTTTGTGTGAATTTTTTTTTTTTTTTGTAAGCTAAAAAAAAACCCTAGTCTAAACTAAGATTGAAAACTTAGCGTAAAAAAATGTATTTAGGTTGTTGTTTATCAGTTTTAGACGAATGTTAAACCCTAGGAACTGAAAACTTTTATTGTGTATTGGATTTTTTAGTGTGACAGTAAAATGAAAACCCTAGGGTAAATTTTTATTTTTGTTGAACTAGAGTTAGAAACCCTAGTTGTTATTTTGTTTTATTTTTTTGTAGTTTAAACTAGAAATCATTTTAAACTTAGAGTTAAAAACCCTAGGTTAAATTTGATTTTTTGTAAACTAGGTAAAACCTAGTTAACGTTTTTTGTTTTTATTTTTTTTTTTTTATAGTTTAGACTAAGGTTCACCCTAGGTTAACTTTTTATTTTGTTTTTTATTTTTTTTTGTCAGTTTAGACTAGGATGAAAACCCTAGGTTAACTATTTTTTGTATTTTGTTTTTTTTTTTTTTGTTTAGACTAGGATGAAAACCCTAGGTTAACTATTTTTTGTATTTTGTTTTTTTTTTTGTTTAGACTAGGATGAAAACCCTAGGTTAACTATTTTTTTGTATTTTGTTTTTTAAGTTTAAACTAAAGTTAAAACCCTAGGTTAAAATGTTTGTGATGCCTACAATTTTTTTTGAAGCACGGGAGGCACTGATTGTGGCTTACTAGGAGTGGCTTGATGCCCTTGGGCTCAAGAAAGTGACTCGACTAGAGCCTATGGTGGGGGATCAAGCCTATCTGATGGCCCTGATCAACTTGTGGGATCCTCAGACTAATACCTTTCATCTCCCACAAGGGAGATGACAATGACTCTTGAGGATGTCTATCGGATTCTATGGATTTCGATAGACGGGCTGCCGATTCAGACTACGCCACGTGATCAACGAATGGTTGTGCTGACACGGTGCTTCGAGCATGGGGTGGAGATGGGTGTGGATAGTCCGATGGAGAGGGAGAGGGGGATTGCCATATTGGTGGTATCTTGGTGCGATGGTGGCTAGAGAGGGGCGTGTTGGGGGTGAGGCATGCATTACTGATGACCCTCATCTCCAACATGTTCTGCTTGACTCCTCGCATGAGGTTCCCATGGAACCCTATTGGAGGTAGTGTTCAGATTGGTCGAGTGCCCAACGGAGGCACCTTTGATTATGAGGTGGGGACAGACGCTTCTGGCACAACTTTATGATGAGTTATACGAGGTCCGCTATCGGAGGAAAGGGGATTGGGTGCAGCTACCTGTTGTAGTGTTGGGGGTGGCAACACATAGTTGTGGAGTGGCCATAGGGTTTGCCATGGACTACTCGAGCAGAGATGGTGGATAGGGAGATAGGGTATGCAGCTCTGTGGCCATGGTCTGAGGAGCAGGGGCAGAGTCGACGATGGGTAGGTGTCGTAGGGCACTATGTTGATGCCTTCGCTCGGCTTGCTCCTAGGGGAGGTGTTCTAGCGCCCATACCATGACTGTCCAGCTTGGCTCGAGGCTGGAGAGTGGCTCCAATGGGTGCACAGGGGGAGATGGCTGATTGGGCGGCATGGGACCGAGCAGGAGTACTTCCCGTACGTCCGAGTGATGCGACAGTTTGGGGTGCACCAGGGGTTGCCTGGTGAGCCCTTGATCTATCGATGTCGGGGTGACGAGAGGACTCTTGCCTGGCCGATCATCGAGCCGCTTGGTGAGGAGTCGGATCCTGTGATCGATGTCCCTGACGTGGACAACATTGGGGCAACCGTTGAGTATGACCAGTGGTGGACATTACGACGGTGGCGAGGCAGGGGCCTCTAGGGGGTCCAGAGGGTAGTAGTAGGTGGTGAGGGTGCAGAGGCATCGAGAGAGGGTTGGGGGGCTCCGCTCGAGGATGCGGACATGGTGGAGGTTGATAGCTTTGGGGGGATGATTTTGGGATTCTAGAGCCGGATACGTAGGACGTCCCGGAGTAGTGGGAGCCGGAGCAGCCCGTAGTCCCGGATATGCCTATGCACCAGGTTGTCCCGGAGGGTGTGGAGGTGAGGGATCACGCTGAGATAGCATGATTGGAGGATCTACTTCGGAGACGGGATGAGGAGCTTGGGGAGGCTTTGCAGGAGAGGGATCTCCTATGGACTCAATTGGTAGAGGGGAGAACGCATTTGCTACGTACCACCGATGGGATGGGGACACAGATGTCGTGCAAGAGAGGGATCTCCTACGAACTCAGTTGGCATAGCATGATGATGTAGTGGCTACGTACCATCGATGGGAGGTAGATTGGTTTTAGCACCGGATGGATTTGGAGGCAGAGATTATCCGCCTCGATGGGCGGTTACCTGAGCTCCCTGGAGGTGGGTCTTCACGCCGACGAGAGACAACGATACTGAGCAGTCAACATCGTCTCATCAAGGGCTGGATGAGGGGGCGCTAGTGGGCGTGATGTGGGGGCTAGCAGCAACCACCCTGAGAGGTCGCATAGGACCCACACCACAGGGGGTAGTTCCCGTCGCACCGATCCTGCATGATCATGGTGGCCGACGCCCTAGGCTTGGGGGTTTTTGAGTTTTTGTTTTGTTTTGCGAGGTCAGAGGACCGACTTATTGTAGCCTGTGGGCATTTTGATGATATATATATACATGACTTTTTTTTTGGTTATACACTTGTCATGATTTATTTTTTTTTTATGCACATTTATTTATGATGATGTATGCATGTGTTATAATGAATGCGATGTTTCTAATTATATGATGTATGCATATGGAATGAATGAAATGAGTTGTTGATAACTTGTCGATGGCACCATAGACTGTACAAGATTTCCGGCTTTCTGTACTTATGTGATGGCTTTGTGGAATGACTTTGCATGTGTGAATTTTGTTTTGGTATTTTTCGTATTTTTTGATGGTGATGTAAGTAATGAAATGTACCAATTGTTTTAAAATGTAGTTAAGGTTTTCTGAGATTCAGATGTTTTAACTAACTAGCCAAGACTGTACATTTATCTCACAAGACTTTTGAACAAGGTACGAATCAGACTTGAGTTTGACCAAGTTATTTCACATCCCTGTGTGTGCAATTGAGTTCGTTTATGTGGTATTTGTCAGGATACCGCTAGTGCAGATAGGTTGTCAACCAAACCTGTACCGAGGATCACCTAATTAGCTCCACTAACTCCATTGTTGTATTTAGTAAGATTAATCCACGGGACAATCTAAGGTACCATAAGCTAGCTCATCCACATGCAAACATTGGTCCTGCTCACACGCAAAGCTAATGTGATAGACATATCGTCATGCATTTAGGATACCACCATTGTTAGGTAGGCTGTCCACCAAACCCGTAATGAGGATCACCTAGATGGTTTTTCGAATGCTGAGAATTCCAGGGATTCAAGCTCAGACGTCTTTTATTTGCTCAACTTGTTGGGATACTTGCTCTCATACATAGTGATGAAAATCACTGTTTAGTTTTCTCTTTTGTTTTTCTTTTTGAGCAAGGGATTTGAATAGTGGTGATAACCACTGTTATTTGATTTTGCATTTTGAGCTTCGTAAGGTTTTGGCTTATGAATGGCCTTGATCCTTTTGGCCTTGGGGATGACTACCCATCCTGTTCAGGGACATGTAGTACGAATCCTTACGACTTTGGGAACCAAAGGTGATTGGGGATGTTATTATGTAAGGGCATTGATCCTTTAGGTCTTGGGGATGACTACCCATCCTTGTCAGGGGCGTGTAGTACGAATCCTTATGACTTTGGGGACCAAAGGTATTTTGGGGATATGATTATGTAATGGCATTGATCTCTTAGGCCTTGGGGACGACTACCCATCCTTGTCAGGGCGTGTAGTACGAATCCTTACGACTTTGGGGACCAACGGTGATTGGGATTTTTGCTAGTGGTAAAAACCACTGTTTATTATGGGGAATTGGATGGGGAAGAGCTTGTCCTTTTGTCAATTCTCAGCATTCTTGAACCATTCGCACAGGGGGATGAACAGGCTAACCTTTCGCCTATGGTACCCTAGACTGCTTTGTAGGTTTCTCTTGCATTCACACAACTTGGGAATTATTTTATGTGTGTTAACTTGTGTAGGGATGTTACGTAACGAGGTGTGATCCAAGTAAAACTCTACCCTTGTAAAATCTGTCTGACTTTGTACAGTTTTTGGCTAGAAATTTAAAGACAATGAATGACGAAAACCCTAAATACATTAGGAGACAACTGACTATGCTAAAATGTGGATGGTGTTATTCTAGATGGATGTGTTTATAAAATGGAAAAATGTGGAAAATGATGGAATTGCCTAGCAATTACGGTCTATGGTGCTTGTGACATGTATGACCAACAAATATGCAATGTATGGATGCGATGCCTAATGCAGTTTATTATATTTTTGTATTTTGATTTTTATGAGTATGCATGAAATTGAGATGCAATTTTTTTGTTATTTTTGATTATTTTATTGTTTTTGTTTGTTTTTGAATATTTGTTTTTGACCAAGCGATTGTGGGAACCCTTGGAGCTTTTGGTTTGACCAAAGGGTTTATGGATACCTTTGGGGCATTTTAGGTGGACCAAGCGATTGTGAGAATCCTTGGAGCTTTTGGTTTGACCAAAGGGATTATTGATACCTTTGGGGCATTTTTGGGGTTGACCAAGCGATTGTGGAATCCTTGGAGCTTTTGGTTTGACCAAAGGGATTATTGATACCTTTGGGGCATTTTTAGGTTGACCAAGTGATTGTGAGAATCCTTGGAGCTTTTGGTTTTGACCAATTTGATTTTTTTGATTTTTTTGTGTTGATTTGTTGATTTTTTTTTTTAATTTTTTGGTTTGGTTGACCAGTGATTGTGAGAATCCTTGGAGCTTTTAGGTTTGACCAAGTGATTGTGAGAATCCTTGGAGCTTTTGGGGTGGGCTATGGCTCTCTAAATGTGGAATGGCCTCAAATGACTGATGTTCAAGGGTTCTAGTTCCTTGATTCCTTCAAGAGAGGTGAGCCGGTATGTTCCAGGTCCTATTTTACTATCAATTACATAGGGACCTAACCAATTTGCCATGAACTTGTCCCTTAGATGGGGTGGCAAGTTAGAATTTTGTTGGTTCTCTTTTAAGACCAAGTCACCAACCTGAAAGTCCCTCAGGTGAACTTTCATGTTGTATGCTCTCCTAAGTCGCTCTTGATAGATACGTAAATGCTCGAGAGCATTGACGCGTCGTTCATCGAGCAACGTAAGTTGGTCTAACCGGGCCTGTCGCGTAGTGTCATCATCGATGAACTCTTGCATTGAGATGCGCAGGGAAGGTATTTCCAACTCGAGAGGCATGACTGCCTTGGAGCCATACACCAGCAAAAATGGAGTTGCCCCAGTGGGCATCCGAATGCTAGTGCGATAAGCCCACAGGGCAAGCGGGATTTGAATGTGCCAATCCTTGTGACTATCTATGACCATATTTTTGAGGATAGCGACTAGCATTTTGTTTGATGCCTCTGCTTGCCCATTTGCCTACGGATAATAAGGTGTTGAAAAACTGTGCTGAATTTTGTACTTTGTGGTCAAAGCACGCACATCTTTATTCTTGAATGACGTCCCATTATCCGAGATGATCTTGGATGGAATACCAAAATGACATATGATGTTATGTAAAATAAACTCCGCAATGCGGGGTCCAATCATAGAGGTTAGCGGAATTGCTTCCACCCACTTGGTGAAGTACTCTATGGCCGTTATGATAAACGTGTGATGACCCGACGATGCAGGGGAGATCTTTTCGATTAGATCTAAGCCCCACTACGAAAATGGCCAAGCCGATTGGATCGGTTGCAAGGCCTGAGAAGGTACGTGTGTCAAATTGGCATGGTGTTGACACTTCACGCACTTCTTTACATATGCGCAACAATCTCGCTCTAAAGATGGCCAATAATAGCCCATGCGAAGAATGCGCTTTGCGATGGCCATACCACTGAAGTGGCCACCGCATGTACCATCGTGCGCTTGGGTGATCGCCCAAGTGGACTCCTATTGGTCCAAGCAACGGAGGAGGATTCCTTCATAGCTTCGACGATACAAAATGTCTCCTAACAAGACATGTTTTGCCGCTTTCTATTTAAATGATATTTTCATGGCATGCGTCAATCCAAGTGGGAGGTTACCTAACTTGAGGTAGTCTCTTATGGGTGTGTACCAATCCTTGCTGATCAGAAACCTCGATGGTATGAATGGCCAATCCCTCTTGGAGTTCATCCCTAGCAAAAGCTGAGCGGGAAAGAACTTGTAAGAATAGCATTGTGTTGCTATTAAGAGGGGTCGAGGAGAACAAGGACCCCTAGTCGACGTGATTCAGACAATCATGGATTCGAGAGAACTTATCCTGAGATGGTTCAATCTGGATCAGGTGGATTCCTGGCGTTAGGTCAGAGCTTGCACGCTCCATCATAGATTGCGATAATGTTTTAACTTGAATGGTTGTCATTTCACCAGAAGGGTCTTGCGGGATTAGTGACCCCAAGGAGGCCATAGTATCCGCAAAATGATTCGATGATCGAGGGAGTGCCTCGATGTCGTACCATTCAAGATTTGCCAAGAATTTGTCCACAAGGGCTTTGTAGGCCTACAGAACTGGGCATTTACATTGGAATACCCCTTTTACTTGGTTGACAATTAACAATGAATCACCAAAGATGTTCAAGCATTTGATGTTCATGGTGATTGTTGTCTGAAGACCTATGAGCAAGGCTTCATATTCGGCATTGTTGTTGGTGCACGAGAAATCTAATTTAAATGATAGAGGCATTGGAGCCCCTTGCGGTGTGAAGAATACAATTCCCATGCCACCCCCTTGCTCACATTTAGAACCATCGAAGAATAGGGTCATGTCGGCTTGTGACTCAGGCTCATTAGAATCTAGCGATTCTGAGACATGGAAGACCCCATCATCAGGTAGCTCTATGGTCAGAGGCTGATCATCTTCAAGAGGAGCCTCTGCTAGTTGATCGGTGATGACTTGACCTTTGATGGACTTCTGTCCAATGAATTCGATGTCAAACTCCATCAACAACATGATCCATTTCATCATGCGGCTACTATGATAAGTACGACTCATCATGTACCGCAATGGATTCTCCTTAGACACAACATACGTCGTATTGCTCAGCATGTAGTGGCATAGCTTTTTGGTAGCAAACACCACTGCCAAGCATAGCTTCTCGACGTATGCATAGTTAAGTTCATAACTGACTAGGGTGCGGCTAAGATAGTAATTAGCCTGTTCTTTGTGTAGTTCATTTTTCTGGGCTAGCATGGCGCCCAGTGCCACCTTAGTAGCTGAGATGTATAAGTAGAATGACACTCCTGGTCTAGGTGGTGCCAATACTGGTGGTGAAGCCAAGTATTGTTTGATGTCATCAAAGGCTGACTGGCACTCGTCATCCCAGTGAAATGCTACCCCCTTGTGCAATAATTTATTCATGGGTCGGCACTTGTCAGATAGCTGCGCTATGAAGCGCTTGATTGACGCGACCTTTCCCTGTAGGCTTCTGAGCCGCTTGATGGTAGTTGGGGGAAGCATTTCAAGGATTGCCTTGACTTTGTGTGGATCTACCTCGATTCCTCATTTGGAGACTATGAAACCCAAGAGCTTTCTAGATGTGATGCCAAATACGCACTTCTTGGGGTTTAATCCTGACTTTATGTTCAATGAGGCGATCGAGGATCTTGCTTAAGTCATCGAGATGATCTGGGCGCAAAAGAGATTTGGCCAACAAATCATCCATGTAATCTTCCAAAGTTTTATGCATGTGATCATGGAAGATGTATGTCATGGCACGTTGGTAGGTGGCGCCAGCATTTTTAAGGCCAAAGGGCATGACCTTATAACAAAATGTCCCCCAAGGCGTTGTGAACGCCATTTTTAGTTGGTCCTCGGGATTGATACGAATCTGATTGTATCCCGAGAAACCATCCATGAGGGATAGCATTTCGTGGCCCATTGTAGCGTCTACCAATGCGTCGATGCTAGGCAAGGGGAAATCATCCTTAGGACTCGCTTTGTTTAGATCTCAAAAATCGGTGCATATGCGAATCCTCCCATCGAGCTTTTTGACGGGCACCATGTTAGACAACCATGGTGGGTAATCCACGCAGATGACAAACTGTGCATCCAACAACTTTTGTAGCTCATATTTGACCATTAAGGCTACTGTTGGGTGCATCTTACGTAGTTTTTGCTTAACTGGCTTGACTGTCGGATCAAGCGTTAGATTATGCATGACTAGCTATGGGTCTAGCCCCGACATGTCTTTGTAGGACCATGCAAAAACCTCCTTCTTCTCTTTGAGAAGGGCAATGTAGTCGGCTTGCTCTTCGGGGGATAGACTTACCCCTAGCTTGATGATTTGCAAATTCATTGGATCAGAGCCGATGTCTACGTTAGTCGTCTCTTCAACTGACATGTGGGACCCATCCTCCAACTAGTGTGGAGTTGGGATCAGGTGGATATCATTTGCTGAATTTAGATCTACGTTCGGAACGTCGGGTTCCTCTTCAACATGGAAGACATCCTGAGTCTGTCCTGGGGTGAAATGGAACATCCCACCACAAGGCCAGTACTCTGATGGGGATGGTGGTGTGTCAGCATGATCCCAGTCTATAGCATCTAGGTCTAGATGCAATGACCATGTTGGGTCGGCTGGGTTATGGATGGGGGCGGTTAAGTCAATGGAGATCATGTTGATGAAATGATTTTGGTCTCCATTACCATGGGTGTGGTGACTCGGACATCCTAGGTGATCTTTGTGCTCCGGATCTGGCTCTGTGGGTACTGGCACAAATGGATCGGCCCTATGTGCGGATAAAAGGATAGGATCTGCCCTTGGCACTGATGGCTCTATAGGGTCTCCGGGCGAAAGGTGCTCTCTGTATGCCTAAAGTGGCGGGTGCAGTAGTTGGTCCAACTACGCCTGGTTTAGGTGCCACCTATGCCTTGGCCCCATGTGTAGCTGTTCAAACATGTCGTCTATGTCCATGGGGTATTGTTGTTGTCGCATATGATTGAGATATGCCATCTCAGTCTCATCTTCATAATCGCTATCAGAGATCCATAGGCCTTCGTTGGCTCCGATAGCTATTTGCGACATGTGAGGCTCATCTTGCTCGAGCAAATTGATCTGGTCCCATCGGGGTTGTTCCGCTCTCTACGGGGGGACCTGATTCTCTTGAGGTGGCATATGCTCGATTGGAGCATCCAAAGGGAACATTGTCATGAAGCTCTCCTGATAATCATCTATGGGGGTCACTTGTGAATGATTGCTATCAGATTCGAAAGGGTCCCAAGGTGCTACCTCATACTCGACTCATCTTCTGAAGACCCTTCTTGGCCTTGTCTATATCCCTCTTGTAGGTGAGTCCTCAAACTTTCTCCTTTCTCGATCGAAGGGAAAGGGTTGTTAAGGTCAACAAGGTTGGTTGTTAGCAATGGGAGGTAATCCCCCAATGTATATGTTGTGTTAGGATTGGCATATGGATCTAATGCCAACCCATCCTTGTTGCCTATCCCTAGGCCTTGCATGTTCTCTACCAAGATGTCAAGGGGCAGGGGGTGGTTGAACCCTACTCCCGACTTGTCGTATGGCATTTGATATCTTGGTTGGCAAAGAACGCGCACTCCTTGCTCATACCTGCCCAACCCATATCCATGCCAATTACATTGGCCAAGATATCTCAAAGCGAAGTCTGGGTTGGACAAATAGTTGACGTCCTCAGCAAAGGGCTCTTCATCTTCTTCTTCTTGCATGTAAGGTTCAATGCCATTATCGAGGCCCCCATAAACAAAGTTTGTCCGATTGGGTGGGTAGCCTAGAGGAACCACAGTGCCGATGGGGAGGCGAGGTCTCCCCATGTCCCGCATGGACTCAAGTGCGGGTGTTGCTACAATATTCCGCACTAGATACTCCCCCAAGCCCGTATTGGCCATCTCAACGGTGATCGTTGGCGGTGGAGGGGGAGGGAATGGGAGTTCTTCCTGGGTCCACTCCATGTAGGGTGAACTAGGCATCTCGACTTCCATTCGGCTAGGCATCTCTTCGGTAGAGATGGTTGAGACTAGGGGCGGTGCCTCTTCTAGGGGTTTCTTCCCCTTGTCCTTCGGTGTGGCCACCGTAGGTGGCATTGTTGGTGAAGGACCAGATGATGAAGATGGACCCGACTGGTGATTTGATGGACTTAACAATGGGGATGCATGCGGAATCGGACCCTGTTTAGATGGATTCAACTAAAAATCCAAATGTGTCGATGGAAGGGTCGATTGCGGCATTAGTTGCACCGTATTGCAATACTTGAAGGGCTCTAAGTCTGCCGGGACTACATGCACCTGCCCTTCGAATGTGTACTTTAGGCACTGATGAGCTATCGAAGGGACACACTTCATGTCCCCGATCCAAGGCCGGCCCAACAAGATATTATAGGCCATCTCACCTTCCAAGATGTGGCACAACGTAGGAATAGTCTTTTGTCCCACTTGGATGGGTAGGACAATTGTGCCAACCGTCGAGCATATCGCATCATTGAATGCTCGAAGAGTATAGGTGGAGGCCACGATGTGAGATGTCGACAACTTGAGGTGTTTCAATGTCGTTGTTGTAATTATATTACTGGATGAGCCAATGTCCACCAACACCCTCTTATACGGAATCCCGTTGACCCATGCAATGACGTGCAGGGGTGGATCCGCCATATCACCAGTCATCGATTTTAGTTCGTCTTCTCTAAAGGTGATGACTGGTTCTGTACATTGTTTTACATGTCCCACAAAGTTGTTGAAAGAGTTTGCTTCGTGGGGCTGCAGCTCGATGGCTTTTAATATCTCCATTAGAGCCTCCCGATGGGGCGATGATTGTTGAATGAGCTCATAAATGGAGAGCCTAGCCGACGTGGTCCTTAAACTTTGGGTAAGTCTAGTCCGAATCGTGGCCACTGGTCTAGGTGGGGGAGGTTGCGTAGGGTGCTGTTGAGGTTGTGACGTTGATGGAACCTCTCCTGTGGCCACCATGGGGGCAGCTCCTGGGTACCTCTTGTTCCTAGTCACTATGCTTATCATCCCTACATACCCCTGCATGGGGCAGTTCTGTGTCACCTCATTGACTTGAAGGGTTTTTGCCTGCGTATCATGGGCAGGCAGGGGGTCTTTGAAGACTCCCATCTGTTGGTTGTTTGGCGCTACGGGGTTGTCCACCGCCAGCGTCTTGTTGTCTATTAGGTCTTGCACGAAGCTCTTGAACTTCCAACATGCGTAAAGGTCATGTCCTTTCTGCCTATGAAATCTATAGTACAAGTCTTCCCTATAGCCCTTAGGTTTTGGTGCATTGGGGTCTATGGGTCGACTTTCTGGTAGGTGTATCAAGTTTGCCATGGACAAACGGTCAAACAAGGAGTCTTTGGACTCTGTGAAGGGTGTGAACTGTCGCCTAGGGCGACGCTACTGAGTTTGCTCTTGCCGATGATTCTCCTTCTCATAGCTATCAAGAGGAACTTCCTGATAGTTAGCCTATGAGGGTTGTGTTGCTTGTGTAGGCTTCGGCATGTTTATAGCAACCTGATTGACCACAACGGGTTTCGGTTGCGTGGTCCCTATTTTGGCATTTTTAGGCCACTCTTTCTTCTTTGGCTTGGCAATCTCGCCATCCCGTATCTTGATCTCCTCAATGATTCTGGCTTGCGCCAGGGCTTCCTCAAGAGTGGCATATTGCTGCAGCTGCAATAGCATGGAGATCGATCTCAAACAACTCTTTGAGAACATTTGGGTCAGGTCGGCCATAGGAGGGAGGTAGGGCAGCTTTGAAAGCAACGTCCTCCACCGATTTCCATAGGCCGCCATGGTTTCTTCCTCATACTTCCTGAGGCTAGCTAGGTCGCTTAGTGACGCCTTCTTCTTAGTGTTGAAGGTGAAGCATTCGAGGAACGCGTCCACTAGCTGATCCAAGTTACTGATGCTATGTTTTGGCAACTCAGTGAACCAATCCGAGGTAGGGCCTACGAACGTGGTTATAAATGTTCTTAGCAAGAAAGCATCATTGTCCTGAATGCCAAAGCATTGGCTCAGGAATCTAGTCACGTGCTCTTGGGCATCCTCCTCCCCTCTAAAGAGTGCCAACTGGGGCAGTTTAAAGTGTTCAGGGTATGGGGGTGCCGGCACTGATGGATGCACAGGGTGACTACGGAGCTGGCGTAAAGTGGGCTTTTGGGGCCCAGAAGTCTTGGTCTCCATAGACTCTAAGCGCTCTAGCAGCGCTTTATATGCATCGGAGGATTTGATCTCTTCCTCCTTGGTTTGTTCCCATTGTGGGTTGCGGGGAACTTGAGGCCTATGGAGGGGTAGCCGGACAACATCCCCCTTGCCTTGGTAGGGCATTTCAGCCCGCTCTTCTTCTTGCTCATACTCCTCATAGGCTTCTTGAGGAGTTCCTGGGTGAGACCTATAAACATGGGTGGGTGCCCATGGAGGGTGCCCATCATTGTTTCGGGGAGTGGCCTCCCGCTCAGGTCTAGGAGGTCTTGGAGGTAATATTTGATAAGGTCACGGAGACCTGTCTCGCACCAAGGGGTTGTGCCTCTCATACAATTCTATCTTATGCGCACGAGGGGTTGGGACCCTCTCAGGCATAGTGTTCTGGAGCAATTCGTCTGTCTGACGCTGAATGCGCTCTTTGCTAAGGCGATACAGGTGCTCTAACTATTGTTGGTCTTGCCTGAGCTGCGTGATTTGCGCTTGGTGGGCGGCATGTTTGGCAAATGCCAAGTCAATTTGTTTCATCGTCTTGTGTTTAGGAAGCCTAGATGCCTCTCCTACATGTCTATCTCGGTCATGGTGATCCGAGATCCCTATGGGTCACTTTCCTCTATCGAGGTTAGCGGCATTCACCCGAGGCTCTAGCCTCAGTGGGTGATCTTGATACATAGCAGGCATGGAGGTGCATTGCTCCCGCATTGTGTATTGCTCTTGAGGAATGTAGTGGTCTTCCTCGTACTCCCTTTCGTATGTGTGAAAGGGGTGGGCAGAATTGGCTTGCCCTGTCTGAAGAGCCTTGTGCTCTGGATTTGGCCTATTGTTTTGGATAGTAATAAGGGGTAAAGGAGGGATGACGTAATCATGTGGCCCCTCCTTATGGACCCTATGTTGCTCTAGCGCTTCATCGCGTGGTGGCCACTCATAACGAGCATCTAAGGGAGCCCTCCCATCTATGTTGAGTGCCACGTGTATGGCCTCCTCCTGAAAGGGTCTATGCTGAGTGGGAGTGCCCCTCAAAGGGGTGCCTCTATAGTCCCATTCTGTAATGGCATGATGTGGACTATCTTGTGGGTCGGCCCACCAAGGTGGTATGACCAAGTCCTCGGGACTATATCGGAGGTGACTTGTGCCCCTTTGTACACTTTTCGTAGCTTCTGCCCGTGATTGGGCTCGGCTATGGGTGTACACCATGGTGATGTTTTTCTAAAGATGTGTACATTTTTATCTTCTTTACGATTTTTTATGCTACACTAAACAAAAGGGAAACACACAATCAAAGCAATGATTATCTTGTTTATGGATTAAAAGTGTGCCCTAAATCTGGTTCAGTGTGTTTTGATGTTTGTTTTGAAAACCTTGTAAAGAAATTTTTGTTGTATATGCAATATGAGGGCTCTTATATCTCCCAAAATGGTCGCCCCTTCAATATACCACTACCAGGCCATTATACCGAACCTCTCTATATACCCGCCCTTACGTGAGGGAGACTATTGGTACGTGAGAGCAGAACAATACGTGGAACATAGGCGGTACAGAAGGGGAATCGCTCTATTTTGACACCTACCATAGAAGACTTATCCTCATGCACTGGGAATCACCCCAGCTACACTTGGTCAGCTTTCATCAGGATTTACGTCTAGCAACAATAGCGATCAGGGTTATGTATGCAAGTTTCAAGCCAAGGTGGTGATGAAATCCACCGTTGGTCTTGATCAAGTGTTGGGGTTTTACGACCAACGCCTTGATGTTCAGATTATCTCATGGTGTGTGGGGTTATTTTTACTTGCGAAAAGAAAGAAAAACATGCAGTAAACTCTCCTATGCAAGCAAAGAAACAAGAAATGACAGAGACAAAAACAGAAAATGACAGAGGATGCTCAGAACCCCTACCTCTTCTCTGCCCAAACCGGATGCCTCTGAGTTTCTACTCTAAAACTGCACAGAGAGCTATTCATCCTAGGGTGAGATGAATAACAGATCTGTATTCATCACAGGGTGAGATGAATTCCTATTCGTCCAGGGTGGCACGAATTCCAGCTCTGTATTCGTTACAGGATGGAACGAGCAGCAGTCTAGTGCTTGAAAGATTGATACCGCAAGCAAAAACACACAACTTTTGATCAAAAATTTGATCTCAAAATCAAGGGACAGGGTCCCACCATGATCGCCACTGAAAGCACGAGGATACGAAAACAAAACGGAAACCAAAAAAGGAATGAACGCTAAGTCCTACGAACCGAGAATGCATGAAAGGAGAGAAACATCAACGAATTGAAACAAGATAGAAAGCAAATGTCGAGTACAGCCCTTTTTTTATTAATTTGCTTCAAAATCGGGTTACAATACGTCTCCTCCCTTTTGGGGGCTAGGAGCGTTAAGTAGGGCTCTATTACACCATGATTGATATTTCCGCTTTTCTTTCGCGTGCCCACATGTAAAATGGGCGGACCAAATGTCACCGCCGCTTGCGTGAATATGTCTATGGTTCCTTGCTGCCCCTCTGGTGTCGAGATCCTGCATTCAGAGAAACATAAAAGGATTAGTAGCACCTACGGATGGAGAGAAACATGCGATCCCCAAGGCCTACGGTCAGTGCATGCATAAAATGATTAAAACGATAACTGAAACATATCAGAATGAGCTAAAAATTTGATAGAAGCAATAAAAAATTACCAGGAAGCCACTACAAAAGGAACAGTCCAGAAATCTTGCACATATTTCTAATCGCTCCGGGGTGGGACGATTAGGACTGTCATAACCTGTCCGAAAGCCACCTCCTAAATGTCTAGTCTAGAGGCCTCCAAAACACCTACAAAGTTGGGGTTAGGTAAAAAGGGGTATTTTGGGATGACCCAGATGGTCGGATTTTTCCAATTCGGCCTCTATCACCCATAATATGATGATGCTCCCTGCATGTTAGTGAAAGCGAGAAATAACAAAAGCATGATCAAAACTTGTCAGAATCACATGAAATTTAAATGACAGCATATGTAAGTAACCTAGAATAAAATGCAAAATAAAAATTAGGGAAATATACCATAGATTTCTAATCGCTCCGGGGTGGGGCGATTAGAACTGCAATAGTGCGGGGGGCACCCGGGGGCAGGACGCCCACCGTTTGGGACTCAGTTTTGGCACCAATCCACTTGGGATGGGTCCAAAACCTCTTATGGGGTTGTGTCAGAAAATTTGGTGGGGTATTGTGGCCAAATGTTTGGGTTTGGGTCCGGATTGCGCTTCCAATAATCACCCAATAACCTCCCTTCCAAAAGAGAGATCAAGGATGTAAAAGCACAAACGATGGGTGAGGATGTAATTTGGCAGCACTTCATTGCTCCAAATGCTCCTCCTTGTTCCTTTTTTGGGGTGAGAAGACTCACCAATTTATAGACCTAGGGTCTCTCTCTTTGAATGCGCATGCGAGGGCGCCACTTGAGTTGCTTGTCCTATTTTGGGAGAAAATATTCTTCCCTGATTTAGAGTCTCCTTGCATGAGGCCTCCAAAATCAAGGCATGCATGACTGAAGTCTCTCTCTCTGATTTGAAGTCGTTCCTCGCAATTGCATGCCCTGAAGGTGCAGTTAAGTGGCGGACCTGTCGAGGTTTGACTTTTGCCAGTCAAACCTGCTATTCGCCCCACCCTGGAGCGAATACTGCTAATCGTCCCAGGGTGGGATGAATACCAGTTTGTAATCATCCCAGGGTGGGACGAGTAGGGAGCAAAGTGCTAAAAAGGTGCCAAATTGACCTCTGACCTTCCAAAACTGCTGTGGGAGTGGTTAGGACCACTGTTTAACCTCTGGGGGCTGCCCTAGGGGCTATGTATGTCAATTCGATCAGTGCTTGTCGTCACATAATCGGATTGGTGCTGTTTTGGTGTCTACACAAATCATCTATAATCATGAATTCCACATTAAATGGATGAATGAAACATCCACATTTTCGATGATATCAATTGCAATTGCTATGAATGGATCCCTAACATATTTCAATATTTTTTATTGTGTTTCATGTTATCTCACACTCTTCCCACACCCGTTTAATGAGACTTACAAATCCATAACATGATGGAATCATTGATGGTCTGAGAACAACCAATGAGGTCAAGATATTTTCTTCATTTTGTTTATTACTAAACACTCACTTGCATCCACTTTTTTTTTTATCATGCCAAAGTGATCTGAGGCTCATCCTTGAAATCCAAATTGTTGTACGCTTAAAATAGTCATGGTTATCCACATCCACTACCCCCGATTGCCATCTCTAGTTGTATGTATTTTTTATGATCGTTGTGACAAATAAGGTGTATGACACTAGACGATGACCTCATAGTCGCCATGATAGACCTACGTGGATGATTCCATGAAGAGAAGTAGGGTGCATGCGAGATACGTGGCACTGTCAAAATATAGAGGAGTATTTCATCACTTTGGTCATGTTGGTGTGTCAAATCTATGGTTTCACTTAAGGGATGAAACATTGTATTCGACCACCATTTCAGTAGATGTTGCTTCCCAAATTTGCATAGAGAAGAGAGCGAGGTCAAATCCTACGTGTGTCACGATATCCTTTGGGCTAGGGCAGGTGAAGGATGAATTCCTTGAACACGTGCTTGATGTAGTGTGTATTGAGTAGATTGAGATGGCCTTCACCCTGGTCACATGGTCTTTGGCTAGATATGATCATGGAATCATCGAAGAAGATCCTTAACAACCAGATGAAGGCACTTGGAGGTCAAATATTTGTACCACATGGTAAAAAGTGCCAGTTGCTTGTCACAAAGGCGTGGTAATGACTTGCATATTCTCCTATCACACGTGGTAGCTTTGAAATGTGTGATTCATTGTGATATGACCTTTTACCCGAATCTTAATAGAAATCCAAGAAAATTAAGGTAAACCCTAAGAAAATTAAATCAATTATCTTTACATCAAAATTTGGGGCATTTGAAGCCCTAAAAAATAAGGTCATCTTTGAGGTAAATTTTAACTTGTTAAATCATCTTATAACTTCATAAAAACACCACTATTAGATCACACTTGAAAAGAGATTTCCAAAGAGTACAAATATACCTATTTTTAGATATATATTATGGCCAATTGACCCTATGAAAATATTAGTCCTAAAAATTTTAGGCGAATGGGCCGACATCAAGGGTCCTCATATTCGTCAATTTTCAATTTTAGAAAACCCTAATATTTGCCCAATTTGTAAATATTCGTCAGTGTGCATAACCTTAATTAAGGAGGATCTCCTAACATTGTTATGAAGGTTGTAGTTAATTGAGGATTAACAACATTTGATCCACTAATGTGGAAATATTAGGCTTAGTTGTACTCTTGATATTGTTGGACACATAACTAATAACCATTTACAATGAAGGGGTCCCTTGATATTATAAACAAATTATCTATGATTTATTATCTAAAAGGATATGATCTTAGAAGTTGTCTAATTTAATTTTGGTAATCTTTGACAAAAAAAAATTAATAAAGTAAATTATTATTTTTATTAATTATTAAAGCATATTTAACTTGGTCTAACTAGGCATAAGGAAATGATGGTCCTAAAAGAACATTCAAATGCAATTACATATTTTGATAATATTATGTTAAGTTGCAATATGAAAGTATTAATGCTTTTAAAATTATTATTAATTTAACCTCTGAAAAATCAATATATTTAAAGTTTGAATTTAATTTTGGTATTAATAATTCACTATAACTAAATTTATAATATCTATTTATACATATACCTTTATATAATAAAAAATCATCTAATTTTTCTAAACAATATTTTAAAAATAAAATTATACATTATATCTCAATAATTAAATAATTAAAATTAGATTCATAATACATACATCAGATTTACATTAAACACTTTTTTGAAAAAACTATAATTATATTAATTCATTAACTAAAAATATGTAATTCATTAATAAGAAATTTATAAAAGCATAATATTTTATCAAAATATTATATTGCATTAAGTAATTCTTTTATCAAAATATTTTATATTAATTACCAAAGAATTTACAATAAAAACCAAGAATGTTGGACATTTAAGCTTATGTTAAGTATGAGATTAAGTAATTTTTGTTTTTTTTTTTTTATTTTAAGAAAAAGCTAAGATTAAGTGTTTTCAATGTCCAACATTATTGGATTTCATTATAAATTTGTATTTTAAAGATGTATATATACATAAGCTTAAATCTTTGTCGCTTATATATAATGTATGTTTATATGATATAATATGCAAGTAAAACATATTGTTTTAACAATCTGCCAACCGTAGATTTTTGCGTTCAGGCTTCTAGATTATATATGCGTCTTAAGTATTTAACCTAGAAACATCATTATTAAAGTAGGAACGAGGAGATTAGTGCAAGTTAACTTTTAAATTGAGTTAGAGTTTTTGCATTCAAAACTTTTATTTTATATATAAAAAAAATTCAAATAAATACATTTTAATTTTTAAACACATTAATTATATTTTATATTCATAAAAAAATATTTTAAAAATATTTATCTTTTATTTTTTAAATCAATTATTATTTTTTAATAAATATATGTCATTGAAATTATTATTTAGAAAAATCTTTAAACAAAATTGTTATATTAAAAATTTTAATAAAAAAATTAATAACTTTAAAGAAACAATATCAAATATATTTATTAAGTTCATCAACACATATGAGAGAAAGTTATGTTCCCCTTAAATTTCTATGTGTTTTTAGTAAATATTCAATACTTATTTTTAATGTTTTGTATAATTTTTCTCTTTTATTTATTTTAATTATAATTTTAATAATAAAAGACTAAGTTTCAGATAATTTTTTTTAATGTATTATCTAGTAAATTTTTATAATTTATTTAACATTAAAGAGTAATAATAATATTTTTTTCAAATAAAAGCATGATATGCAAGTTACTTCAAATGGAGGAGCCAAAGTTGTCAATGCCATATCTAGGAATATCTTTAGAAGAATAAAAATAGAATTTTAAAATCTACTTATAAGTAAAGTTTAAAATAAACTACTGATTTGAAAAGGTAGATGGTTATTGTTAGTAGGAAGAGTGCAACTAATTAAATTAGTGTTACCAACCATTCCAACATATTATATATTATATGTCCTTCTATATTATACCAAATCAGTAGAAAAATGTTTAATCTATATTATCTAGTAATTTTTTGAGGTCAGTACATGATAAAAGGAAATTCTCTTTAGTGAAATAAAGCAAGAAATGCGATGATAAAACTAATGAAGATCTCAATTTAAGAGTTCCAATGGATGCAAACTTAACTCTAAGGGAAAAATTAATTTGGAGATTGTACAAAGGGAATCACAAACAATGGAAAATAATTATAATGAGTACAAAGGGAAAAGGTAATTTTGAGATAGAAGTCAATGACCCAAGCTTAATCTTTACTTCATTATCACCACCAAATGATTTTCCACTATGGAATGGTTTAAAAATTCAATTGATCTAGTGATTAAAGGTCTAAGATGAGTGGTGGGAATTTGAGGAATTTTTTTTTATATGCTTTGATACTTGGTGTGATAAAAAACCACTCAATATAGATCCAATTTTGAAACCACGAATGAGATAAATTCAAAAAAAATATGTTCATAAGGTTTAAAAAATTATGTACAAGGACTAGAAAGGAAGATACAAATAAAAATAATATTTTTTACAAGTAAACCAGGAATTGTGACTAGGAGGTAGTTGAGCAAAAAGATAACAACAATGATTACTCTAAGGTGAGCTGAGGATAAGCTACTTTAGGAGTTGAATAGCTCAGGTGAATACACAACAAGAAGTGGATATAATATAAAGCACCAACAAAATAAGAATACCTTAAGAATATGGAGAGATATTTGGGATATCTTGAACATTCCAAAAATCAAAATGTTTGTATGGTTAATAGGTCATATTAAAATTTTATCTACCTAATGAAAAATGGTTTTCATGGCCCCTCACAATGTGTTCTATGTAAAAATGAGGAGGGTATAGACCACCTCTTGGGACACTTTTCAATAGCCTAGGAACTATGGAAATGAATTTTTGATATGTTTGATAAATGCATGGTGATGAATGGTAGAATTGGAGAATGGTTAAAGCAATAGAAAACCACTTTTTAAAGTGAGCCTTTATAGAATTTGGGATACATTCAAAGATACAACACTTTGAAAGGTATGGCAAGAAAGGAACATAATATTATTTAAAGAAAAGGAAAACAAAAGGAAAGATTTTTTTGGCCATAGAGGAGTCTAAACTAACCCTATCAATTCACCCAATCCCTAATCTCAAAGTAGAGATCCTTGATATATGGATTCAATTCATCAAATGGAATTATGTTGTTGGGTACAAGAGAAATAAAAGGAAGGCAAAGAATATAAAGTGGAAATATCCAAAAGTGAAGTTGGTCAAGTTCAATTTTGATGGAGCACTAAAAGAAATCCAGGACCATTAAAAGGAAAGGGAATAATAAAAAATAATAAGGGTGAGATCTTGTCACATTATGCTTTTAGGATTGGATTTAAGACAAATAATGAATCTAAAGCTGGGGTGGGATTAGAAGGACTAAAAAAATGCAAGCAAATAAAATAGAATAAAGCATGGATTAAAGGTGATTCACTAATAGTAATAAATACAATTTTGAGGAAAACAAAAGCTCCATGGAACATATAAGAGATCATTGTGGAAATACAAGACCTTGGTATAGAGTTGAAGAAATCATGTTTTCACATATTTTAAGGAAAGGGAACAAATGTGCAAATAGGTTTGCTAATAGAGGGGTTTAATAGACAATCATGAGGTTAAATTCTCTTCTCCATGGTTAGGAAAAGTAGTAAGTGTATCTAAAGTTGAAAAGAAAAATTTGGAAGGAGAAAATTCAAATTAGTGATTCAAAGGACTCTAAAAATGTTTCATGGGATCCATTTATATATCTTTGCAATGAAGGAAACTATCAGTTGGTAAAGTAGACTATGATAACATGAATTGATAAGAAGTTTTGTATGCTAAAGTAAGAGAAGACAATATTGAATGGACTTCATGACTGCATAAATTATTTGACTCTAGATAAAATGACTATAATTATAATTTTTATAAAAAAATATAAATATCTAACCATAACAATTCAATTAACACTAAAATTGGATATGTTTTTAAACAATAAAACTCAATTTTTCGTGACCACCAAAGTCACCATGGGCCGCCAAATGCTACCACTACTAGAATTGTTGTGTCCTCAATGTTGGGGCCTCGTGTCTCTGAGGGAGATCATAGTTGTACCATAGTGAAAACAATGGCATGTGGGGGAAGCTCGTTAGTCTATCGCTGGTGGTTGTGACGTCGCCTCTAAACCTAAAACAAGACCACTTATTTATCTGCGTCCACACAGAGCTAGATATACCCACATCAAATTATTTCATTGCATATAAATGTTTTTTTTTCGCTTAAGTACACATCGCTTCAATTATAAAGGAAAGAAGAATAAAAAAACAAGTTACATATTGGATTTTATAAAAGATGAAGAAACATATAGACTACAGAGAGTCGTCAAAACTGAGCTCCACATATCCGCACCGCTTCTTCAATTTGGCATTTTTAGCTTTCATCATGGTCCTATATTCCCCATACAAATACGACACGAATCCCCATAGGGACAACGCAAGCGCCATGCCCTTCTCCCCGCTAAACTTGTCGTGGTATACAACGACGCCCAGCACTCCCGTCACGGGAATATAGACGGCGATGAGGATACCACTCAACAGAGAATTGGACAACGAGATGACGCCGAAGATGCCGATGAAGAAGAGCTGCCAGCAGATGGCGTTCCACACAAGTCCCATGTAATAACCGACCTCGCCCACGTCGGACGCCTTGGCCTCCCTCCGAATCGCCTGGAAGTCCTTGTTCACCACCATGCCCACCGTACAGAACGCCGTGGCGGCGAACGACATGATGACCTGCATCTCCATGACCAAGGTGTAGGTTATCTTCCGCGTGGTTCGCTTGTACATCAGCTCGATCAGGGGCAGTATCAGGCCATACACTGAGGAGCAGGCGATCGTGACCAGAATCCCTACAACGTACCGCCCGTTCGTTACGTGCTTGGGCCTGTCGCCGCTGGTGTGGAAGGCCAGCAGTGCCGACCCGAGGCTGAGCAGGACGACGGCGTTGATGGAGTATGGACCGAATTTCTGCCGTACGATGAGGAAGGCGAACACCGCGTTGAAGGCGAGCTGACTGGAGATGAGCAGCGACGACGTGGAGACCGGGAGGTAGTCGACCCCCCACGCGTACAGGAAGTCGTCAGCCCCCGTGAGGAGGCCGAGCACCAGGCTGGCGAGACAGAGCTGCGGGGTGACGTGGCTCTCCGGATCGGGGCGCCTTCTGTAAGCGAGACAAAGGGGGAGAATCAGAATGGGAAACCCTGCCGTCTGCAGCCAAGCCGAAAGCCATCGCCGCTTGCCGCCGTGGAGGAAGTAGAACTTCAACAACAGGGGTCCAGCTGTAGTACCAATCGATAAGGCCAGACAGCTCAGCAACAACAGCACCCAATACATCAAACCCATTTTCTTCTCCCCCTCCTTGGACGGCTCCATTCTTTTCCTTGAGGAAACCTTCAACCTCTTCTCTTCGATTGTTTTAGTTTTATAAGGTAGGGAGATGGATGAGATTTTTTAAAAGACAAATGCTTCTGCGACATCCATTCGTGCTTTGATGTCCGCCTGATCATTCTGGATGAACAGGCCTAGGTAACAAGATTCCATGTAGGGCTTTTGCAAATGGATCCGTAAATGCGCCAAAATGGAATTTACCCAATCCTGTTTTGTTTTACAGTGTGGTGATGATGTCGAGTTGGAATGCGTGATGGACTTTTAAACGAAGGGCAGCAGATTTGATTTCTTTTGTTCTAAATTTGAGTAGCCGTGCTGCTATTGAATGTGAGAGTGATTGCAGTGGATGGAGATGGGCATTATAAGGACGTGTTTATTCTCATGGCGGCCGTGGAAAAATCGACTGATATGACTGTCGTGACGGCCCACTGAGAAAGGAGGTAGAATAGGAAGCGATAAATTCTTGATTTAGAGGAAATTTTAGTTTAATTTTGATTGTTACACATTTCGAGGAAATTTTCTCTTGAGCTTGGATTGTTACACATTTATTACCGGTTGAGATTTACTATACGGTGTCATTTATACGAGGAAGAAGTGTGGAATTAACATATGCGGAGAACTTGGGATTGGAATTTGTTAATTTTAAGTTGGTAAACATTTAATGTAAAATTGGATCATTTGTGGAATTAATATATGTGGAGAACTTGGCATTGGAATTTGTTAATTTTAATTTGGTAAACATTTAATGTAAAATTGGACGATTTGTGGAATTAATATATGTGGAGAACTTGGGATTGGAATTTGTTAATTTTAAGTTGGTAAACATATAATGTAAAATTGGACGATTTAATACCTTTACCCTGACAGTTAAATATCACTATTTATTTAAGTTATTTTTCCTTATTTTTATTTAGTTTTAAATATTTTTTATATTAAAGTTTTGATGTTTATAAAAGAATAAAGTTTCAATACTTATCATATTTTATATAATATAATGGTTAAACTATTACAATTACAATAACAAATTGGATAAGGACAACACAATGAATAAGGCTTCTTGAGATACTAAAAAAAAAAATAGGTTGGATACTAAGGGTTGAGTGGTTGTTGGTTGAATTTTTAAAATTATGCTCTAGAGGGTCTGGGTCTTGATGACTTTATCTAACTTAGCGGGTTAAGATTTATAAGGACAGGGAAAGTCTAAAGTTCAAACCATGGTTGAGTGTTTATTGGTTGGCTTCCCAATCCAATGCCCTATAAATTCGGGGTCTTGTTGACTTTATCTAACCTAATGAGCTAGGGTTTATAGTGGCAGGGGAAGTCTAAGACTCAAAATATGGTATACCTAAGAAGGAATAGGTTGGATGGTAGTGATTGAATGTTTTTTTGCTGGCTGTCCTAGCCTGATGTTTTAAAGGATTAAGATTATGTTAACTCTGTCTAATACCCTAGAGGGTTAGGGGTCTGTTGATTTCTACTAACCTGGCAGGCTAAGGTTTATGTGTTATTGATTTCGTGTGTATTTAAAAATTACTGTTACACTAACAATATATAATTAAAATGTATTAAAAATAAACTGAATCTTAATATTATATAACCCATTAAAAATATTATCTTTTTAAATTGAGCATATGTATATAGGATATGTTCTTTTTTTCTCTTTATATTTATAAATTTCCATTTTTCATCTTCTTCATTTATATTTTTAATATTTTTAATTTTGTATTGAGTTTAGTGTGAGAAACCCCTATGACAGATGCTCAATGTTAAGTATCCCATCCCAACCATGACCTCTAATAAGAGTGAGAGATAATATTTCATTTTTATATTCTTTAGTTATTGTCCACGCTACTATGCTGTAATTATTTATATTCAATTCTTTTATAATCTAGTGCACTCAAGCAATCCTTCTATACAAATTAGAATTAGTATATATATTTAAGAGTAGATAGAACAAATTGTACAAATTTATTAAGTTACTCTTCAAATTGAAATTATTTAATGGTATGTACTTTTATATTTTTACATGTTCATAAAATAATATTTATGAATTTTAAGTTAATAAGAAATTACTAGTTGTTTGTTCATTCTATGGACCTCCACATATTTAAAGGGATGGATTATAAATTTTGGGTAGCATGATATATGATGATAAATCACTCTCTTGATTGACTAAAGCACAAATATTATAGTGAGTGTACGATAGGATGGATTGGGATGGATTATAAATTTGGGGGCAATATGACACATGATGATGTATTATCATCTTTTGATTGACTAAAGCAAAAATATTATAGTGAGTGTGTTGTCATTGGTGATCAATTTTCTTCATAGGTGGCTGGTTATGAAGAGGAGATTCATGGATCCTTATCATTCTAGGAAGTTCTTCATGTACTAAGTATGGGACCAATATTATTTTTATATATTGCATTACTTATACTAGTGAAATGGTAAAATTTAGCCTAGAAGATGGGTGATTAAGGACATTAATGATGGTTTTTCTCAAATATATAACCTTGGTGAGACCCCTTCTTTCTTTTCCTCCAAAATGAATACCTTTGATGACATGGTGGATCAAGTATATTACATCAACCGATATTGGATTTGACACATCTACCATGGATTATTGAGGCATATGAGTTGACTTTAGTTGAAGGAATATAAATTTTAAACAGAGGAGTACCTTCTTCTATCTATGATGAAGAACATTGTTGGTTGTTTTGAGATTGTTTTTATACCTAAGCATAAGAACATTATTGATCATTAGTAGATTATACCTCTACCCAAGGTAAAATTCATTATTGGATATAATAAAGAGTATATTTGATAGTTGGTTAAAAAAACATAAGTTATAACTTATTATAAAGGGGTTCTCTCAGATGAAAGGAATCATCTTTGGAAACTTTTGTTCCTATTTCTTGGATGGAATTTCTTTGGATGATTATATTTATTGTTAATTCCTATTACTAGGAAGTATTTCAATGGATGTGCAAGGTTTGATCCTTCATGGGGAGGTTTAGGATAATATCTACATTTGACAACCATCTAGTTTTGAACATTATGAACATAATGTGATCATTGTATTATATGTTGATGATCTTGTCATCATAAATCTCAACATAATTAATCTATGAGATTAAATAATAACTTTATGCGCATGGGATGGTTGATCCAATCCATCTACCTTTTGTAGAGTAGAAAGTAGTTATCATGACCTTAGTCATGCCCAATGTGAATTTTATACAATTGAAAGATCCTCTTGGAGAAGAAGAATACCCCTTGAAAAGGAATGACTAACAAGGATGTCTCTTTATGTCCCCCATTCATCTTAATAAGTGATGTCAAAATATATAGTGTTGATATTCATGTGAGGCCATGCCTAGTTTTTTGTATTATATTCACTCTTATATCTCTATGAATCACTATATACCTTGCATAGGTGGGTTTGAAGTAATATTGTAATAATAAACCTCAAGATAGAACATAAAACCTTAACCTAATTTCACTTGTAATTTGGGTAGATATATCTCTTGAGATAAACCATTTAGTTAAAAATTGGAAATTCAATCACTTTTGTTGGTAAGATTATTTGGTGATAAAAGACACCCTTATTATTATGTTATGCTTATCTAATATCTATATTTTATATGTTAGGTAATGTGTTAGTTTAATTTATTTCTAAAAATTATGAAATATTACACCTATATGTAGTAGTCAATAACACTTTGAGTTATGTTTTTGAAAGATGCTTCTATCTCAATTTGCTCAAACGCATTTCCCTTATAGATGATACTTGAGAATTTAATTGATATTTTTAATGATTCATACATTTTTATATGCAAGGGAAGAAATTGAAAAGTGTTGGACATTTTAAAAATTTTCTATAGCAACTACTCTTAAATTTTCTATAGATGTCAAACCATTTCTCTCTAAAACTAAGTTAATTCTAGTTTGATATAGTCCTATGTCTTGTTGTATTCTTGATAAATGGAAATAATTTTATCATGGATGTAATTATATATTTATAAATTTTATTTAGTTTCAAGATATCACTAGAAAATAGTACAATTGCTTTATAGTCAAGTTCTAGCATAAGCTAGATAATTGGACTATGTGATACTTGTCATTAGTTGGAAGGCAACAAATAATGGAATTTTTTATATACCCATGTCTTCTATTGATCTTGTTGGTTTTCATCCAAATATAACTACAATAAAGTCAATCATATTTTTTAGGTATTTTTTTGGCATCACTTGGATGGTACAAAAATGAAGGTTGTAATCATTTAGGATTATTATAGTTATTCCAAGAAGAATGGAGAATTACGCCTAATTGATCCTTAGATTCAAGGCATTGCTCTAATGTATAGATGGATGATGAAATGACTTAAGGGAAGTGAACCTTAGAAGAGGACGGTCAAATTTAGAATAAATATTCTCAATAAAATGGATGTTGGTAAGATATGAAAAAAAAATGCCCAATTCTCTTCAATAAAGATATTTCTCCCTATCATTGGTAGGAAAATTTGGTGATTCTTTTTGAGCTCTTGAACTAGGATGATATAATCTCTATTAAGGACTCAAATTTATAAATTATTCTATTTAGTGGAATCATTTAGTTTAGGTTAGTGACCAGGAATTTGCATTAGATCCTTCTTTGAAAGGAAAATTATTATTTAAAAGAGAAATCATATGCTATATATATTTATGGAATATCAATGTAGATAAATACAAGTTCTCTCTTCTCCTTTTGTAGAATATAACTCTATTTATCCAAGGTCATATTGATTATAAAATTTAAATATAGCTTTCCACCACCTTGGATTGCAATAATATTAAGAACTAGAGATGGTCAAAGAATAAACTAATTTGTGATCCTCTTGTAAAGACTCTATATAAAAATCTTATCCAATAGTTTTGGGAAACTACTAAACTTAATGATAAATGGAAGATCAATATTTCAAAGGCTTATTGGCATAAGTTGAGTGCATTGGTTTGGAAATCAAGGAGAGAAATGTTTAACAAGTCATTTGCTTAGCACATTATCCACCTTAAACTTTCAACTAGAATTTTCTTAGCTAAGTTTAGTATCATTAGCAATGGTTTCCAAAATTACTGTAGTCCTGAGTTATTTAAGCACCTTTTCTAGTCCTATAGATAACCAATACAAATGTAGCAAAGAATACAAAGGGACTATACTACACTACACTTTATAGTTAAAAATTAAAATGGGAAAAGTTTATTGTAGATTGGGTTGATTAATTTTATAGGGTGCTTGTGTCTATTTGGAAGTTTATTTTAAGTAATATTTGGTTTGTGAGATGACATAATTATTTTTACAATGATAATATTTTTTTGTCAATTTAAATTCCTTGAGTTTACTCTGACATTGTGTTAGATAAAATGTTTTGGCTTCAAATTTCTAGGAAGAAGTGAAACGTATTGAGAATGAAAGGTATAGATATCAGGTTCTGCTATTAAGCATTTTAATTAAATTATGTGGTCATAATGTTATATTGAAAGGACAAAGGATATCATAGAAAACAAGTCTAAATATACTTGGATCTAGCTCTTAACAACTATTAAATATTAATTTCTAGAGATCATCTAAATAATAGAAGCGTTTGATTATTTCAAATGTTGGGATTAGGTTTTATTTTCCTTTCAAACAATATGACTAATCGTTAGCTTGATAGGAATTTGATTGAGAAAATTTTGTGGATGTATTTTTGATCCAATACTTTTATATTTATAATTTTCATAACATTTTCAATATAAATTTATGTTTTAAAAAAGAAATTATTTAATTGCATAAATTATAATTTTATATTGCACTTTAACTTTACTAAGTAAATTTTATGGGGTGGTTAGGTGGGTCATTTTGAACATAGAGGTCATAAATGCCCATTTTTATATGGAGATAAAATGAGACAAAACGTGATTGATATATAATATAAATCCTGAAATCTAAGGAATACTAGTCAATAAGGAATATAGCCCATTGGACCTTATAGAAACTATCAAGAAAAGGTGAGAGAAAAAGTTATGATCACTAGCTTCCAAGTGAATGATTTCTCTTTTTTAATAGAAATATAATTCCTTGAGACTAAATATTAAACAACCACATCACATATGAAAATGACATTAGCTCAACCAGTTAAATTCCTTGAATTTTTTTATTTATTAGGTAAATAATATTATAAGGGTGGGTTTTTTGACATGGTCCCCTTTACATTAAGGATATTTCAACCATCATTACAAAACCTCAACAATACCAAAGTAGACTAAGATACTAAAACTATAGAAAAATGTTACAAATAATTAACTATTTTTTTGGAAAATTTTGATCAATCTTCCATTGATATTCAGCCATGTTGCTTCAATAATTAGAGGAAGAAAATAGATAAATATCATTCCCCTAATATTAACCCAACCCCCCTTCCATTTCATTGCAACCTTCCTAGGTAAATCTTCATCAAAATCGTAGCAAGATTCTAGAAAGGAGTTCAAACCTTCTTCACATATAATTATCTACACTTCTACCTTACCCTTGAATTATACATAGTTGTCTCATTTCATATTCACAAGATCTCCACCCATATTGCGAGAATTACTCCATATAAAGATTGAAATTTCTTCGATATACCACTTCCTAAAATGAGAGAAAATAAAATAGAACTAAAGGATAGTTTTTGGAATGGAACACTAGAAAGGATATGTAAAAAGTTGGCTAGGTGGAAGGAGGCTATTTTGAGTCAGACTATGAAATTATTACTAATAAAAACTACAATTCAGAGCCAACCCATTTATAGTTCACTTATGTTTAAAATACCTTCAACCACTGTGAGAAAATAGATCAAATTTATAATAGATTTCTTTGGTCTGGTCTAGAGGATAAGAAAAGGTTGACTTTGATAGCCTAGGATACAATATGTAAGAGCAAAGAATTTGGTGGTAATGGTTTAAGGAAGATGAACATATTCTGTAAATCCCTAAGAGAAAAATTGGGATGGAGATTAAGCAATAATATTTATTGTGAGTGATCTTCAATATACAACTATATGTCTATGAACTATATGGCATTACATAGAGGAGAACAAACACGTGTGTTGTCTCCCAAAAGAATTCATTCCACATGGATCCATAGAAAATTATTTAAAACAACAAATATGCTTGGTGAGTACAATGTGGGATATCATATTAAGTGCATTGCATTCACCATCAAATGTCTAGATGCTTGTCCAAGTGATAAAATTCAGGAAACACATCACAATATTTAGGAGACATATGACAATATTGTTGATAGCAATATGTGAGGAATGCTAACTAGATTCATTACATGTGAAATATGAGTGCTACGCAAGTTTCTTCAGTGTCATCGACAAGATTAGGGTCATTGTACAATTGCACCAGCTATATAGTGCATTTGATAAAATGATTGAGAATAGCATAGTTGACACTGGAAATTATTGCAAGCCAAGGCATGGTGATGTCCAATTTTGGAGAGAGAAACTAACATAGTTGCATCTATTGTATTCTATTGGAATAATAAGATTGATTCTAGAATTATTTAGAATACTCCAAAATAGAATTTTTTAGAAATATATAGCAAGCTTTTGGAAAATCCATAATGATCCAAAAATTCTCTAGATTATTCTAAAATTCTAGATAGTTCTTCATTGTCCAATTGTCCAACTTATTTCTAAGTTTTCTAGATTATTCTTCAAGTCTATAAATAAAACCATTTGTAATTGTTCATGTAATGCAATGTAATGTGTTCAATGCAATAGATAATAAAATCTAAGTTAAATTGTAGCAACAATTTTTATTCTATTCTTGCATCACCTATTTTATTTTTCATGCATTCTCTTTTTTCTATTTTATGTTCTTCCTCTAATAAGAATTTTGGTATCAGATCCAGGTTGTTGATTGATAAATTAGTTTGTGTCAAAGAAGGTATTTTGTGAGTTTATTTGTAGAATGGTAGGTGTGAATGGCAACAACCTTACTCAACCCCAGATTCCACTGTTCAATGGAAAGAACTATGAGTATTGGAGCATCAAGATGAAGACTTTATTTTTTTCTCAAGAGCTATGGGATTTAGTGGAGAATGGATTTCCAAAACTAGTAGATCAAGTAGCATATAATGACCTGCCTTTGTGTGAATGTTTATTTCTGCTTTTGCCTTTGTGTGAATGTTTATTTCTATGATGGCCATCTGAGTTGATTCGCTTAATTTTCTATCTGGATTTTATGGATCTAACTAGGTGGTTCTGGAATTTGCATTCACCACTAGGCATCGAGGTTTATTTATGTTAAGGCCAATCAGGTGGGAGCACTCTAATTCTACTACCTAGATTTCATGCACCCTCCCACTAGTTTTGGAATTCACCCCTACATGTTGAGCTAAAGGAGAAGTGATAGGTGGGGTAGGCTGATCTATTAGGTGGTTTTCTATTGTTTGCACTAGTGATGTTGAAGGAGTGTGTCTTGATGTGACCATACACCATCCTTGTCAGTTCTAGTTATGACCTATTTTGCTTAGTAGTTATCTAGAACTGGAGGAGTCGATATTCTCTAGAGATCGATCACCTCTAGGTCAGGTGATCATTCAATGCTGGTCGAAAACCTCTGAGCATGTCTCCCGCTTGTCTAGTATTGATTTTCGTACAAAAAAGCACTTGCTAATACATCATTCACATCAATAGTAACATATCATCGCTATTGGGTTACACTTCTTTTGACTCAACAGGATCTACACCCCATTACAAGATAAGCTCCTTGACCATTTTAGTAGATCTCGGCATACATCCTAGTGGGTAATATTCCCATAGTAGTCACTAGCAAGTAGTCACCCATAGCGGGTTACACTCCATCATTTTAGTGAGCAATCACCCATAGAGGGTTACACTCCATATTTTTTCCATCTGTCCATCTTAGCGAGTACTACACCCATAGTGGGTTTTCACTTCTCATCTAGATCATTCTTTTGGATATAACACCCTTCATTCAAGGTTATTGATCATATTCTCTCACTTTCTATTATTGGCCTTCTTTGGAGATGTTATTCTTCTTCTCTTTCCTTCTTATTTATTTCCCATTTTTCTATTTCAACCATGCATTTCATCTTAGATAGATTGCATTTCATGCTAGATGCATTAGATTCATGTTGTACCCAATAATATTTGCTTTGTTTGCTTGCTTGCTTTACTATCTTTATTTCTTCTATTTCCTTTGCCTTTTCTCAAGTTTCTTAAGGAATTCTTATTTCTTTCAAAACCTGAGGGGGCACCCTAGCTATAGACGCATTAATGGTAGTAATGTCTCGCCTTGTGTGCAAGAGTCCAAAGTGTCCTTCGTGATACCCATTTTGCACCACCCCTTCTCTATGTTTGTCGTCTTCTTTCCCATAGGAGTCTACATATTTATTTGATTCATTTACTTGGCCTTAAATGCATTAAATAGGGGGTAAAATGTAGACATGGAAAATTGACCCACTAAGGTGAGTAATTTTCCTTAGATCCCTTTTTTCTCCCTAGAAAAGTAAGTTATATTTGAGCTAATTTTTACCCTACCAAATCTCCTTTTTTCCCCTCAAATCCTATACCATTGGATCGGGATCAAAAATAGATTTCCAACGATATATGATTTGTCCCGTTCTGACTCTGTTTGACCCTTCAAAATACATTAAAACTACGTAGGGGTCTAGTAGTTGCAAAATTGTGGTCCACTTTTGAAGGGCGTGATTTCACATTGCGAAATCATAGTCGGACTTTGTGGGGTGTGATTTCATATTTTAAGGTTTTCTCTTAAGGAAACCCTAATTTTCAAAGTTGATTTGTTTTGAGATTGGCTTTTCTTAGTTTTTCTCGCCCATTCTTATTTCAAATCCACTATAAAAGGAGGGTTTGAAGTTTTATTTTTCACCAAGAAAGAAATTTAATTAGCAAATAATTTTTATTCAAGTTCTATTTCTTGATGTCTTCTTCTTCTTTAAAAAGTAAGCTAAATCACAAGTGTAATGTATGATCAGTTGAAACTTTGTTTTCTACTGCATTGGATTGTGTGTTGCTACCCTTGGTGGACAAGTGTTGAATCCCTAAGGAGGAATCTACTACTTGGAGGTCTCCATCCATTTTTATTGCTTCTTCGCTACCACCAGGTTGTTTTTGCTCTTCTATATTTTGTATATTATTTAGGTTTTGATTACACATCTATAAATTCAATTTTTTTGGAGTTTTTTCCTCACTTTTGCAAAATCATACCCAATAATTTTAGGGTGTGATTTCACCAATCTACGAAATCATGATCTCTCCTTACGATGTGTGATTTATCACAAACCACATTTAGGGGTAAGCTGCTACCCCAAGCCCTAGATCTATGTTATAGATTACATTTAAGACATACTAGTGCATTCTGTACTTTATTTTATCATTTTTTTTCAATTGCATTATGTTATGCTTATTCATCTTCCAAAGGTCAACTTTTGCTTCTATTTTCAAATTTTAGCTAAAAGTACCTAGGGGGATTGATTGTTGCACCTCTAAGAAGCATTGTATAGTAGCCTAAGTAGGCCCCCTAACACTAATTATATTTTTCAAGTGTTTGACAAGTTATCTTCCAAGAACATGGATTGTTGATATCACTGGACAAAGGATAAAAGTAAAGATCAACCATCAGATAAGATAAGTGACCTAATTAGGCTTTAGGTTGTTTGTTGAGTGTTTGTTATTTCTATTACAAACCCTATATTTGATTTGAAAATAATATATTTAATTAATTTCTAGGTATTTGAAAGGAAAACAACATATAGTGTGCACTTAGGTTAATATTGTTTGTGCATCCTCTCTTGAGCCCTTTCTTGAAGGTTTTTTGTTTTGAAACCCTAGGGTTAGAAAGCATTCAAAGAAAGAATCATTCTAGGGTTAGCTCTTGTTTTCTTGCATTTCGTATTTTTGCATTGTCCTTTATCTTTTATAACATAGATCTAGAAAAGTCAAACATAGGTGATTGTCTTAAAACGAATACATCAAAAATTCTTGAAAACCTATGGACTTGGAGTAAGTTCTAAAATCATTCCTAGTGAACCCTTCTCCCATTATTTTACATCGAGTGTAGAGAACAACATGCCCCTATGGTCACCTTGGCTTTCTTTGCGGATCCAACCAAGAATCGTACATGGTAGGGTAGTTTTTCCCCTCTACAAGTTAAGCAAACAAATTTAACTTATGTTGGACTCATAGAAGAGGTGAGCTGGGAACAATCTCCATTCTTCTATAAAAAAAAGACCTTAGTAGACCAGGCTTCTGAAATACTTTGCTGAACAATTTTAGTCAAGCTTACAATACTTTCAACACAATGCAAGTAGAGTCTAGAATATAAAGCAAGGAAAGCGACAACCCAGATCACTTAGGGTAGCTTCAAAGAAGTCTAACATGCTGGCATAAAAAATAAATAGAGGCTCTTTCTTGGTTGAGAGACAAATGTTTAACTAAACATATTACTTTATTATATAAGTATGAAAAGGAGATTAGTTATGGTGTTTATGATTCGTAGCCCATTTTTTTAACTTGAGAAATACAACTAATGACATAGTAATACTTGATTTTGGGTTGTGAAGTTTAAAGCAATATAAGACGATGAACACAGAGAAGGATTTTTATGTATGGATTTGGGTTGAGATAATTTCAAGTGGAAAGTAATAATTTATATAGTATGTTTCAGAAATATAATTGGATAACTATATATTAAATAAAATAAAAATCATCTTATGTAATTTATTACTTAACCACATAGAAATTAATTTATCTTTAAATATTTATAAATTGAAGTCACACTACTTAAGTAAACATATAGATGCCATCAAAATTTGATGATGGTTAACTTTTTAAGGTTTTTTTCCTCTGATGTTTGTGTAGAATGACACCTCTTAATAGGGATATGGTAAGTGTCATTCATGTTCCCCGACATTCATTGGTATACACTTATATGGGAGATTCAATTACAAGCCATTCATTGGTATACACTTATACAAGAGATTCAATTACAGGCCATACAAGCATCAAACTCACAATAAACACTTTTTGAACTCCCTCTCACCATCCATAATTCTGGGTTTCCATTGTAAAATTGCATAGTTAAAGGTGTATATATACATTAGCTTAGATTATTAACTTTTAAACTTATAAAAAATATTTTTTTAAATATATTTTTAATTTTGAAATTAATAATTATTTTTAATATATTAAAATTATTAAAGAAAATTAATAACTTCAAAAAATTATCAAATATATATCAAGTTCATCAAATCAAATATAAATTCATCAAGGCATATGAGAAGATTATTTTACCCATAGAGGATAGTATTTTTAATGCATTACCTATTAAAATTATAAGTGTATTTAGTATAAAAATATTCAATATTTTTATTTATAACTTTTGTATAATCTTTCTCTTCTATTTAATTTAGTTATAATTTTAAATAAATTTAATAAAAAAATAAAATTTCAAATTACATTTTTAATGTATTATTTACTAAATTTTTTAAATTTATTTAATATTAAAAAATAACAATAATTTTTAGAAGTAGACGAGGGATTTGTAACTTATTTCAAATGGAAGAGTAAAGTTGTCAGTAACATATCTAAGGATGCCATTATTTAAGGGGAGAATAATGATAATATTGTAGAATGTGATTATAAGAGGATGCCTTAATTTAAGGGGAGAATAATGATAAAATTATAGAATACGATTATAAGTAAAGTTCATAATAAACTATCAATTTGGAAAGGTAGATGGTTATTGTTAGCAATAATAGATGATTATTATTAGCAAGAAGAGTGCATCCAATTAAATAAATCTTATATACCATTCCAATATATTGTATGTTGTCTTTTTTGGTCAAGATTACATGATAAAAAAATTCTTTGGTGAAATGGAGCAAGGTGTGTGATGATAAAACTAATGAAGATCTTGGTTTAAGAATTCCAACAGATGCAAACTTAGCTCTAAGGGAAAAAATAATGTGGAGATTGTACAAAGAGAGTAAGCAAGAATTGTCCCAAGTATGTTGAAGCCAATAACCCAAGCTTAATCTTTACTGCATTATCACTACCAATTTTTTTTGCACTATGGAATGGTTTAAAAAATAAATTGATTTAGTGATTAAAGGTCTAAGATAAGTGGTGGCAACTTGAGAAGAAATTTCCATTTGGTTTGATACTTGGTGTGATAAAAACCACTCAATCTAGATCCAATTTTGAAACCACATATGATATTACTTCAAGATAAATATGGTGATAGGGTTTCAAACATTATGTACAAGGATTAGGAAATAAGATAGAAATGAAAATAAAATTTTCTTACAAGTATACCAAACATTGTGGCTAGGAGGTAATTGAGCATAAAGATAACAACAATGATTATTCTAAGGGGAGTCAAGGATAGGTTTATTTGGGAGTTGAATAACTTAGGAGAATAAACAAGAAGAAGAAGACATAATGTAAAGTACCAATAAAATAGGAATATCACAAGAATATGGAAAGATATGTAAAGCACCAACAAAACATGAATACTTTAAGAATATGGAAATATATTTGGGATATCCTGAGCATTCCAAAAGTTAAAATGTTTGTATGGAAATAAATTTTTTTATCTTGGAATAACCTAATGAAAAGGGTTTTCATAGCCCCTCATAATGTGTTCCATGTAGAAAGGAAGAGATTATAGACCATTTCTTAGGATATTGCTCAATAGTGTGGGGACTATGGTAATGGATTCTTAATATGTTTGGTAAATGCATGGTGATGAATGGTAGAATTGAAGAATGATTAAAGTAATGATAAAGTACTTTTAAAAGTGAGGCTTTACAAACAATCTAGGGTATGTCAAATGATACAATACTTTGGACAATTAGCTAGAAAGGAACAAAAGAATATTTTAAGGAAAGAGAAAAAATTTAGAGGCAATGAAAAAATATTTTTTTCACCATAGAGGAATCTGAACTAGCCCTATCTAATCACCCAATACCTAATATTGAAGTAGAGATCCTTGATAGATGGTTTCAAGTCATCAAATAGAATTTTGTTGTTGGATATAAGAGAAATAAAAGGAAGGCAAATAATATAAAGTAGAAATCTCGTTGGTCAAATTGAATTTTGATGGAGCATCTAAAGGAAATCTAGGACAAATAAAAGCAAGAGGAATAATAAAAAATAATAAGGGTGATATTTTATCACATTATGCTTTTAGTAGTGGATTTAAGACAAATAATGAAGTTAAATCTTGGGTGACGTTGGAAGGATTAAAAATATGCAAACAAATGAAATGGATTTAATACAAATAATGAAGCTAAATCTTGGGTGACATTAGAAGGATTAAAAATATGCAAACAAATGAAATGGAACAAAGTATGGATGGAAGGTGATTCACTAATAGTAATAAATATAATTTTGATGAAAACAAAGGCTCCATGGAACATACAAGAGATCATTGTAGAAATACAAGACCTTGCTACAAAGTTTGAAGAAATAAAATTTTTACTTGATTTCTTCAATAAATCAAGTTTTCACATACGTTAAGGGAAGGGAACAAATATGTAGATAGGATTTTCAATAGAGTGATTTTAATAAAGGGTTGTGAAGTCAAATTCTCTTCTCCATGGTTAGACAAAGAAGCTAACAAGAAAAATTTGAAATGAGAAAATTCAAATTGATGATTTAGAGGACTTTAAAATCTTTCAAGGGACCCATTAATAGATCTTTGTAATGGAGGAAACTAACAATCCAAATTTGGAAAAGAAGATAGATGATACAAATTTGGTAAAGCAGGATATGATAATGTGAAGTGAGAAGTTTTGTATGCTAAAAGAGAAGATGAGATACTTCATGGTTGAATAGATTATTTAAGTTCAAAGATGAAACACTTCATGGCTAAAGGGATTATTTGAGTTCAAAGATGAAGCACCAAGTTTTACTTCTAGATGTAGTCTACAAAGATGAAACACTTCATGGTTGAATGGATTATTTGAGTTCAAATATAAAACACTTGCTTTTACTCCTAGATACAATGGTTGTAGTTTATTTTTATGAAAACACAACTACAACCACTTCATGGTTGAATGAATTATCTGAGTTCAAAGATGAAAAACCTAGTTTTACTCTAGATGCAGTGGTTTTACTTGTGTTTATATGAATAAGAATGTAGGTATCTAACCATACCATGGTTTTAATTGTGTTTATATAAAAAATAATGTAGGTACCTAACCATGGTTTTATTTTTATTTTTATGAAAAAGAATGTAGGTATCTAACCATAGCAACTCAACTAAGATGAAAATTAAATCTTCTTGTAAAATTTGAAGTTTTGAAGGAAAGATTTTGTTATTTATCAATGGTGGGAGATGAAGTACAACTTTTTTTTTTTAAATAATTTTTTCTTAATCTCTTTATTTATTTTAGTTACAAAACAAAAAAATAATATACAAATATTATATGTTTAGAAAAGAACTTAAATACAATTTAAAATGATTTAAATCCAAATCATTTGAAGGGTTTGACTCATTGGCCAAAGTGCTCCCTCGAAGGTTGGAGACCATAGTTTGAATCCCTCAAGCCTCATAGAACCCCAAAGGCAAGTGTGTTGTAGCCTCATAGAAATAACTATGTTAAAGAGTTTATCCATCGCAATCAATTATGTAAAAAAAAAAAATTGTTTACATAGGAGAGTTGGTCACAACCACACTATTTTTATTAACTGACAAGTGCAGGGTTCAAACCATAGAGGTTGCATCCACCAAACCTATTTCATCTCATTGTTTTATAGCCCAACGTAAAATGGACCATTGGGTGCTTAATATTTGTACCATCATCATCGGTTTGACACGCACTTAGAGGATTTAGATCGGACTACTACCTTTGCAACAGACTTCCTTCAAAGTTTGAACTTGGTTCTCTTCTTGATAAGTGACCAACTAGACGTTAAAAAGTTTATCCAACACAACCAACTATGTTAAAACTTTTATCCTACCCGATGCAATTAACTACGTTAAAAAGATACATCATCCGCTATGTTAAAAATTTTACCTAGCACAGTTGACTATGTTAAAAAGTTTATCCTACCAAGCGCAAAATTTACCTAACGTCTTCCCAACTATGTTAAAAAATTTACCCAATGCTACCAACTACGATAAAAAAATTACCCTACTCAATGCAAAGTTTACCCTACCCAATGCAACTGGAGGTTATAGTGGCATCAAAGAACATTTATAATAACACCAAGCTATGTTAAAAAGTTTATTCTACCCAATGCAACTGGAGGTTATAGTGATAGAAGGAAACATGGTTCAAACCTAGGCAATGAAAATTGTAATAAATATTCCTCTAGTATACACAAATATATATATAGTCACTACATTCAAAGTAACATGTTAAAATACCAAACCACATATCAAATAGTATTGGCTCAACTAATTATATTGGGGATGCCTATATAGTTATATGGCTATGCATGATGTAATATAAGTAGATTCCTTTCCGTTTTTATTTATTTTTTAAGTCAATTTAATTTCCATTGACCTGAATTTAATTTGCATGTAAGCATGGTCCTTCTTGTCATATCAAAAGTAATTGTCAAACTATTATAATATCATTATGATTAAAAAATAATAATTTTTAAAGGCAATTCAATTTTTTTTTTACATAAGAGAGTTGGTCACAGACACTATTTTTAATAGCTGACAACATTCAAACCACATGGGCTGCTCCCAACAATCCTATTCCATCAGGTTGCATAAGATTCGTACCATTGTTGTTGTTGCAGTATGGCACGTGCACAAAAAATTTAGATCAGACTACTACCTTTGCAAATTGGCACCCCTAAGGTTTGAATCCAAATCTCTTCTTAATAAATATCTCGTTAAAAAAACATTTACCAATCCACTAACCCTTGAAACAAACTATTATAATATAACTATATATGTTTATGCATGGTGTAACATAAGTAGGATGGCAATTCAATTTTCGCTGAGCTGAAATTTTGTGGTCTGCAATACCCACTATATCTATACACTATCTTGCATGAAAACACTGTCCTCGTTGTTTCACTCAAACCGACAAATTCACTAAATGAAACGACTTGTTTTCAAACAAAACATTGCATTGGGTACGAGCTCAATCAATCAGTTCCTTGCTACAGAATTGTTAATCTCTTCGAAAATGTGTTCTGTGCCAAATAAATTAGCTGGGCGCCAGTCGACTGTCATATATACACAAACTTAAAAAGCGCGAGGTCAATCTGTTGGTTTGCAGAGAAGAATCCAAACAAACGCAGAACAGAAAATAACGTGCAGACAAATTGGTGCTTCAACAAAAGTTTTTATTTATATATGCAATTACATTTCACCATAACAAAATCAGAACCATAATATATTTCTGCAGCTGATAGCCATATTTATATAGTTATAGCCCACCCGTTACTCCATAAAATATTATTCTATTTGTTTCCATCCAGGAAAAACAGACAATTTGCTTGCCGTGAGATTGTCTAATCCGGAGCCGACGGATGCGTAGCTCACGCCCGTCCCCAAATCTTGGTCTCCAACGCTGGGTCTAGATAAACTGGCAGCAAATCCTTATCCTTAACGCCGAGACCTGAAATTAGTAGAATCATTTATGACAATGGCAGGCAGTGCATGCGCATCCCAGTCAGCATTTGTAGGTCCGTATTTGCAGATGTTCGATAAATTTAGATCAGTAATATTTGAACTACTTCCAACAAACTTATTCAACTGATTAAAACCAGATCGCTTTAATTATAAAGGAAAGAAAGATAAAAAACAAGTTAAATATTGGATTTTATAGAAGACGAAGAAACATATAGACTACAGAGCGTCGTCAAAACTGGGCTCAGCAGACTCGCACCGCTTCTTCAATTTGACATTTTTAGCTTTCATGGTGGTCCTGTATTCCCCATACAAATACGACACGAATCCCCAGAGGGACAACGCAAGCGCCATGCCTTTCTCCCTGCTAAACTTGTCGTGGTATACAACGGCGCCCAGCACCCCCATCACGGGAATATAGACGGCGATGAGGATACCACTCAACAGAGAATTGGACAATGAGGTGACACCGAAGACGCCGATGAAGAAGAGCTGCCCGCAGATGGCGTTCCAGACGAGCCCCATGTAATAACCGACCTCGCCCACATCGGACGCCTCGGCCTCCCTCCGAATCGCCTGGAAGTCCTTGTTCACCACCATGCCCACCGTACAGAACGCCGTGGCGGCGAACGACATGATGACCTGCACCTCCATGACCAAGGTGTAGCTCATCCTCCTTGTGGTTCGCTTGTACATCAGCTCGATCAAGGGCAGTATCAGGCCGTACACGGCGGCGCAAGCGATAGTGACCAGAAACCCTACGGCATACCGCGCGTTCGATATGCGATTGGGCCTGTCGCTGCTGGTGTGGAAGGCCAGCAGTGCTAACCCAAGGCTGAGCAGGACGACGGCGTTGATGGAGTAGGGACTGAATTTATGCCGTACGATGAGGAAGGCGAACACAGCGTTGAAGGCGAGCTGACTGGAGCTGAGCAGCGACGACGTGGACACAGGGAGGTAGTCTACTCCCCACGCGCACAAGAAGTCGTCAGCCCCTGTGAGGAGGCCGAGCGCCAAGCATGCCTACCTGTTAAAAAAGAATTCTTTTACTTGGATCGGTCCATTTGAACAAGATTTTCTATATTTGAATAACATTATGACAACCACTTCGGTCTTAGAAATGCCTAATTTTTCCAAACCTTTTGTAATTGAAAGCAATGCTTTAGGCAATGGTATCCGTGCGATGTTGATGCAGGAAGGGCACCCCTTAGCTTTCACTAGTAAAGCACTTTTCTAGTCGTAATCTAGGCAAATCAAATTATGCTAAGAAAAAGCTTATCATTTTACATGCAATCACTCATTGGCAAGATTATCTCATTGGGCATAATTTCTCTATTAAAACAGATCATCAAAGTCTCAAATATTTCTTAGAGCAATGTGTTGTCACACCCAAACAACAGAAGTGGGTCTCTAAACTCATGGGCTATAATTATGATATTACTTATAAAAGGGTAAGGATAACATTGTGGAAGATACCCTCTCTCACCAATTTGAGGCTCATAGTATGTTATGTGTCATTTCTTCACCCATTCCCCAATGAATAAATTTTCTTCATGAGGAGGTGCTTAAGAATTCAGGCTTGCAAACTTTGATTTTCTTCCTTCAAATAGAGCCTACCTCATGTCTTGGATACACTTAGGATGGACACGATTTTTACTACCACCAGTTCCTTGTTGTTCCTCACATGTCTCCACTTTGAAATTTCTCATGAAGGAAATGCATGCTTTCCCCACTACAGGTCATTATGGGTTCCTCAAAACATATGAAAGGATTAAGTGTACCTTTTATTGGAAAGGTATGAAGAAGAACATACACAATTTTGTGGTAGCATGTGACTCCTTTCAACAATTGAAAGGCAAAATGGTGCATTTTTTGGAACTCTACATCCCTTACCTATTACTAAATAGGTTTGGATAGATATTTCCATGAACTTTATTGAAGGGTTATCTAAGTCTGGAGGCAAACCAATTATTTTATGGTAGTGGATCATCTTTCGAAGTCTTCTCATTTTTGTTCCCTCTCTCATCCTTACACGACCTCCACTATTGCCCAAATTTTTCTCAATTCTATCTTTCGCCTTCATGGCATGCCTACCTCCATTTTGTCTGATTGTGAGCCTACATTCACTAGTAATTTTTGGTAAAAAATGTTTGAGTTGTAGGGAACTCGACTCAAAATGAGTTTAGCTTATCATCTAAAAATAGATGGCAAGACTGAGATTATCAATAAATGTTTGGAGACCTACCTTCATTGCTTTACCTCTAATCATACTAAACAATGGATGAAGTGGCTTCCCTTGCTCGAGTGGTGGTATAATACTTCCTATCACACAAAGACCAAGGTCATCCCTTTTGAAGCAGTTTATGGATGACCTCCATTCACACCCTCCTCCTATATTCTAGGCATTTCCAAGGTCTATGTGGTCGACGCTACACTTAGCCAATATGCCAAAGTCCTATATCAACTGAAGATAAAATTGGAAGTGACCTAGAACCATATTTGCCAACAAGTTGATCAACATCATTCTGAGTGTAGCTTTGATGTTGGTGATATAGTCTTCCTTTACTTGCAGCCATATAAATAGTCATTCCTTTAGCTTTGTAGATGCCAAAAACTTGTTACCAAATACTATAGGCCCTACCAGGTTTTACAACAAATTGGTGCCATGGCCTACAAATTGATCCTATCATCGACCTCCAAGCTCCACCCTATTTTTCATGTATCCTCTCTCGAGAAGGTTGTGGGCAATTAGGTATAGGTTCAATCTGCCTTCCCAAAACTGGATGAAGAAGGTTTTATCTTACTTGAGCTAGAACAATTATTGGATCATAGGATGTACACTCTTCGCAATCAAGCCAATACTGAGGTCCTTGTTCAGTGGCATGGTCTACAACCGAAAGATGCTACATGGGAGAGAGTCCAACACCAGTTTCCTCATCTACAACTTTGAGGATAAAGCTTTTTGAAGGTGAAGGACATGTTAGGACCCCATCCTAACATTAATTTTGTAATTCTCAATTGATTATGTAATGACCCATATCTAACATGGGGACCCCCTTATAATGTTATTTTGTAATACTTTGGTAATGGTATGTGGCAAGTAAGGCGCATAGATAAGTGATGTCATTTCCTGTAACTGCTATCAAGAACGTAATTGATGTTTGATAGAAGATTTTAGTTTGAGTGGCATTTTGCATGTAAGCCAACCCTTGAGCTTAGGGTTAAGATTGCATGAAACTTTTCTTTAAAAAACATGGATCCATGTATGAATATATCTTTTTGCAAGTTAATAAAATATTGAAAAAAGTTACCCCTTTGAAAAGACTCAATATTGAATTATTTTAATTCCACAATTAATTTCGATGTAATATTATTCTATTATTTAATAAATTTATGTTTATTATAATATTTTGTGCAAATAGATTTATTTTTAATAATAGTTTCCTAACACATATCCCTTAACTAACTCTTTAATCCTTTTAAGAAATTATTGTGCCAAATAAATTAGCTTTGGCGGGAGTCGACCGTCATACATGCAACTTAAAACGGACAAAGTGCGAGGTGAATCGACATGACATCGCGTCTAAACCTAAAACAAAACCACTTATTTATCTGCGTCCACACAGAACTTGATATACCCATATGAAATGTTTTTTCCCTCTTCTTAATGGTACACATCGCTTCAATTATAAAGGAAAGAAAAATTAAAAACAAGTTACATATTGGATTTTATAGAAGACGAAGAAACCTATAGACTGCAGAACGTCGTCAAAACTGGTCTCCCCAGACTCGCATCGCTTCTTCAATTTGACGTTTTTAGCTTTCATCATGTTCCTGTGTTCCCGATACAAATACGACACGAATTCCCAGAGGAACAACGCTAGCGTCATGCCCTTCTTTCCGCTAAACTTGTCGTGGTAGGCAACGACGCCCAGCACCCCCGTCACGGGAAAATAGACGGCGATGAGGATAAAACTCAACAGAGAAGTGGACAACGAGGTGACGACGAAGACGCCGATGAAGAAGAGCTGCCCGCATATGGCGTTCGCCACGAGCCCCGTGTAATAACCGACCTCGCCCACATCGGACGCCTTGGCCTCCCTCTGAATCGACTGGAAGTCCTTGTTCACCATCATGCCTACCGTACAGAATGCCGTGGCGGCGAACGACATGATGACCTGCACCTCCATGACCAAGATGTAAGTCATCCTCAGCGTGGTTCGCTTGTACATCAGCTCGATCAGGGGCAGTATCAGACCGTACACGGCGGCGCAGGCGACCGTGACCAAAAACCCTATGATGTACGGCACGTTCGTTACGTGCTTGGGCCTATCGCCGCTGGTGCGGAAGGCCAGAAGTGCTGCCCCGAGGCTGAGAATGACGACGGCGTTGATGGAGTAGGGACTGAATTGCTGCCGTGCGTCGAAGGCGAGTTGAGTGGAGCCGAGCAGCGATGAAGTAGAGACCGTAGCCGGCCCCCCACGCCCACGGGAAGTCATCAGCCCCCGTGAGGAGGCCGAGCGCCAGGCTGGCGAGACAGAGCTGCGAGGTGACGTGGCACTCCAGATCGGGGTGCCTTCTGTAGGTGAGCCAAAGGGGGAGAATCAGAATGGCAAACCCAGCCGTCTGCAGCCAAGCCGAAGGCCATCGCCTCTCGCCGCCTTGGAGGAAGTAGAACTTCAGTAACAGGGGTCCAGCTATAGCACCAATCGATAAGGCCAGACAGCTCAGCAACAACAACACCCAAAACGTCATACCCCTTTTCTTCTCTTCCTCTTTGGAGGACTCCATTCTTTTCGTCGGGGAAACCTTAAATCACTTGTCTACAATTATTTGAGTATTATAAGGGAATTATAAAGACCAGACAAAGGTGAGGTGGGGGACATTGATGAGATTTTGGAAAAGACACGGGTACGTCATTTTAATTCGTATTTCAATGTTAACGTATGACAAGAAAGAAGTAAGAGATCAATATTTAGATGTCCGTGTTTAGTTTTTACATGCTATTGTTAAGATTTAACATAAAGTTGATTTTAATCTTATATATTTTCTAATTTTTTTTTGAAAAACTTATATTTAAACAAAAATTATTTATAAGTTGGGATGAGATTCTTTTTAGCCTTAATTAAAGAGAATACATGTTTACAACATTAAAAGAAGATTTGCATTAGAGCCAAATCTCCTAAACCATATTCCTACAATAGTGGTCCACCTGTTTACAACTGTAAAAGAAGATCTTCATTGGAGCCAAATCTCTTAAACCATATTTCTATAATGGTTTTCCAAATTAGTTAAACATTGGATTTTCTCACCAACTTGCCTAATCATCTCATCCTCAATAGCCATGTCACTGTGCCATTGAATCCTTACCTCCTTCTCAGTACCCATCTTAGCCAGGAAGTTTACCACTTTATTTAGATCTCTACTCACATAAACTGGAATCACATCATCTATTTGCCTTCACAATTCCTCAATTTGAGTGACAAGAATCCTCAACCTCTATGTCTTCAAAGCAAATTTCCTCACGCAATCTAGAGCTCCTACCAATATTTGTGAATCTAATTCTAGGATTACCCTCCTATAACCTTGTTTTATTGCCTAAATAGAAATATATTTGATCGCTAAGGTTTATGCTTCATTGTTTGTGGCCTTTTCGAGACCTTGCAATTCTCAATAGAGCACTATCCCAACATGATTCTTGCAAACCATTCCAATTCCAGCTCTACCTAGATTATCTTTTGCAGCTCTATCAGTATTAATTTTAATCCAACCTTTTGGAAGTGGTTTCTAACTAGCTTTGTCCTGCCCCTCTTGCACTTCAACTCCCTTCTCCATTGTCCCTATAACAGCCTGACTTTCCTCTTTAGCATACACTACCATAGTTTTTATGACTTTGCTCCAAATGACCTATCAAACACCATCTAAAGATGAAAAGGTTTCTTTAAAAATTTTGCTATTTCTCTCCAACCACACTTGCCACCAAATGAAATTTAATCTAAGTTGCCAACCGATACAAAGAGCTTTAGATTTAAATCAAGCCCTCTTCTATATTTTCCAAATATTAATCTGATTCAAATCACCATTGATTTGAATTTTATAAGATAAAAACCATTGCTCCCATATCTGGTACATGAAAGGGCACTCAAACATCAAGTGGTCAGATGTTTCATTACTCTTGAAGCATAAAACACATTGATATGGATCGATGATTCCCCTACGTTTGAGATTATCAAAAGTAAGAATTCCATTGTGCATGAACTGCCACGAAAAGAAGTTTACTCCAACCCTTCGACTACTAAATATTTCTCTGATCGTCAACCTAATATGCATGAGGAGTGATGAGGACATCCAAGAATAAGCATATATTATTGTTACATGAGATTCAAAATCATGTTTGATTGAGTTGTTAGCTGTTTGAAAGCTAGCTTCAGTTAGCACTTATTTATTTAGTTATGTACTAATTATGTATTTTTGTGTGCTATTTAAGCACCCACTAAATAATGCAAATCAGTTTGATGTGATTCCACATCAATTGGTATCAGGGGAAGAAGTTATTTATTGTGAGAGAAGATTTCCCTAATAAAAATCCCCCTCCTCTTTTCGGCATTCATCCCTCTCATCTTTCATAAAATTTAATCTCTTTTATTTGTAGTTGTGGTCGTTCATTTAAAATGAAGAGCACCAAAATTTGCATTATCTATGTGTTGTTTGAGCTAAGTTAGCTCCTTCTCCCTCACTACAGACCATAACAACACATAGTGTAGCCAACACCACCAGCACACTGGGTTTTCCATCCCTAGAAATCAAAGTAACCAGTGCTACTTAATGGGTCATATGTCGGTGATGAGAGTGATTTTCTAGACTAGAGACGCCATTGACAAATGGGCACACGATAGGGAAGATCGAGTGGCACCGAGGAATGTCATAGCTTGTAGCATAGATAGGAATCCAAATGGAAAATAAACCTAGATATTTACCATGGATGTGTAAATATCTATCCAAATTATTGTCCAATCATCCAACGAAGACAATAATTTTGCCTACGATGTTGCATTCGATGGCCACGATGTGAGGTCCAAAACTGGACCAAGACAATGTTTTGGCTATGTTTTACCTTCAATACCAGCCACACAGATATCCATGATGAAGGTTGGAGACAGATCTAGCTTCCTCGATTTGAAGGGTCATTTGCCATGTAATTTGCACACTGTCACTCGATGACTTCCACTATGCAGTTGACTACAACAACGGAGGAGCTAAATGACTTGATCTCTTTGACCATTTTTGTTGATATTTCCAATTTTATATTGGTCACCCATAGCCAACGATAGACTAACGAGCTTCCCCCATGTGTCATTGTTTTCACTATGGTACAACTATGATCTCTTGGAGACACATAAGGCCCCAACATTGAGGAAACAACAATTCTAGTAGTGGTAACATTTGGCAGCCCACGATGACTTTGGTGGTCACAAAAAGTTGATCTCGATGCCTTTCAAATCATCGATGATCATGAATTCCACATTGAATGGATGAACGAAACATCCACATTTTCGATGATATCAGCTACGATTGCTATGCATGGATCCCTAACATCTTTTGGTATTTTTTGATTGTGTTTCATGTTATCTCACACTCTTCCCACAACCATTTAACATGGCTTCCAAATCCATAGCATGATGGAATCATTGATGGTTTGAGAACCACTAGCGAGGTCGGGTAATTTTCTTCATTTCGTCTATTGCTAAACACTCACTTGCATCCACTTTTTTTTTTGAACATACTGAAGTGATCTGAGGCTCATCCCTGTACTCCAAATTATTGTACACCTAAAATAGTCATGGTTATCCACATCTGCTGCCCCCAATTGTGTATTTTTTATGATCATTGTGACAAAGAAGGTGCATGACACTGGACAACGGCCTCATAGTGGCCATGACAGGATTATGTGGACGATTCCATGAAGAGAAGTGGGGTGCATGCCAGATACGTGGCACTATCAAAACGTAGAGGAGTATTTCATCACTTTGATCATGTTGGTGCATCGGATCTATGGTTTCACTTTGAGGATGAAACACTATATTGGGCCACCCATTTTAGTAGATGTTGCTTCCCAAATTCGCATAGAGAAGAAAACAAGGTCAAATACTGCGTGTGTGACGAGATCCTTGGGCTAGGGCAGATGAAGGATGAATTCCTCGAACACGTGCTCGATGTAGTGTGCATTGAGTATATCGAGATGGCCTTCACCCTAGTCACATGGTATTTGCCTAGATATGATCATGGATCATTGAAGAAGATCCTTAACAACCAGTCGAAGGCACTTAAAGGCCAAATATTTGTACAATGTGGTGAAAAGTACCAGTTGCTTGGCACCAACATGTGGTAAAGACTTGCATATTACCCTCTCACACATGGCAAATTTGAAATGTGCGATTTGTTGTGATATGATCTAATATGATCTTTTACCCGAATCCTAATCGAAATCAAAGCAAATCATCGAGAATCCCAAAAAAAATCAAATCAATCATTTTTACATTGAAGTCCTAAAAAGTAAAGTCATTTTTGGAGCAAATTTTAGCCTATTAAATCATCTTACAACTTCATTAATACCACTATCTATTACTATTAGATCAGGATCGAAAAGCTATTTTCAATGAGTACAAATATGCCTATGTTTGCATATATATTGTGGCAAATTAATCCTATAAAAACATTGATCCTAAAATTTTTAGGCAAATGGACCCACGTCAAGGGTTCTCATATTCACCAATTTCAATTTTGGAAATCCTAATATTCATCCAATTTGTGAATATTCTACATAACCCTATTTAAGGGGATCTCCTAACATACATCGTTATGAAGGTTGTAGTTACTTAAGGTTAACAACAACATTTGATCCAAAAATGTGGAAAGCTTAGGGTTAGTTGTATTCATGATATTGTTGGACATATACCTAATAACCATTTACAATAATGGGTCCCTTGATATTATAAACAAATTATCTATGATTTGTTATTTAAAAGAAAATGATCTTAAAAATTGTCAAATTTAATTTTGGTAATTTTTGAAAAAAAATTAATAAAGTAAATGTATTTTTTATTAATTATTAAATCACCTTTAACTTGGTCTAACTAGTCATAAGGAAATGCTGGTCCTATAAAAACATTCAAATGCAAATACATATTTTGATAAAATATTATGTTAAGTTGCAACATGAAAATATTAATTTTTTTTAAATTTATTATTAATTTAACAAAAATTAATATATTTAAAGTTTGAATTTAAGTTTGGTATTAATAATCCAATGTAATTAAATTTATAATATTTATTTATGTATATTCCTTTATATAATAAAAATAATCTAATTTTTCAAAATAAAAATTTAAAAATAAAATTACACATTATATTTCAAATGTAATTAAATAACTATAAATTAGATTCAAGTTTATTTAGAGGCAATAGATGAATTAGATTTACACTAAACACTCTTTTTTTTAAAAACTAAAATTATATTAATTTATTTATGGAAAATATGTAGTTCATTAACCAAAAATTATATTTTATCAAAATATTTTATATTAATTACCAAAAATTTACAATGAAAACCAAGAATGTTGGACATTTAAGCTTATGCGAGATTAACTATTTTTATTTTTATTTTTATTTTTTTTTAAGAAAAAGCTAAGATTAAGTGTTCTCAATGTCCAACATTATTGGTTTTCATCTTTAGAGATGTATATATACATAAGCTTAAATCTTTGTCGCTTATGTATAATGTATGTTTATATGAAATAATATGCAAGTAAAACATATTGTTTTAACAATCTGCCAACCGTTGGCAGATTTTTGCGTTCAGGCTAGGCTTCTAGATTATATATGCGTCTTAAGTATTTTAAAAAATTTAAACCTAGAATCATCATTATTAAAGTAGTAACGAGGAGAGAAGTGCAAGTTAACCATTAAATTGAGTTGAGTTTTTGCATTCAGAACTTTTATTTGTTATTAAACAAAAAAATTAAATTAAATACATTTTAATTTTTAAACACATTAATTATGTTTTAAATTTATAAAAATATTTTAAAAACATATGTTTTTTTAATTTTTAAATTAATTATTATTATTTAATAAATTTTTATTATTGAAATTATTAATTAATTTTTTTTTAACAATATTATTATATTAAAAAATTTAATAAAAAAATTTAATAACTTTAAGGAAACAATATCAAATATATCTATTAACGTCATAACACATATGAGAGAAAGTTATGTTCTGCTTAAATTTCTATGTGTTTTTAGTAAATATTCAATACTTCTTTTTAGTGTTTTGTATAATTTTTCTCTTTTATTTATTTTAATTATAATTTTAATAACAAAAGATTAAGTTATAATTTTTTTAATGTATTATCTATTAAATTTTTATAATATATTTAACATTACAAAAAGTAATAATAATAATTTTTTCAAATAAAAATATAATATGCAAGTTATTTCAAATGGAGAGGCAAAGTTGCCAAGGCCATATCTAGGAATATCTTTATTTAAGGGAAGAATAAAAATATAATTTTAAAATTTGCTTATAACTAAAGTTCAAAATGAACTACCCGTTTGAAAAGGTAGATGGTTATTGTTAGAAGGAAGAGTGCAACTAATTAAATTAGTCTTACCAACCATTCCAACATATTATATGTCCTTCTATATTATACCAAATCAGTATAAAAATGTTTAATCTATATTTATCTAGTATTTTTGAGGTCAAGTACATGATAAAAGAAATTTCTCTTTAGTGAAATAAAGCAAGAAGTGTGATGATAAAACTGAGGAAGATCTCAATTTAAGAGTTCTAATGGATGCAAACTTAACTCTAAGGGAAAAAGTAATTTGGAGATTGTACAAAGGGAATCACAAACAATGGAAAAGAATTATAATAAGTACAAAGGGAAAAAGTAATTTGGAGATTGAAGTCAATGACCCAAGCTTAATCTTTACTTCATTCTCACCACCAAATGATTTTCCACTATAGAATGGTTTAAAAAATTCAATTGATCTAGTGATTAAAGGTCTAAGATAAGTGGTGAAAACTAGAGGAAATTGTTTTATATGGTTTGATACTTGGTGTGATAAAAACCACTCAATATAGGTGCAATTTTTAAACCACGAATGAGATTAATTCAAGAAAAATATGGTCATGGGGTTTAAAAAATTATGTACAAGGACTAGAAAGGAATATGCAAATAAAAATAATATTTTTTTACAAGTAAACTAGACGTTGTGGCTAGGAGGTAGTTGAGAAAAAAGATAACAACAATGATTACTCTAAGGGGAGTTAAGGATAAGCTACTTTAGGAGTTGAATAGCTTAGAAGAATACACAACAAGAAGTGGATATAATGTAAAGCACCAAAAAAATATAAATATCATAAGAATACAGAGAGATATTTGGGATATCCTGAACATTCCAAAAATTAAAATGTTTGTGTGGTTAACAGGTCATATTAAAATTTTATCTTGGGATAACCTAATGAAAAATGGTTTTCATGGCCTCTCACAATGTGTTCTATGTAAAAAGGAGGAAGAGGGTATAGACCATCTCTTGGGACATTGCTCAATAGTCTAGGAACTATGGAAATGAATTTTTGATATGTTTGGTAAATGCATGGTGATGAATGGTAGAATTGAAGAATGGTTATGGCAATAGAAAACCACTTTTTAAAGTGAGCCTTTATATATAATTTGTGATACACTGAAAGATACAACACTTTGAAAGGTATGGCAAGAAAGGAACAAAATATTATTTAAAGGAAAGGAAAACAAAAAGGAAGATTTGTTTAGCCATAGAGGAGTCTAAACTAACCCTATCAACTCACCCAATCCCTAATCTCAAAGTACAATCCTTAATAGATGGATTCAATTCATCAAATGGAATTATGTTGTTGGGTACAAGAGAAATAAAAGCAAGGAAAATAATATAAAGTGGAAATCTCCAAAAGTGGAGTTGGTCAAGTTCAATTTTGATGGAGCACTAAAAGAAATCCAAGATCAGTAAGAGGAAAAGAAATAATAAAAAATAATAAGGGTGATATCTTGTCACATTATGCTTTTAGTATTGGATTCAAGAAAAATAATGAATCTAAAGCTTGGGTGGGATTAGAAGAATTAAAAATATGCAAACAAATGAAATAGAATAAAGCATGGATTAATGGTGATTCACTAATAGTAATAAATACAATTTTGAGGAAAACAAAGGCTCCATGGAACATATAAGAGATCATTGTGGAAATACAATACCTTGGTATAGAGTTGGAAGAAATTAGGTTTTCACATATGTTAAGGAAAGGGAGAAAATGTGCAAATAGGCTTGTTAATAGAGGGGTTTAATAGACAATCATGAGGTTAAATTTTCTTCTACATGGTTAGGAAAAGTAGTAAGTATATCTAAAGTTGAAAATAATAATTTGGAAGGAGAAAATTCAAATTAGTGATTCAAAGGACTCTAAAAATGTTTCATGGGACTCATTTATATATCTTTGAAATTAAGGAAACTAACATTGGATAAAGTAGATTATGATAACATGAATTAATAAAAAGTTTTGTATGCTAAAGTAAAATAAGATGATATTGAATGGGTTGAATGGATTATTTGAGTTCAAAGATGAAACACTTGGTTTTACTCTAGATGAAGTGAATATAGTTGTGGTTTTTATGAAAAATGTATAGGTATCTAGCTATAACAATTCAATTAACACTAGAATTGAATATGTTTGTAAACAATAAAACTCTAAAGGAAAGAGTTTATAATTTATCAAACATGATATATATATAATTGCTTAATCTCTTTTGTTTATTTTAATGGTAACATAATAGAATAAACTAAATATACAACTATGATTATTTTAAATATTTTTTTTGGTGCTTTGCTAGGGTTTGATGTAAGACTGGTTGTGCATTTTTCGTAAGGGTTTCAGTGGGAAAATCCTGTCTGCTGCATTAACACTGCCTTGAGGCGATGTTAATTCACCTTTTTTAATGGTTGCCACTCATGCAGTCGGCTCCATTTATTCTGAGTCTGCTGGAGAGCTCAATGGTATCGGGGAAGCATTTGTGCAAGTTCATTCTGACAATGTATCACGAGGTAGAGGCCCCGTCCTTGAAGCTATTATTCCTTTGCATGAATTCCATACAACTTGTGAATGGTTTGAGAGTCATACCCTAGTGGGTTATTTTTTGGGTCGTATCACATATGATACCCTTATTCGTTCATGGGTCCAACAAGTTTTGGGCCCATATGGAGTCAAAGTGGAGAATGTACAAAACCTTACAAAAGGGTATTTCCTTTTTCACTTTTCAGATCCAACTCATGCACAGAAGGTTTTGTTTAGGGGTCCATGGACTGTCCATAATTCTCTGTTGATTTTCAAGTCAGTGATCAAGCTGAATTGGAAGTCCCGATGTGGGTTGAATTCCCTGGTCTTCCTTTTCCTCTTTGGGTTTTTTTGTAGACTTTAGTTGCCCCCTTAGGTAAGTTTGTTTGCCTTGAGCTAGAAAAGTTTTTCTCCGCTCGACCCACTAGAAGGGTTTGTATCAAAGTTGACCTTACTAAGGATTTGCAGGAGTTTATTGATATTAAAATTAGGGACCAATCCATAAGGCAAAGAGTTGCCTATATCAATTTACCCAATACCTGTTATCAATGTCAATCTACAGCTCATAAAATTTGGGAGTGCCCTTTTATGGAATGGAAATATAAGGCAAATCCCTTGCCCACTCCTACGGCTCTTGCTAATGGCTTGTAGGGAAACACTAAAAATGGACTACTGTCTCTAGCAAGAAATATTGTGGTACTAAGCAACAAGAAGCTTCGATTTCTACTGCACAACCTGCCCCTTCTCCTTCTCAAGACATGCAAGCTTCTACTGAAGTTGTTCAGAATCTTGTTGATACGGCCCCTCCGGTTGTTGACATGCAACCCCTAGTTCCACTAGTGTCTCAACTTATTTGGTCGGGCCCTTCTTTGGCCTCGGTGGTGGCAACTTCAGATAATTCTTTAGTGGAGGAGGGTCGGGCCTTAAAGGTCCGTCGCTCTCGTAGCCCTATTCAAAATGATAAACATCGACAACTAAATAGTGATTCTTTCCATGTGACCTCCAACTATTTTGGCTCACTTATAGGTTTGGGTGATGCAGATGATGTCATGGAGATCATGCATCCTGACAAATCCCAATGATTTTTTTATCATGGAATGTTCGAGGACTGACGGACCCGGTCAAAAAATATTTGGTCCGAAATGAGATGTCAAATGTTTCTCGAATGCATGGAAGCCTCGATATTTTATGTCTACAATAAGTTAAGATTTATGATTTCAATCCGCAGTGTACATGTGATTTTTTTTGGCCACGAAGTACCTCTTTTGCCACAAAGCATTCCCCAAGAAAAGGAGGAGTCGTCACTATCCTTAGGCCTTGATTACAAAAGAATGTTGTGACTTGGGGTGTTGACCCATCCAATCAAGTTGTCTGGATTTTGCTCAAGATCTGTGGAAAACTACTTGGGGTGGTTAATGTGTATGCCTCAAATGTCGCTTCTGACAGATGTGAGTTGTGGAGATGGCTTGCCATGAATCTGCCATTTGCCACTTGGGTGCTCCATGGAGATTTTAATATGGTGGAGAAATATTATGATAAGGTCAGTAATGTCTTGATGTGATGGTGTTTAGGTGAAAGAGAAGCTTGGTTTTTTTATGAAAAACCAGCTTTGCCTTTATGACCCTAATTCCTGCTTCTCGCCTTCTGACTTCTCGCAAGCTCTTTGGTACACCTGGTCCAATTTTTAGGCTGCTTCTTCTAGGGTTTTGGTAAGATTGGATAGAGCCATGATTTCTAAGTGTGACAACTTTTAGTTCTCCCATATTTTGCCTTCTTCATCCTATGTGTTGACTTTTCCTGGTACTACACTGTCTGATCATTCACCTATTTTATTCTCGATGGCAATGTTAAACTTTCAACCTAGAGTGCATTCTTCATAGTTTTACCTAAATGTTTTTTTTTGCATAGCTTTAGCATGAAAGCTCATATATGCCACATTTGGAATTTGATTCCTAGACCTGATGGTATTTTTGGAAGGATTGAATGGTGGAATTTTGCCATTCAATGAACCACTAAGGTGTTGCAAAATCTGGGTGTTGAAGTTGCAAAACGATGAAAACATGATAAGTATGCCTTGGAAAGTAAGCTATCCAAAGCCTGTCTTAGGCTTGAAGCCTCTCCTTTCAACACTATTGCTCAATCCCAAGTTTTTTCCATTCGACATGAGCTAAAAAAATTTGATTTGTATGAAGCCAAGGGGGCTCAATTACATGCTCGAATGCATTGGCTCAAAATAGGGGATAAAGTGAACAAAGAATTTTTTCAGCGCCTCAGACCTCCTACTCAACATTCTCAGTTTCAATCCATTCAAGTTGATGGGCAGAGATTTACAGATCTTTCAAACATTGTCAAAGTATTTGTTTCACATTATCAAGGTGTTTTTGCTTCTCAACCCCTTGATGATGCTAGAAGGAAAGCTCTTGTTGATTGTACCGTTGTTGTCCCCAACAAACTTTCTCCTGAGCAAATGTTATTTTGTGACACTCCTCTTTCTCTGGAAGATCTAAAAATTGCCTTGTCAGTTATGGCCAATGATAAGGCACCTGGGCTTGATGGCTTCCCATGTGAATTCTATAAAGAATTTTAGGATATGCTTGGTTCGATCTCCACAAAGTTTATCTTGAAGCCCTGCAATGTGGTTCATTGGGTTCCATTATTAACAAAGGCAATGTTAAATTTATTCCTAAGTCTGGATATCCTGAGCTCATCACCAATTGGAGGCTGATCACCCTACTTAATGTGAGCTACAGGATTATTGCTAAAGCCCTTGCGCTTAAGCTTAAATCTATTCTGCGATTGATTGTCATACCTGAACAAACTAGATTTTTTAAGGGAAGATACATTCTTGATAATGTTCTTGTTGTTTGGGAGGGTATGGAGTGGGCAATAAATTCTGAACAAGATGCTTTATTCTTTAAGATAGACTTTGAGAAAGCCTACGATAAGATGGAGTGGTACTTCATAACTACCATGCTTCAGGCTCTAGGTTTTGGGCCAATATTTGTGAGCACCATTCTTATGTTATTTCAAGATGCTTCAGCTATTCTTACCTTGAATAATAATCAATCTTAGTCAATTTCTCTTGGTCGCTTTGTGAGATAGGGGTGCCCTCTTGCTCCATCTCTTTTCATTCTTGCTACAGAGGCTTTTGGCTATTTGTTGGCCCATAAGATGGATCAAGTATTAATCAAGGGTATTGCTCTCCCTAATTCTGACCATCAGTTGGTCAATGGTCATTTTGTAGATGATTCCTTATTAATGCTTCAAGAAGATGAGCAATCCCTTTCCTCGACTATTAGTTGCTTAGAGGTGTTTTGTTTAGCCTCCGGTTCTTCTATACAATGGAAAAAAACATCATGTTTTCAGTAATCTCAATCTCAACTGCCACACTAGTTACATCAATTCCAATGGACTTGGATTCATCCGGGTGAGGTGTTTAAATTTCTTGGAATTCCTTTTGCATTTCATGGTTCCTCTACTCAATTGTGGTAGTATGTTATTGATAAAGTGGAAAAGAAGCTTTCTTATTGGACTAGTAAGAAACTTTCTCTAGCAGGGAAATTTCAAAAAATTTCTAAGGTTTTAGCCACAACCCATGTCTATTATTCATCTTGTTGGGTTCCATCCAAATCTTGTTATAAAAAATTGGACAAGCTTCTGAGAGACTTCTTGTGGGCCAAAGACTCTATCAAGCAAGGTTTTCATCGGGTAGCCTAGAAAATTTGTTGTTTGCCCAAGGATTGTGGAGGCATGGGTTTGTTTGATTGTTACCGACAAGGTCTTGCCCTTTGTGCTAAATGGATCACCCGATCTTTAATTGGGGATGAATCTTGGAAAGTTTTGGTTAGGCATTGCATTTCTTCTGGTTTGCTTTAGGGGAAGAAAATTTGGAAAGGGGTGGGATTGCAATCCATTCTTATTGCCCCTATCCCTATTAAAGTTAAAGGTTCTTTTGTCATTCAGAGTATTTGGAAAGCCTAGGAGGCCTTCAAACCCTGGCTTAGTTGGAAAGGGATTTTTTGCAAAGCAGGTGCCTCTTTGTCTTCCATGAATATTTGGTGGTCTCCTGTTATCACTTGGCAAGGTTTTCCCTTAGCTCTGGTGTAGTGGGTTAGAGTGTAGATGTTCTATAAGCATGGTATTGCTTCCATTTTTTATTTCTTCTCCCGACATTCCAGGTGTTGGATACCTTGGGAAATTTTTCGTCAAATTCACAATTTAAATCCTGGTGATAGAGACACTTATGAGGTGGTTATTGATAGTATTTCATTTTCTATTTGTAGCAAACTACATAAGCATTTTCAAAAACCCTGGTGGTCAGATTGGTGTTGGCCGAGGGAGCTTCCTATTTTGCAATATAAAGCTCATCTTGGTTACAAATGGCTCACCCCACAAGTTCCAATGGTTGATAAGCTCACTTTGAGATGTAATTTAGTCTCTCTTCCCTCCCAATGGAATAAGAGGTTTCATATTGCTTGGGCTACTTATATTGAACCTAAACAAAGTTTTTTTGCTTGGAGTCTCTTACATCAAGGGTTACCTGTTGGCAGTAGGCTCAAGCATCTGGGTGTTCATAATCTCATTTGTTCGATTTGTGGACAAGTGAAAGATTTACTACATTTTTTTGGTCTTGTGATCGGGCTCAGTTAGCTTGGGAGTGGCTTCTTGAATTTTTTAGACCTTTTATGCAGGAGGATTTTACTTGGGTGCATGCTATTTTGGGTGACCCTATTGCTTTTTCCTTCAACTTGGATGTTGTTTGGAATATTTTTAGAATTGGTACCTTGTTTTATCTATGGAAGTCCCAAAATAGAGCTATTTTTTCTCGACAAGATGTCGGACATGTCTTCTCTATTGCTGATAAATATGATATATTCTTTGTTATTGGTTACAGATTCAAGTACAGGTTAAAAAAGTATAGGTGGAGCTGCAATACTTGCATACCCTCATGGATCATTGGGGGAATGCACCCTACATTATGAGTCATGTGCATCTTCCCTTCCCCTTCCAGTGTGCAGTAATTTCTCGGCTTCTTTCTTTCTGAATGCATATTTAATACTGTTTTGGTAGTTGTTATTGGTAGTTTGTGGGTTGTTTCTGACACTCTTGTATACTCTTAACCACAATGGTTAATGTATTGGTTTACGGGGTGTGCTAATCCCATCCACCCTTTTTTGTATGATTAAACATTATTTTATTAATATAATGGCTTTTTCATCCAAAAAATATACAACTATTAAATGTTTAGAAAAAAAATTATATAAAATTAAAAATTATTTAAATCTAAATCATTATTGTTACAACATAATGATAGAAATGTTAAACTACTTTTAAATAATTACTAAATTCAAAATAATATCAATGTTATAACATGAACCCATGTATCAAACGGTATTATCTCAACTATTTATATTGTTCATTTGTCTTGAGGAAACTCAGGTTCTAATTAATATTTTTTAAGGTGCCACCAAGGTCTAGGTGGATTGGTAGCTTGAGGGCATGCATGTTGCAAAGGTAATAGTCTAATTTGAATCCTTTAAGTGTATGTTAGATCGACAACGATGGTAAGAATCTCGAGTGATTAGTGTTACCTTTCACACCGGATCAACAATAACAAGGTGATCAAGGTGATATAAGCTTGTTAAAAACAGCCCCTTTAATTTGAACAAAAATTACTAAAAATTAATGTAAATGTAAACAACTCTATATATTTAAAATAATAATTACTTTTTAAAAAGTAATTCAATTTATACAACACCCACAATTTTTTTTGTTGGACCCAAGCACATATTATATATACATTCATATGCAATTTTTTTTTTTTTTTTAACCCAAACACGTATTATATATTAGCATAATCTAATATAAGCAATTTAATTTTCATTGACCAAGTAAACGCGTTTCAATTTAAATTTTTTAACGGCTATATATACAATCTGATGCATTTAAGCACGGCCCTCGTTGTTACACAAACCGACAAATTCACTAAATGAAACTCCTTGCAAAACACTGCATTGGCTACGAGCTCAATCAATCAGTTCCTTGCTACAGTAATGTTAACTCTTCTAAAATGTGTTATGTGCGAAATGAATTAGCTTGGCGAGTCATACATACACAAACTTAAATGAAAATAGCTCTAGGTGAATCGACATGACGTCGCGTCTAAACCTAAAACAAAACCCTTAATCTGCGTGTGGTCTGCCGTCAAAGATGCCACTTGTATTATCAGTGATGTGATCGAATCTAAACCTAAAACAAAACCCTTAATCTGCGTGTGGTCTGCCGTCAAAGATGCCACTTGCATTATCAGTGATGTGATCGAGTTCAATCCCTACAACAAATATATGTGAGAAGTATTTACTCAATAAAAAACACCTATTTATCTGCGTCCACAGAGCTAGATAAATAACCCCAGATGCCGATGAAGAAGAGCTGCCAGCAGATTGCGTTCCACACGAGCCCCATGTAATAATCGACCTCGCCCACATCGGACGTCTCGGCCTCCCTCCGAATCGCCTGGAAGTCCTTGTTCGCCACCATGCCCACCGTACAGAACGCCGTGGCGGCCAACAACATGATGACTTGCACCTCCATGACCAAGGTGTAGGTCATCCTCCGCGTGGTTCGCTTGTACATCAGCTCGATCAGGGGCAGTATCAGGCCATACACTGAGGAGCAGGCGATCGTGACCAGAAACCCTACAACGTACCGCCCGTTCGTTACGTGCTTGGGCCTGTCGCCGCTGGTGTGGAAGGCCAGCAGCGCGGACCCGAGGCTGAGCAGGACGACGGCGTTGATGGAGTAGGGACTGAATTTCTGCCGTACGATGAAGAAAGCGAACACCGCGTTGAAGGCGAGCTGACTGGACGTGAGCAGCGACGACGTGGACACCGGAAGGTAGTCGACTCCACACGCGTACAGGAAGTTATCAGCCCCCGTGAAGAGGCCGAGCGCCAGGCTGGCGAGATAGAGCTGCGGGGTGACGTGGGGCCGCCTTCTGTAAGCGAGCCAAAGGGGGATAATCAGAATGGGAAACCCTGCCGTCTGCAGCCAAGCCGAAAGCCATCGCCTCTGGCCGCCGTGGAGGAAGTATAGCACCAATCGATAAGGCCAGACATCTCAGCAACAACAACACCCAATACATCAAACCCATTTTCTTCTCCCCCTCCTTGGACGGCTCCATTCTTTTCCTTGAGGAAACCTTCAACCTCTTCTCTTCGATTGTTTTAGTTTTATAAGGGAATTATAAAGAAGGGAGAAAAGGTAAGGTAGGGAGATGGATGAGATTTTTTAAAAGACAAATGCTTCTGCGACATCCATTCGTGCTTTGATGTCCGCCTGATCATTCTGGATGAACAGGCCTAGGTAACAAGATTCCATGTAGGGCTTTTGCAAATGGATCCGTAAATGCGCCAAAATGGAATTTACCCAATCCTGTTTTGTTTTACATTGTGGTGATGATGTCGAGTTGGAATGCGTGATGGAGAATCTTTTAAACGAAGGGCAGCAGATTTGTTTTCTTTTGTTCTAAATTTGAGTAGCCGACCTGTTATTGAATGTGAGAGTGATTGCAGTGAATGGAGATGAGCATTATAAGGACGTGTTTATTCTCATAGCGGCCGTGGAAAAATCGACTGATATGACTGTCGTGACGGCCCACTGAGAAAGGAGGTAGAATAGGAAGCGATAAATTCTTGATTTAGAGGAAATTTTAGTTTAATTTTGATTGTTACACATTTCGAGGAAATTTTCTCTTGAGCTTGGATTGTTACACATTACCGGTTGAGATTTACTATACGGTGTCATTTATACGAGGAAGAAATGTCGACTTAATATATGTGGAGAACTTGGGATTGGAATTTGTTAATTTTAAGTTGGTAAACATTTAATGTAAAATTGGACCATTTGTGGAATTAATATATGTGGAGAACTTGGCATTGGAATTTGTTAATTTTAGTTTGGTAAACATTTAATGTAAAATTGGACGATTTGTGGAATTAATATATGTGGAGAACTTGGGATTGGAATTTGTTAATTTTAAGTTAGTAAATATATAATGTAAAATTGGACGATTTATTACCTTTACCCTGTATAAAATTGACAGTTAAAAATCACTATTTATTTAAAGATCACTATTTATTTAAGTTATTTTTCCTTATTTTTATTTAGTTTTAAATATTTTTTATATTAAAGTCTTGATGTTTATAAAAGAATAAAGTTTCAATACTTATCATATTCTATATAATATAATGGCTAAACTATTACAATAACAAATTGGATAAGGACAACACAATGAATAAGGCTTCTTTAGATACTCAAAAAAAGAATAGGTTGGATAGTAAGGGTTGAGTGGTTGTTGGTTGATTTTTCAAACTGATGCTCTAGAGGGTATGTGTCTTGATGCCTTTATCTAACTTAGCGGGTTAAGATTTATAAGGACAAGGAAAGTCTAAGGTTCAAACCATGGTTGAGTGTTTATTGGTTGGCTTCCCAATCCGATGCCCTATAAAGTTGGGGTCTTGTTGACTTTATCTAACCTAATGAGCTAGGGTTTATAGTGGTAGGGGAAGTTTAAGACTCAAAATATGGTATACCTAAGAAGGAATAGGTTGGATGGTAGTGATTGAATGTTTTCCTGCTGGCTATCCTAGCCTGATGTTTTAAAGGGTTAAGGTTATGTTAACCTTATCTAATACCCTAGAGGGTTAGGGGTCTGTTGATTTCTACTAACCTAGTAGGCTAAGGTTTATGTGTTATTGATTTCGTGTGTATTTAAAAATTACTGTTACACTAACAATATATAATTAAAATGTATTAAAAATAAACTGAATCTTAATCTTATATAACCTATTAAAAATATTATCTTTTTAAATTGAGCATATGTATATAGGATATGTTTTTTTTTTCTCTTTATATTTATAAATTTCCATTTTTCATCTTCTTCATTTATATTTATAATATTTTTAATTTTGTATTGAGTTTAGTGTGAGAAACCCCTATAACGGATGCTCAATGTTAAGTATCCCATCCCAACCATGACCTCTAATAAGAGTGAGAGATAATATTTCATTTTTATATTCTTTAGTTACTGTCCACGTTACTATGCTGAAATTATTTATATTCAATTCTTTTATAATCTAGTATACTCAAGCAATACTTCTATACAAATTAGAATTAGTATATATATTTAAGAGTAGATAGAACAAATTTTATAAATTTATTAAGTTACTCTTCAAATTGAAATTATTTGATGGTATCTACTTTTATATTTTTACATGTTCATAAAATAATATTTATGAATTTTAAGTTAATAAGAAATTACTAGTTTTTTTTTTCTTTCTATGGACCTCCACATATTTAAAGGGATGGATTATAAATTTGGGGTAGCATGATATGTGATGATAAATCACTCTCTTGATCGACTAAAGCATAAATATTATAGTGAGTGTACGATAGGTTGGATTGGGATGGATTATAAATTTTGGGGCAATATGACACATGATGATGTATTATCATCTTTTGATTGACTAAAGAAAAAATATTACAGTGAGTGTGTTGTCATTGGTGATCAATTTTCTTCATAGGTGGCTAGTTATGAAGAGGATATTCACGGATCCTTATCATTCTAGGAAGCTCTTCATGTACTAAGTATGGGACCAATATTATTTTTATTTATTGCATTACTTATACTAGTGAAATGGTAAAATTTTAGCCTAGTAGATGGGTGATTAAGGACATTAATGATGGTTTTAAGATAGTAGTCTTAGGATATTGTGATGATTTTTCTCAAATATATAACCTTGGTGAGACCCCTTCTTTCTTTTCCTCCAAAATGAATACCTTTGATGACATGGTGGATCAAGTAGATGACATCAACCGATATTGGATTTGACACATCAACCATGGATTATTGAGGCATATGAGTTGACTTTAGTTGAAGGAATATAAATTTTAAACAGAGGAGTACCTTCATCTATCTATGATCAAGAACATTATTGGTTGTTTTGATATTGTTTCTATACCTAAGCATAAGAACATTATTGATCATTAGTAGATTATATCTCTACCCAAGGGAAAATTCATTATTGGATATAATAAAGAGTATATTTGATAGTTAGTTAAAAAAAAATAAGTTATAACTTATTATAAAGGGGTTCTCTCAGATGGAAGGAATCATTTTTGGAAACTTTTGTTCCTATTTCTTGGATGGAATTTCTTTGGATGATTATATTTATTGTTAATTCCTATTACTGGGAAGTATTTCAATGGGTGTGCAAGGTTTGATCTTTCATGAGGAGGTTTAGGAGAATATCTACATTTGACAACCATCTAGTTTTGAATATTATGGACATAATGTGATCATTGTATTATATGTTGATGATATTGTCATCACAAATCTCAACATAATTGATCTAAGAGATTAAATAATAACTTCATGACCATGGGATGGTTGATCCAATCCATCTACCTTTTGTAGAGTAGAAAGTAGTTATCATGACCTTAGTCATGCCCAAGGTGATTTTTATACAATTGAAAGATCCTCTTGGAGAAGAAGAATACCCCTTGGTGAGGAATTACTAACAAGGATGTCTCTTTATGTCCCTCATTCATCTTAAGAAGTGATGTCAAAATATATAGTGTTGATATTCATGTGAGGCCATGACTAGGTTTTTGTATTATATTCACTCTTACATCCCTATGAATCACTATATACCTTGCATATGTGGGTTTGAAGTAATATTGTAATAATAAACCTCAAGATCGAACATAAAACCTTAACCTAATTTCACTTGTAATTTGGGTAGATATATCTCTTGAGATAAACCATTTAGTTAAAAGTTGGAAATTCAATCACTTTTGTTGTTAAGATTATTTGGTGATAAAAGACACCCTTATTATTATGTTATTCTTATCTAAGATCTATATTTTCTATGTTAGGTAATGTGTTAGTTTAATTTGTTTATAAAAATTGTGAAATATTACACCTATATGTAGTAGTCAATAACACTTTGAGTTATGTTTTTGAAAGATGCTTCTATCTCAATTTGTTCAAAGGAATTTCCCTTATAGATGATACTTTAGAATTTAATTGATATTTTTAATGATTCATACTTTTTTATATGCAAGGGAAGAAATTGAAAAGTGTTGGACATTTTTAAAAATTTCTATGGCAACTACTCTTAAATTTTCTATAGATGTCAAACCCTTTCCCTCTAAAACTAAGTTAATTCTAGTTTGATATAGTCCTAGGTCTTGTTGTATTCTTGATAAATGGAAATAATTTTATCATGGATGTAATTATATATTTATAAATTCCATTTAGTTTCAAGATATCACTAGAAAATAGTACAATTGCTTTATAGTCAAGTTCTAGCATAAGCTAGATAATTGGACTATGTGATACTTGTCATTAGTTGGAAGGCAAAAAATAATGGAATTTTTTATATACCCATGTCTTTTATTGATCTTGTTGGTTTTCATCCAAATATAACTACAATAAAGTCAATCATATTTTTTAGGTATTTTTTTGGCATTACTTGGATGGTACAAAAATGAAGGTTGTAATCATTTAGGATTATTATAGTTATTCCAAGAAGAATGGAGAATTACGCCTAATTGATCCTTAGATTCAAGGCATCGCTCTAATGTATAGATGGATCATGAAATGACTTAAGGGAAGTGAACCTTAGAAGATGGTGGTCAAATTTAGAATAAATATTCTCAATAAAATGGATGTTGGTAAGATATGACTAGTTTAACAAAAAATGAAATGCCCAATTCTCTTCAATAAATGGATTTCTCCCTATCATTGGTAGGAAAATTTGGTGATTCTTTTTGAGCTCTTGAACTAGGATGATATAATCTCTATTAAGGACTCAAATTTATAAATTATTCTATTTAGTGGAATCAGTTAGTTTAGGTTAGTGACCAGGACTTTGGATTAGATCCTTCTTTGAAAGGAAAATTATTATTTAAAAGAGAAATCATATGCTATATATATTTATGGAATATCAATGTAGATAAATACAAGTTCTCTCTTCTCCTTTTGTAGAATATAACTCTATTTATCCAAGGTCATATTGATTATAAAATTTAAATATAGCTTTCCACCACCTTGGCTTGCAATAATATTAAGTACTAGAGATGGTCAATAATATTAAGGACTAGAGATGGTCAAAGAATAAACTAATTTGTGATCCTCATGTAAAGAATCTATATAAAAATCTTATCCAATAGTTTTGGGCAACTACTAAACTTAATGATAAATGGAAGATCAATATTTCAAAGGCTTCTTGGCATAAGTTGAGTGCATTGGTTTGGAAATCAAGGAGAGAAATGTTTAACAAGTCATTTGCTTAGCACATTATCCACCTTAAAATTTCAACTAGAATTTTCTTAGCTAAGTTTAGTGTCTTTAGCAATGGTTTCCAAAATTACTGTAGTCCTGAGTTATTTAAGGACCTTTTCTAGTCCTATAGATCACCAATACAAATGTAGCAAAGAATACAAAAAGACTATACTACACTACACTTTATAGTTAAAAATTAAAATGGGAAAAGTTTATTGTAGATTGGGTTGATTAATTTTATAGGGTGCTTGTGTCTATTTGAAATTTTATTTTAAGTAATATTTGGTTTGTGAGATGGCATAATTATTTTTACAATGATAATATTTTTTTGTCAATTTAAATTCCTTGAGTTTACTCTAACATTGTGTTAGATGAAATGTTTGACTTCAAATTTCTAGGAAGAAGTGAAACGTATTGAGAATCAAAGGTATCAGGTTTTGCTATTGAGCATTTTAATTAAATTATGTGGTCATAATGTTATATTGAAAGGATGAAGGAGATCATAGAGAACAAGTCTAAATATACTTGGATCTAGCACTTAACAACTATTAAATATTAATTTCTAGAGATCATGTAAATAATGGAAGCGTTTGATTATTTCAAAGGTTGGGATTAGGTTTTATTTTCCTTTCAAACAATATGAGTAATCATTAGCTTGATAGGACTTTGATTGAGAAAATTTTGTGGATGTATTTTTGATCCAATACTTTTATATTTATAATTTTCATAACATTTTCAATATAAAATTATGTTTTAAAAGAGAAATTATTTAATTGCATAAATTATAATTTTATATTGCACTTTAACTTTACTAAGTAAATTTTATGGGGTGGTTAGGTGGGTCATTTTGAACATAGAGGTCATAAATGACTATTTTTATATGGAGATAAAATGAGAAAAAACATGATTGATATATAATACAAATCCTGAAATCTAAGGAATACTAGTCAATAAGGAATATAGCCCATTGGACCTTATAGAAACTATCAAGAAAAGGTGAGAGAAAAATTTATGATCACTAGATTCCAAGTGAATGGTTTCTCTTTTTTAATAGAAATATAATTTCTTGAGACTAAATATTAAACAACCACATAACATATGAAAATGACATTAGCTCAACCAGTTAAATTCCTTGAATTTTTTTATTTATTAGGTAAATAATATTATAAGGGTGGGTTTTTTGACAAGGTCCCCAAAACTTGTTTACATTAAGGATATTTCAACCATCATTAAAAAACCTCAACAATACCAAAGTAGACTAAGATACTAAAACTATAGAAAAGTGTTACAAATAATTAACTATTTTTTTGGAAAATTTTGATCAATCTTCCATTGATATTCAGCCATGTTGCTTCAAAAATTAGAGGAATAAAATAGATAAATATCATTCCCCTAATATTAACCCAACCCCCCTTCCAAGTCATTGCAACCTTCCTAGGTAAATCTTCATAAAAATCATAGCAAGATTCTAGAAAGGAGTTCAAACATTCTTCACATATAATTATCTACACTTCTACCTTACCCTTGACTTATACATAGTTTTCTCATTTCATATTCACAATATCTCCACCCATATTGCTAGAATTACTCCATAAAAATATTGAAATTGCTTCGATATACCACTTCGTAAAATGAGAGAAAATAAAATAGAACTAAAGGATAGTTTTTGGAATGGAACACTAGAAAGGATATGTAAAAAGTTGGCTAGGTGGAAGGAGGCTATTTTGAGTCAGACTGAGAAATTATTACTAATAAAAACTACAATTCAAAGCCAACCCATTTATAGTTCACTTATGTTTAAAATACCTTCAACCATTGTGAGAAAATATATCATATTTATAATAGATTTCTTTGGTATGGTATAGAGGATAAGAAACTTTGATAGCCTAGGATACAATATGTAAGAGCAAAGAATTTGGTGGTAATGGTTTAAGGAAGATGAACATATTGTGTAAATCCCTAAGAGAAAAATTGGGATGGAGATTAAGCAATAATATTGATTGTGAGTGATCTTCAATCTACAAAGTTATACGTCTATGAACTATGTGGCATTACATGGAGGAGAACAACCAAGTGTGGTGTCTCCCAAAAGAATTCATTCCACATGGCTCCATAGAAAATTATTTAAAACAACAAATATGCTTGGTGAGTACAATGTGGGATATCACATTACGTGCATTGCATTCACCATCAAATGTCTAGATGCTTGTCCAAGTGATAAAATTCATGAAACACATCACAATATTTAGGAGACATATGAGAATATTGTTGATAGCAATATTTGAGGAATGCTAACTAGATTCATTACATGTGAAATATGAGTGCTATGCAAGTTTTTTCAGTGTCATCGACAAGAGTATGGTCATTGTACAATTGCACCAACTATATAGTGCATTGGATAAAATGATTGAGAATAGCATAGTTGACATTGGAAATTATTGCAAGCCAAGGCGTGGTGATGTCCAGTTTTGGATAGAGAAACTAACATAGTTGCATCTATTGTATTCTATTGGAATAATAAGCTTGATTCTAGAATTATTTAGAATACTCCAAAATATATTTTTTTAGAAATATATAGCAAGATTTTGGAAAATCCATAATGATCCAAAATTTCTCTAGATTATTCTAAAATTCTAGATAGTTCTTCATTGTCCAATTATCCAACTTATTTCTAAATTTTATAGATTGTTGTTCAAGTCTATAAATAAAACCATTTGTAATTGTTCAGGTAATGCAATTTAATGTGTTCAATGTAGTAGATAATAAAATCTAAGTTAAATTGTAGCAACAATTTTTATCCTATTCTTGCATCCCCTATTTTATTTTTCATGCATTCTCTTTTTTCTATTTTATGTTCTTCCTCTAATAAGCATTTTAGCATCAGATCCAGGTCGTTGATTGATAAATTAGTTTCTATCAAAGAAGATATTTTGTGAGTTTATTTGTAGAATGGCAGGTGTGAATGGCAACAACCTTACTCAACCCCATATTCCATTGTTCAATGGAAAGAACTATGACTATTGGAGCATCAATATGAAGACTTTATTTTATTCTCAAGAGCTATGGGATTTAGTGGAGAATGGATTTCCAAAACTAGTAGATCAAGTAGCATATAATGACCTGCCTTTGTGTGAATGTTCATTTTTGCTTTTGCCTTTGTGTGAATGTTTATTTTTGTGATGGCCATCTGAGTTGATTCGCTTAAGTTTCTATCTGGATTTTATGGATCTAACTAGGTGGTTTTGGAATTTGCATTCACAACTAGGCATCGAGGTTTATTTTTGTTAGGGACAACCAGGTGAGAGAACTTTAATTCTACTACCTAGATTTCATGCACCCTCCCACTAGTTTTGGAATTCACCCCTACATGTTGAGCTAAAGGAGACATGATAGGTGGGGTAGGCTGATATATTAGGTGGTTTTCTATTGTTTGCACTAGTGATGTTGAAGGAGTGTGTCTTGATAAGGCCATACACCATCCTTTTCAGTTCTAGTTATGACCTATTTTGCTTAGTAGTTATCTAGAACTGAAGGAGTCGATATTCTCTATAGATCGATCACCTCTAGGTTAGGCGATCGTTCAATGCTGGTCAAAAACCTCTGAGCATGTCTCTCGCTTGTCTAGTATCAATTTTTGTACCAAAAAGTACTTGCTAATACATCATTCACATCAATAGTAACATATCACCGCTAATGGGTTACACTTGTTTTGACTCAATAGGATCTACACCCCATTACAATATAAGCTCCTTGACCATTTTAATAGATCTCAGCATACACCCTAGTGGGTAATATTCCCATAGTAGTCACTAGCAAGTAATCACCCATAGCGGGTTACACTCCATCATTTTAGTGAGTAATCACCCATAGAGGGTTACGCTCCATATTTTTTCCATCTGTCCATCTTAGTGAGTACTACACCCATAGTGGGTTTTCACTTCTCATCTAGATCATTCTTTTGGATATAACACCATTCATTCAAGGTTCTTGATCATATTCTCTCACTTTATATTGTTGACCTTCTTTGGAGATGTTCTTCTTCTTCTCTTTCCTTCTTATTTCTTTCCCCTTTTTCTATTTCAACCATGCATTTCATCTTAGATAGATTGCATTTCATGCTAGTTGTATTAGATTCATGTTGTACCCAGTAATATTTGCTTTGTCTACTTGCTTGCTTTACTATCTATATTTGAGCTAATTTTTACCCTACCAAATCTCCTTTTTTCCCCTCAAATCCTATACAATTGGATCGGGATCAAAAATAGATTTCCAACGGTATATCATTTGTCCCGTTCTGACTTTGTTTGACCCTTCAAAATACATTAAAACTACATAGGGGTCTAGTAGTTGTAAAATTGTGGTCCACTTTTGAGGGGCGTGATTTCACATTGCGAAATCATGGTCAGCTTTTGTGGGGTGTGATTTCATATTTTAGGGTTTTCTCTTAAGGAAACCCTAATTTTCAAAGTTGATTTCTTTTGAGATTGGCTTTTCTTAGTTTTTCTTGCCCATTCTTATTTCAAATTCACTATAAAAGGAGGGTTTGAAGTTTTATTTTTCACCAAGAAAGAAATTTAATTAGCAAATAATTTTTATTTAAGTTCTATTTCTTGATATCTTCTTCTTCTTTAAAAAGTATGCTAAATCACAAGTGTAAAGTATGATCAGTTTAAACTTTATTTTCTCTTGCATTGGATTGTGTGTTGCTACCCTTGGTGGACAAGTGTTGAAGCCCTAAGGAGGAATCTACTACTTGGAGGTCTCCATCCTTTTTTATTGCTTCTTCACTACCACCAGGTTGTTTTTGCTCTTCTATATTTTGAATTTTATTTATGTTTTGATTACACATCTATAAATTCATATATTTTTTTTTATTTTTTTCCTCACTTTTGCAAAATCATACCCGATAATTTTAGGGTGTGATTTCACCAATATACGAAATCGCGTTCACTCCTTACGAGGTGTGATTTATCACAAACCACATTTAGGGGTAAGCTGCTACCCCAAGCCCTAGATCTATGTCATAGACTACATTTAAGCCATATTAGGGTATTCTATACTTTATTTTATCATTTTATTCTATTGCATTTTGTTATGCTTGTTCATCTTCCAAAGGTCAACTTTTGCTTCTATTTTCAAAGTTTAGCTAAAAGTACCTAGGGGGCTTGATTTGTTGCACCTCTAAGTAGTATTGTATAGCGGCCTAAGTAGGCCCCCTAACACTAATTATATTTTTCAAGTGTTTGACAAGTTATCTTGCAGGAACATGGATTACTGATATCATTGGACAAAGGATAAAAGTAAATATCAACCATAGGATAAGATAAGTGCCCTAATTAGGCTTTAGGTTGTTTGTTGAGTTTTTTTTATTTCTATTACAAACCCTAGATATGATTTAAAAATAACATATTTAATTAATTTCTAGGTATTTGAAAGGGAAACAACATATAGTGTGCACCTAGGTTAATATTGTTTGTGCATCCTCTCTTGAGCCCTTTCTTGAAGGTTTTTTGTTTTTAAACCCTGGGGTTAGAAAGCATTCAAAGAAAGAATCATTCTAGGGTTAGCTCTTATTTTCTTGCATTCTGTATTTTTGCATTGTCCTTTATATTTTATAACATAGATCTAGAAAGGTCAAACATAGGTGATTGTCTTAAAACGAATACATCAAAAATTCTTGGAAACCTATGGACTTGGAGTAAGTTCTAAAATCATTCCTAGTGAACCCTTCTCCCATTCTTTTACATCAAGTGTAGAGAACAACATACCCCTATGGTCACCTTGGCTTTCTTTGTGGATCCAACCAAGAATCGTACATGGTAGGGTAGTTTTTCCCCTCTACAAGTTAAGCAAACAACTTTAACTTATGTTGGACTCGTAGAAGAGGTGAGCTGGGAACAATCTCCATTCTTCTATAAAAAAAGACCTTAGTAGACCAGGCTTCTGAAATACTTTGCTGAACAATTTTAGTCAAGCTTACAATACTTTCAACACAATGCAAGCAGAGTCTAGAATGTAAAGCAAGCAAAGCGACAACCCATATCACTTAGGGTAGCTTCAAAGAAGTCTAACATGCTAGCATAAAAAATAAATAGAGGCTCTTTCTTGGTTGAGAGACAAATTTTTAACTAAACATATTACTTTATTAAATAAGGATGAAAAGGAGATTAGTTATGGTGTTTATGATTTGTAGCCCATTTTTTTAACTTAAGAAATACAACTAATGACATAGTAATACTTGATTTTGGGTTGTGAAGTTTAAAGCAATATAAGACGATGAACACAGAGAAGGATTTTTATGTATGGATTTGGGTTGAGATAATTTCAAGTGGAAAGTAATAATTTATATAGTATGTTTCAGAAATATAATTGGATAACTATATATTAAATAAAATAAAAATCATCTTATGTAATTTATTACTTAACCACATAGAAATTAATTTGTCTTTAAATATTTATAAATTGAAGTCACACTACTTAAGTAAACATATAGATGCCATCAAAATTTGATGATGGTTAACTTTTTAAGGTTTTTTTCCTCTGATGTTTGTGTAGAATGACACCTCTTAATAGGGATATGGTAAGTGTCATTCACGTTCCCCGACCTTCATTGGTATACACTTATATGGGAGATTCAATTACAGGCCATTCATTGGTATACACTTATACAGGAGATTCAGTTATAGGCCATACTAGCATCAGACTCACAATAAACACTTTTTGAACTCCCTCTCACCATTCATAATTTTGGGTTTCCATTGTAAAATTGCATAGTTAAAGGTGTATATATACATTAGCTTAGATTATTAACTTTTAAACTTATAAAAAATATTTTTTTTAATATATTTTTAATTTTGAAATTAATAATTATTTTTAATATATTAAAATTATTAAAGAAAATTAATAACTTCAAAAAATTATCAAATATATATCAAGTTCATCAAATCAAATATAAATTCATCAAGGCATATGAGAAGATTATTTTACCCATAGAGGATAGTATTTTTAATGCATTACCTATTAAAATTATAAGTGTATTTAGTATAAAAATATTCAATATTTTTGTTTATAATTTTTGTATAATATTTCTCTTCTATTTAATTTAGTTATAATTTTAAATAAATTTAATAAAAAAATAAATTTTCAAATCATATTTTTAATGTATTATTTACTAAAATTTTTAAATTTATTTAATATTAAAAAATGACAATAATTTTTAGAAGTAGACGAGGGATTTGTAACTTATTTCAAATGGAAGAGTAAAGTTGTCAGTAACATATCTAAGGATGCCCTTATTTAAGGGGAGAATAATGATAATATTGTAGAATCTGATTATAAGAGGATGCCTTAATTTAAGGGGAGAATAATGATAAAATTATAGAATACGATTATAAGTTCATAATAAACTATCAATTTGGAAAGGTAGACGGTTATTGTTAGCAATAATAGATGATTATTATTAGCAAGAAGAGTGCATCCAATTAAATAAATCTTATATACCATTCCAACATATTGTATGTTGTCTTTTTTGGTCAAGATTACATGATAAAAAAATTCTTTGGTGAAATGGAGCAAGGTGTGTGATGATAAAACTATTGAAGATCTTGGTTTAAGAATTCCAACAGATGCAAACTTAGCTCTAAGGGAAAAAATAATGTGGATATTGTACAAAGAGAGTAGGCAAGAATTGTCCCAAGTATGTTGAAGCCAATAACCCAAGCTTAATCTTTACTGCATTATCACTACCAAATATTTTTGCACTATGGAATGGTTTAAAAAATAAATTGATTTAGTGCTTAAATGTCTAAGATAAGTGGTGGCAACTTCAGAAGAAATTTCTATTTGGTTTGATACTTGGTGTGATAAAAACTCACTCAATCTAGATCCAATTTTGAAACCACATATGATATTACTTCAAGATAAATATGGTGATAGGGTTTCAAACATTAGGTACAAGGATTAGGAAGTAAGATACAAATGAAAATAAAATTTTCTTACAAGTATACCAAACATTGTTGCTAGGAGGTAATTGAGCATAAAGATAACAACAATGATTACTCTAAGGGGAGTCAAGGATAGGTTTATTTGGGAGTTGAATAGCTTAGGAGAATAAAAAAGAAGAATAAGACATAATGTAAAGTACCAACAAAATAGGAATATCAGAAGAATATGGAAAGATATGTAAAGCACCAACAAAACATGAATACTTTAAGAATATGGAAATATATTTGGGATATCCTGAGCATTCCAAAAGTTAAAATGTTTGTATGGAAAGAAATTTTTTTATCTTGGAATAACCTAATGAAAAAGGGTTTTCATAGCCCCTCATTATGTGTTTCATGTAGAAAGGAGGATATTATAGACCATTTCTTAGGATATTGCTCAATAGTGTGGGGACTATGGTAATGGATTCTTAATATGTTTGGTAAATGCATGGTGATGAATGGTAGAATTGAAGAATGAGTAAAGTAATGACAAAGTACTTTTAAAAGAGAGGCTTTACAAACAATCTAGGGTATGTCGAAATATACAACACTTTGGACAATTAGCTAGAAAGGAACAAAATAATATTTTAAAGAAAGAGAAAAAATTTAGAGGCAATGAAAAAATATTTGTTTCACCATAGAGGAATATGAACTAGCCCTATCTAATCACCCAATACCTAATATTGAAGTAGAGATCCTTGATAGATGGATTCAAGTCATCAAATAGAATTTTTTTGTCGGATATAAGAGAAATAAAAGGAAGGCAAATAATATAAAGTAGAAATATCGTTGGTCAAATTGAATTTTGATGGAGAATCTAAAGGAAATCTAGGACCAATAGAAGGAGGAATAATAAAAAATAATAAGGGTGATATTTTATCACATTATGCTTTTAGTATTGGATTTAATACAAATAATGAAGTTAAATCTTGTGTGACATTGAAAGGATTAAAAATATGCAAACAAATGAAATGGATTTAGTACAAATAATGAAGCTAAAGCTTGGGTGACATTGGAAGGATTAAAAATATGCAAACAAATGAAATGGAACAAAGTATGGATGGAAGGGGATTCACTAATAGTAATAAATATAATTTTGATGAAAACAAAGGCTCCATGGAGCATACAAGAGATCATTGTAGAAATACAAGACCTTGCTACAAATTTTGAAGAAATAAAATTTTTACTTGATTTCTTCAAGAAATCAAGTTTTCACATACGTTAAGGGAAGGGAACAAATATGTAGATAGGATTTTCAATAGAGTGATTTTAATAAAGGGTTGTGAAGTCAAATTCTCTTCTCCATGGTTAGACAAAGAAGCTAACAAGAAAAATTTGAAATGAGAAAATTCAAATTGATGATTTAGAGGACTTTAGAATCTTTCAAGGGACCCATTAATAGATCTTTGTAATGGAGGAAACTAACAATCAAAATTTGGTAAAGAAGATAGATGATACAAATTTGGTAAAGCAGGCTATGATAATGTGAAGTGAGAAGTTTTGTATGCTAAAGGAGAAGATGACATACTTCATGGTTGAATAGATTATTTAAGTTCAAAGATGAAACACTTCATGGCTAAAGGGATTATTTGAGTTCAAATATGAAGCACCAAGTTTTACTTCTAGATGTAGTCTACAAAGATGAAACACTTCATGGTTGAATGGATTATTTGAGTTCAAATATAAAACACTTGATTTTACTCCTAGATACAATGGTTGTAGTTTATTTTTATGAAAACACAACTACAACCACTTCATGGTTGAATGAATTATCTGAGTTCAAAGATGAAAAACCTAGTTTTACTCTAGATGCAGTGGTTTTACTTGTGTTTATATGAATAAGAATGTAGGTATCTAACCATACCATGGTTTTAATTGTGTTTATATAAAAAATAATGTAGGTACCTAACCATGGTTTTATTTTTATTTTTATGAAAAAGAATGTAGGTATCTAACCATAGCAACTCAACTAAGATGAAAATTAAATTTCCTTGTAAAATTTGAAGTTTTGAAGGAAAGATTTTGTTATTTATCAATGGTGGGAGATGAAATACAACTTTTTTTTTTTTTAATAATTTTTGCTTAATCTCTTTATTTATTTTAGTTACAAAACAAAAAAATAATATACAAATATTATATGTTTAGAAAAGAACTTAAATACAATTTAAAATGATTTAAATCCAAATCATTTGAAAGGTTTGACTCATTGGCCAAAATGCTTCCTCGAAGGGTGGAGACCATAGTTTGAATCCCTCAAGCCTCATAGAACCCCAAAGGCAAGTGTGTTGTAGCCTCATAGAAATAACTATGTTAAAGAGTTTATCCATCGCAATCAATTATGTAAAAAAGTTTTTTTTGTTTACATAGGAGAGTTGGTCACAACCACACTATTTTTATTAACTAACAAGTGCAGGGTTCAAACCACAAAGGTTGCATCCACCAAACCTATTTCACCTCATTGTTTTATAGCCCAGCATAAAATAGATCATTGGGTGCTTATTATTTGCATCATCATCATCAGTTTGACGTGCACTTAGAGGATTTCGATCAGACTACTACCTTTGCAACAGAATTCCCTCAAAGTTTGAACCTGGTTCTCTTCTTGATAAGTGACCAACTAGACGTTAAAAAGTTTATCCAACACAACCAACTATGTTAAAATTTTTATCCTACCCGGTGCAATTGGCTATGTTAAAAAGATACATCAACCGCTATGTTAAAAAGTTTACCTAGCACAGTTGACTATGTTAAAAAGTTTATCCTACCAAGTGCAAAATTTACCTAATGTCTTCCCAACTATGTTAAAAAATTTACCCAATGCTACCAGCTACGATAAAAAAATTACCCTACTCAATGCAAAGTTTACCCTACCCAATGCAACTGGAGGTTATAGTGGCATCAAAGAACAATTATAATAACACCAAGCTATGTTAAAAAGTTTATTCTACCCAATGCAACTGGAGGTTATAGCGACAGAAGAAAACATGGTTCAAACCTAGGCAATGAAAATTGTAATATATATATATATAGTCACTACATTCAAAGTAACATATTAAAACACCAAACCACATATCAAATAGTATTGGCTCAACTAATTATATTAGGGATGCCTATATAGTTATATGGCTATGCATGATGTAATATAAGTAGATTCCTTTCAGTTTTTATTTATTTTTTAAGTCAATTTAATTTCCATTGACCTGAATTTAATTTGCATGTAAGCATGGTCCTTGTTGTCATATCAAAAGTAATTGTCAAACTATTATAATATCACTATGATTAAAAAATAATAATTTTTAAAGGCAATTCAATTTTTTTTTAAATAAGAAAGTTGGTCACATACACTATTTTTAATAGCTGACAACATTCAAACCACATGGGCTGCTCCCAACAATCCTATTCCATCCGGTTGCATAATATTCGTACCATTGTTGTTGTTGCAGTATGGCACGTGCACAAAAAATTTAGATCAGACTACTACCTTTGCAAATTGGCACCCCTAAGGTTTGAATCCAAATCTCTTCTTAATAAATATCTCGTTAAAAAAACATTTACCAATCCACTAACCCTTGAAACAAACTATTATAATATAACTATATATGTTTATGCATGGTGTAACATAAGTAGGATGGCAATTCAATTTTCGCTGACCTGAAATTTTGTGGTCTGCAATACCCACTATATCTATACACTCGCATTAAAACACTGTCCTCGTTGTTACACCCAAACCGACAAATTCACTAAATGAAACGACTTTGTGTCCAAACAAAACATTGCATTGGCTACGAGCTCAATCAATCAGTTCCTTGCTACAGAATTGTTAATCTCTTCGAAAATGTGTTCTGTGCCAAATAAATTAGCTGGGCGCCAGTCGACTGTCATATATACACAAACTTAAAAAGCGCGAGGTCAATCTGTTGGTTTGCAGAGAAGAATCCAAACAAACGCAGAACAGAAAATAACGTGCAGACAAATTGGTGCTTCAACAAAAGTTTTTATTTATTTATGCAATTACATTTCACCATAAAAAAATCAGAACCATAATATATTTCTGCAGCTGATAGCCATATTTATATAGTTATAGCCCACCCGTTACTCCATAAAATATTATTCTATTTGTTTCCATCCAGGAAAAACAGACAATTTGCTTGCCGTGAGATTGTCTAATCCGGAGCCGACGGATGCGTAGCTAACGCCCGTCCCCAAATCCTGGTCTCCAACGCTGGGTCTAGATAAACTGGCAGCAAATCCTTAACGCCGAGACCTGAAATTAGTAGAATCATTTATGACAATGGCAGGCAGTGCATGCGCATCCTAGTCAGTATTTGCAGGTCCGTATTTGCAGATGTTCGACAAATTTAGATCAGTAACTGCCGTAGATATATTTGAACTACTTCCAACAAACTTATTCACCTGATTAAAACCAGGTCGCTTTAATTATAAAGGAAAGAAAGATAAAAAACAAGTTAAATATTGGATTTTATAGAAGACGAAGAGACATATAGACTACAGAGCGTCGTCAAAACTGGGCTCCCCAGACTCGCACCGCTTCTTCAATTTGACATTTTTAGCTTTCATCATGGTCCTGTATTCCCCATACAAATACGACACGAATCCCCAGAGGGACAACGCAAGCGCCATGCCCTTCTCCCTGCTAAACTTGTCGTGGTATACAACGACGCCCAGCACCCCCGTCACGGGAATACAGACGGCGATGAGGATACCACTCAAAAGAGAATTGGACAACGAGGTGACGCCGAAGACGCCGATGAAGAAGAGCTGCCAGCAGATGGCGTTCCACACGAGCCCCATGTAATAACCGACCTCGCCCACATCGGACGCCTCGGCCTCCCTCCGAATCGCCTGGAAGTCCTTGTTCACCACCATGCCCACCGTACAGAACGCCGTGGCGGCGAACGACATGATGACCTGCACCTCCATGACCAAGGTGTAGCTCATCCTCGTGGTTCGCTTGTACATCAGCTCGATCAAGGGCAGTATCAGGCCGTACACGGCGGCGCAAGCGATAGTGACCAGAAACCCTACGGCATACCGCGCGTTCGTTATGCGATTGGGCCTGTCGCTGCTGGTGTGGAAGGCCAGCAGTGCTGACCCAAAGCTGAGCAGGACGACCGCGTTGATGGAGTAGGGACTGAATTTATGCCGTACGATGAGGAAGGCGAACACCGCGTTGAAGGCGAGCTGACTGGAGCTGAGCAGCGACGACGTGGACACAGGGAGGTAGTCGACACCCCACGCGTACAAGAAGTCGTCAGCCCCTGTGAGGAGGCCGAGCACCAGGCTGGCGAGACAGAGCTGCCGGGTGACGTGGTACTCCGGATCGGGGCGCCTTCTGTAGGCGAGCCAAAGGGGGAGAATCAGAATGGGAAACCCCGCCGTCTCCAGCCAAGCCGAAAGCCATCGCCGCTTGCCGCCGTGGAGGAAGTAGAACTTCAATAGCAGGGATCCCGCTGTAACACCAATTGATAAGGCCAGACAACTCAACAACAACAGCAACCAATACATCAAGCCTCTTTTCTTCTCCCCCTCTTTGGACGACTCCATTCTTTTTTCTGGGGGAAAACTTCAGTCTCTTCTCTTCAATTGTTTTAGTTTTATAAGGGAATCATAAAGAAGGGAGAAAAGGTAAAGGTCGGCTACGGAGATTGATGAGATCTAGACGCTAGGGAATTATTATTGCGCTCCCTGATGTCAGCCTGATCATTCTCAATAAATATCCCCTGGGTATCAAGATTCCATGTAGGTCTTTTCCAGATGGACCCGTAAATTTGCCAAAATGGAATTTACCCAATTCTGCCTTGTTTTAAAGTGGTGTTGATGCCGAGTTGGAATGCGTGTCCGAGAATTTTGTAGACGAAAGATTATTTTATGATTAACACAATGCCAGCAGATTCGTTTTCTTTTGTTCTAAATTTGAGTAACGGTCCTGCTATTCAATGTCAGAGTGATTGCACTGGATGGAGATGGGCACATCATGGCGGACGTGGAAAAATCGACTGAGATTATTGTCGTGGGGCCAGTGGAAAAGTCGGCTGAAAAGAGGATAGATTCCTTAAAAAATTAATGAAATCTTTATGTAATGGTTGAAATATTTATATTAAGAAAATAGAATAGAAAAAGTCCGTTGAAAAAAGATAGATTCTTTTAAAAAAATTAAAGAAATTTTCCTATAATGGTTTATATAAATGATGTAGTTTACATCAAAGAGATAGTATAGAAAGGGAATTTTGATTTAATGGTTGAGACATATAAATAATATAATTTAATAATGGTTGATTTAATAATGCAATTTAAATAATGTAATAATGGTTGAGACATATAAAAAATGATAGAATAGAAAAGGATAATCTAATAAATTTTTAGTTTGATAGAGGAGATATATAAATGATATCATTTACTTTAAAATTTCAAATACTACAAAAAAAAAAAAAAAAAATCATATAAATTAATATAACCAATTTTCAAATTTTAGTTTAATGGTTGAAACATATAAATAATATAGTTTACATCAATATTTTAATTTTGGAAAAAAATATAAATTAATATAATTTAGTTTTGGAATTAGGGTTTTTGGAACTTCGA